>JARFXV010000086.1:0-82500 GCA_031761425.1 Cosmopolites sordidus | reverse complement strand
AAAATTTGATGTTAACTCGAAATCGTTGAAACATCAATGGTGTTTTGAAAGGTACTGTCATTGCAACAAAATTACATAAGAGATTAGACTGTGAACCGACCCTTGTTTCCAACGCCATCTCTTAAAAAAATAAGAATTATCCGCCACACGGTATTTTTGCGATGCGGTCTTTCTAATTTGGTAATGAAAGACATAATTTAATCATGCTAATTAAATGGGATGGATGTAAGAGTGTTTACGAAGAGAAGGAGGTTATATTTCAGACGTCAATCAGCTCTTTAAAAAATATTTATCTTTTCTTTTGTATCGTGGTATTTTTCTAATTTTTAAATGAAGTAATTCGATTAATTATGGAGTTTCTACAATTATCAGCAACCTGTAATTAAATGTATAAATCAATTTTATCATCAATATTATATAGGACATATTTAGAGTTGGTGTGTCCCCGAAATGTACGCAATAAACCTAGTACAAACGAACTGGAGCTGCAATTTGGTTCTAAGTTGCAAACAAAGGTCTTTGCTCGTAGAACGACGCTTATTGAATAATTGGCCAATTGTACAAGTTTGTCTTGATTGAGGATAAACGTTCGCAGTAATTTGGCGTTTATAGTATGGCACAGTAGTCCAAAGTGTAAAGTTTCACCTTAAAGGTGAATCAACTGGATAAAGTACATTTTCTTCTATTTTGTTTTCAAACGACATTTCATTTATTACAAAAATGAAGAGAATAATATATATCAGGAATGAAAGCTATAGAGAAAACCTACAGGTTAAGATCTGATAATATTAATGATGATACAATCAGATTAAAAATTTATGATAACCTAGGAAAAATAACTGGGATGGTTAGGACTCGTGCACATGATATCAGAAGAAAAAGTCTGCGATAGTGATACTCGGCTGGTCGGTGAAATTTCCAGATTTATCGCCAATAGAATATATTTCGTATAGCATTGGCTCAACTTTTATGTGGTTGCTCTGTCCAACAACTTTGAATGAACTTGAAGTATATGTACGAGGGTGGTTCACTGATCGATTGTATGAATCATCGAGTCATCTACAGGGTGGCGCAAAAGTAGTTAAGCTTTTGCATTAGCTGGATTTGTAGGATGCAGATAGAGATATGTTGTAAGGGCCATGGTTTTTTTCCCATTAGAGTAAAGCGTCGCCGGGTTAATGTCCCTGCAGCATCCTGAACACTATCGCCCACACATTGGATGGTTTCAGCTCATCTTGTTGGTCATGGTCTTTCTTGTCTTCTAGCGTCATCCACAGATCCACTCTCCAAACAAAGGTACGCTACCAATATGCATATTGAGCGCTTAAAAGTAGCATTTTTAACGTTAAAAGTTCCTCGAAGTTGATGTTAAGTTCTAATCCATTTTCCGAGTAAATTGTATTAATTTGTGTTCGTTCTGCAAGTGAATATCTTCATTTTCAAAACGGCCGAGTTTATCCTGAAACAAAAAACTATAAAATAATAACAAACCAAAAATAATATATTTTAATTTAGGGAATGTGGAAAAATTTTTTGCACCACCCTATAGTTCGGATAATTTTCCTTATCCTATGCAGTCATGTTTCGTAAATAAAAATCCAACATCTTGAGTTACGAAAAAATCGACAACAAAATATTTTCCATTTTTTTTTTCCTCACGCTTTTATTTTATTTTCCTACGTATGAATGATGGTAGTGGCAGTGGGGGCGGTGACTACCGCTTTAAAAGAACATAACGAGGTAACCGAAGGAGAAAGATAGGAATCAATCGAGGTAAGACGCACAACGATCAGCGTATGGAACGCTTTGATCGTCTATCATTACGAAACATAACGCTACCGAACGAAATGGGCTTTCAATTTGTGTCGTTACCGTAAAGGAAAAACGTTAGATATTAACGGATTATAACATGCTATTTTCATTGGGTAGCTGCTTTTTTCTTGTAATTTAGCAGTACATAGTTTTCATATTTTCCTATAATTAATGCAGCAGTGGTATTAGATTATATACCAGAAAACTAGAAGAAATTTTTCACTAAATAACAAATCACTTTTTTAAATTTCTGGAAGCACGTTTCGCTAATCATGTTAGCATCATCAGGAGATTCGATTAAATTCTAAAACTATATTCTATTTATATGTTCCATATATACTGCACGGTTCGTGATTTTTACACGCTTTATTAGGTTCGGTTGTCATAAATAGAACATATTGAACCATCTCCTAACATGCTAACAGGTCTAGCGAAACGTGCGTCGATATGTTTAAAAACGTGATTTTTTGTTTAGTGGTAAATTTCTTCGAGTTTAGTGTTTCACAGCGAAGGTTCCAATAGAATTGATCATTTCTAGAATAGAATCATTTCTCTTTTATAGATAGTTTTATTTCTGTTAAAATATTCTGCAACATTATCAATGCGTTTTTGTAGCAGAAGTAGAGAGGAGAAAGAAGAAGAAAGGCAGATTAAGTTATTTGATCATCTTATCCTTCTCCTTCACTTCTCTCCTTCTCCTCTTCTCCTCCCCACCCTCCTCAAACCCCTTATCCTCATTCTCCCCTTTCCTAATTCCCCACCTTCTCCTCCTCGTCCTCATCATCACCTTTCCCCCTCCTCCTTCTCCTTATTCTTCTGCTTTGCCTTTCATGGCGTCAAACTTTGGACATTTGAGCCCACCTTCTAATCCTTCTCTCTATCTCTGTTCTGTGTTACACGTCTCCAGTGTAGCTAGCTGATTCTTTTTAAGTCAATCCAAGTCCCTTTTTATCTGGGGTCGACCTGTCGTTCTTCTTCCCAACCATCCTTTTCATTGTTGAAATAGGTTATGGTATGGTGTGGTATAGTATGAAAGATTATTCCTCCTTGATAGCTTCGGTCCGTTACGGATAATTCACCAGCTCATTAGGTGTGACGAAGGTTAGTCGGGCTTAAAGCCATAACCCTCACTGTTTATACACCTTAAAAACGTATTTCTGAAATCAAGGTCAATAGGGTTGATCACCACACAAGTCGAAAAATTATTGCGTTCGATTACCATTGGAACCATCCGGCTTTATCCGGCCTGGATACCGGCGTGACAATGGGTCGAAAATTGTTTGACAATGCCCAATGTCACAAATATATTTCTTCGAAATATACAGAAAATCAACGCACAGAATATCAAAGTACTATTTCACTGGCTTGCGCCACTACTTTATCTCGATATAACCAGTCAAAAAAATATATAAATATTAAGGTATTTCAGGATGCACGTGGCTAAAACCCGGCAGTTGACACCTGTCTCGTTTCTACAATGTCAACGCCTTGAGGAACAATGCTAAAGTGAAGTAGGTTATTCCATCTGTTGTCTTTCAGAGTTGTATTGTGGCCAAAAAAATTCGATTTAAGTTGCACCACTTACTGTTTCACATTCTGAACTTTCATTTTACTTGATATCCAGTTATTTGGTTTTCACTTTGACAGATTTACCGCTTACATAGCTCTCTTCATTGATATCTTTACGATTTTGTTATTTTATCGAAGTTAGTCTTTGTAAATGTTCATGTTGGTCTTCAAATATTGGGACGTCCTGTTATTTTTCGTATGCATTTAAGTTTTCCCAGCCAGCTTTGTTCTAATTATTTCCACTTTTTTAAAGAGTGCTAATTAGAAAAATACCTCATTTACTGAGATAATTTTGTGATTTATGGATTTCTGTGGCAATGTAGTATATTTTAAACTACTTGTAAGAAACCTGACAGTTATAGAGTCATTGCAAGGTTAAGACGCATATCTAGCGTTTGTTTAATCATATACAGTAAAATACATATGTTGTAAAGCCGAAAAATTGGAAGATCGTGCAGGTCAAGGGAAAGTGTTGATGCTGGCCATTCGTTGGAATCGTCCGGTAACTGTTGTAATATGGAGATGGTCATAAACAGGTTACAGGACTTCATTAATCAACACCTGATTATTTAAATGGGCCAAATAAGATAGCTCTTTTTCTATGTTAATTTATAACTATAAATCCTTCCCTCTTGTAAACGCAGTCGCAATTTACATCAAACTGCAAAAATTGTACTTTGTTCATCGTTTGATAAAAGAATTAATTTGAGACATAAACAAAATTCCCAAAAATGAACTCGGAAGTATTCCAAAAATATTTTCAATCAATATGAGGTTCGATGCGGATTTTTTTATCTAATATTATGAAACGTTAAAGAACTTGAAATAATACAAGTAAAATCGTATTTAAATAATCTAATCACCCTGGGGAACTATTCATTCAAATTCGTCTTTGGTAGACTTTAAAAAAATGCTGTATCTAGCAAGAGAAGCGTTTTCATACTTAAAACATTGTGTAAAATCTAGTGGATACGGTCTATGGAGATGTTTACAATGCCAACAAGTTTGCGTACCTTCAGTCGGTGATCATTTAATACGATATTGTGAATTTTTGTGACGACTTTGTCGGTCGTAGCGCTTTTTGAGCATTCATTATCTTCATTGGATGAACAGCCACGTTTAAATTCAACAGCTCTCACATTTAACCGTCGAAAACGAAGGGAAAGAATCCTTTATAGTCAAATTCTTATTTCACTTTAAATAATTTCATGTTTTATGTCCATCAGGGTTAACTTGTAAAAGAAAGTATTTCATAAGTTCGAACTTGATATAATAAAAAGAAAATTGATATAATAACACAGTCATTTATTTCCAACAAAATGTATTTTTTCAATTGACATAACACTTTCTGGTTATTGTTAACTTTAAAAAAAGAGGTAAAAAAGAGAAAAAAAGATTAATTATCTTATTATTGTATTCTTCGCCCGTCAATATAACCACCAGTTAAAAGTGAACCACTGGCGCCAGATCTCCGAACAATACCCCCCGTTCCGAAAAATGCACAACGTCCAAAGGACTAAACGAGAAAAAAAGAAGGGTCAAGGAATAATAGAGATTATCCAGCGAACAAAAAACCAGCGGGGTACCATCTCAAGTGGGCGCGTCAGCCCGATGGAACAGGTACCACATTTCTACGTCGACATTCCCAACTGCGAATTTCTGACGCTTCCACGAAGTCGGTGTTACGATGGTTGACGTGGAGCGGTTGGACAATGACGAGCCGTGTCGTCTCTGAATGGGAACCAACGATGTGGAAAACGAACAAGAAAAGAACGAGAATGTGAATAGAGATTTAAGTGGGTTCTTGAGTGGATGCGCCTGGGGTTGGTTCTTGTACGGCTATAGAGTCGTAAATGTCGCTTTATAATATAATGTGTATCGTTTCGAGAAAACAACCTTTTGTTGGTTAGAAAATGGGGAGGATTTGTAAAACACTATTTTGCAAAAATTAGCTTTTTTTGATGGAGTCAATTGTGGGAAAAAAACCTGTAAAAATCAATAATGGCATATTTATTATTATTATTATTATTATTATTATTATTATTCACTTGTGGGCCCTGGTGGACCACGCGAAGTACCATTAGATGCGTTTGTTGTTGTTAGCCTTCCTTTGCGCCCATACTAATTTCATTCTTTCGCTATGAGCTTTTTTCCTTTCGTCAGACTAAGCTTTTCCAGTCTTCCCACATTTTTCTCTCCGGCGAACCTTCTAAGCGTCAACCTTGTGTCTGAAATAGCCTCTATCCTGAATTTCACTTTGTGTAATATTTGCTGATCTTAGGTCCTCTCTAATTGCAGCAATCCATTTAATTATTTCTGCTTTAGCTCTACTCCTATTTTTATAAAATTCGACTATTTGTCTAGTTAGCCTATTCTTATTCATCCGTTTTGTGTCCGTAAAACTTAAGTCTTCTTTTTCTCATATCTCTATGTATATCTGTGTATTGTTTGATTTCTTGGTTTTCTCGAAGTCGGTATGTTGTGCTATTTATTTGTTTGGGGCCTAAGATTTTTCTTATGATATTTCTTTCCTTCTTTTCAATGCCCTCGATGTCTCTTTCTATTCAAAATGAGCGTATCTGCCCCATATAGACATTCTGGCTTAATAACTGTGTTGGAATATCTCAGTTTTTTGTTTTTAGATAGGCATTTTTTGTTGTAAATATTTTGTGTAAGTCTCAATGCCGTTTCCATTTTTTGACATCTACCCTTATTGGACGCTTTTTCCAACCCATTTTCCATGATTATTTCACCCAAATATTTGAATTGAGAGACTCGTCTGATGTTACCATATTTTGTTTTTAGAAATGGTGTTGCAGATCATGTATTGTGTCTTTTCAAAGGAAATTTGGAGTCCTACCTTTTCTGCTGTTTCTTTTAGGATTTCAGTCTGTTTCTGTGCCGTTAATACATCTTGAGCCAAAATTGCTAGATCATCAGCAAACGCCAGACAATCAATTTTGATGTTGGTTCTCCTAGTTTAATGGGCTGGTCAATATTCAGGGCCGACTTTTTTTCACGCGAATCCTGTATTACTTTTTCTAGAACACAGTTAAATAAGAGTGGCGAGAGTCCATCCCCTTGTCTCACTCCAGTTTTAATTTCGAATGGCTCTGAGATGTCACCCATGAATTTAACATTTGACCTTGTATTAGTTAATGTTGCTTTAATAATTGCCAACGTTTTCAGATCTAATACTTGTTCTTTCAAGATTCGGAATAAAGATTCGCGGTCAATAGAATCATATGCTTTTTTGAAATCCACAAATATACAGACGAGATTTTTATTGTACAGTCTTTGATGTCTTAGGATCAACTTTAGATTCAGGATCTGTTTAGGGCAGGATCTGCCCGGTCGAAAACCTGCTTGATATTCACCAATTTTAGGTTCTAACTGTCCATGTGCTCTGTCTAGTAGACATTGAGATAAAATTTGGTAACAAACTGGGAGAAGAGATATTCCTCTATAGTTGTTTACATCCGTTCTATCTCCTTTCTTGTGTAGTAGATGGATTAGAGCATATTTCCAATCTTCCGGAATCCGATCGGTTCGCCAAACTTCTTGTAGAATTTGGGTTATTCCTTGATTGTACCTGGACCAGCGGATTTCAAAAGTTCAGCAGTGATTCCTTCTTCACCAGAAGCTTTGTTTTTTTCTAAGCTGCTTGATTTACCTAATTATTTCATCTTCATTTGGTGGTAATGAATTAGGGTTTGTTTGTTTAGGGTTTAGTGTTGGTAATTTGTTTAAGGACTCAGGACAGTTTAGTATTTGTTCAAAATATTTCGCAAGTTCTTTGCAATTGTCTTGGTTATTTAGAGCTAATTGTCCGTTTTCCTTTTGGAAGCAAAGACTTTGCGGTTGATAGCCTGTTAATTTAGTTTTAAATGTTTTGTAAAAGTTTCGGGTGTTATTTTTTTGGAAATCTTTTTCTATTTCATTAAGTTGATTGTTTTCATATTTTCTTTTAGTTTGTCTAATTAGCTTCGATGTTTCTTTTCTTACTTCCAAAAAGATGTTATAGTTTATTGCTGTTTTTTGACTGTTCCAAACTTTGAATGCTTTACTTCGGCTTAATACTGCTTGCTCGCAGACTTCATCTCAATGGCATATTTATTATATTAAGGAATTAGATTTTGGTTTGGGGGAATATATAGGGTGAGCCAATAACTTTTACAATTAATTAAGCGGTCTCTCGCGATAACCGAGGCAGGGAGACACTGGCCTTCGTCATCTTTGATATTGCATCTTATAAATATTCGCATTGGAACATTTTACAGTATTACATCGCGCGTTCTATGTAAGACAGCTGTACAAAAATATGATTCGTACGGTACTGTTCGGCATACTAGGGTGTAACAAAGCTATTTGCGATTTTGATGTACTTAGCTCTTACCCAGAAAGTTTCCTAATGCTGGTTCTAGGATCTGCAGCTACAGTTGCTCTTAAAACATCCATATCGAGAGAATATGGACCACCAGATCTATCTCTACCTTCAAGACTTATGTCTCCGTCTCGGAACTTTTTAAACCAGAGTTGATTGATATGGCACTTTTCCCCTCTACTGCGTAAAACTCACGAGCTTAAAATAATATCTTAAAATTGACATCATTTCGCGACTAATTTCACTCGTTTAAAGTTTTTTTATAAACGTTGACTGAATGTGAAATTACTTTAGAATTGAAGAAGGAATATTTTTAGTGTGTCTAAACTTATTATTTCACATAAAATAAATAGTTTCAAGGTATCTAATTTGGTCGTTGTTTTATTTGAAGTTAAAGTTCGGACGTTTTAACAAATCAATTAATCGATATTTATAAACAAAGGAAAAAACAAATAATTTTGCTACATCTTATTGTTTTTCTGTTTAGTGTACGGACAGTACAATATCAATCAGTGCCCGATTGTGAATTTAATCTTAAAACACAACGAAGAAAATTCGTGGAGGTTGGTTTCATCCTAAATAAGAAAGCAGTTTCGCAGCCCATAAAACGAATGATGTCATGAATCGTGAATAAGATCTACTCGCCAGCTGGGATTCTTGTCTCAAGAATCACGGCTCGATTTGGCTAGAGCTCCAGATCTGATCGAGTGCTAAAGGTTACCCGTCGAAAATGTTGAATTGTTTATCTTTATCATTGTTTAATCCTCATTATTTATGTGTATCACGAGGTGTGTAAATAAAGTAATGAGACTGGCGGCGTAGCCTTCAATCTGGCAGATTCCCTGTTGGAGAGAAAACAAGTTGACATCTTATGCATACTCAGTGCGAGTTTGAACCCCTTAGATTCACTTGGTGGTCCGTAGGAATTCTTTTCGTGAACCGGATTTTTCTCGTGCTTTCTTAAAATGAGTGAAACATTTACAAAACTATAACAGGAATGGAAACAGTGTTTTGTCAAAGGCCCAGGTTTTCAGGTGGTTTAGGGCATTCTCAGAAGGCAGAGACTGCATTGAAGATGAACCTCCCATCGGAAGGCCTCTCGACTGCAAGAAGTGATAGAAATGTTTACAGAACCCGGGATCCTGGGCGTTCTGATCAGACCAAACCTTTATCAGTATCAAGAGGACAACAGGAGTGAAATATGTTTTTGAGGCGGATAAAAAATGAATCCCATTTCATGAAATTGTTTTCGCTCATTTTGAGAAAGCACTAGAAAAATCCGGTTCACAAAAATTGCTATGGATCTCTAAGTGAATGTAGACAGTTTAAACTTGTGCCGAAGAAGCATCAGTTGTTGGTCTGCCTTTCCTCCAAAGATGAACAACAGTGTTGCCACATTCTAACAGTGCGCCATCAGTCTCATTTCTTTATTTACACACCTCGTATAGATAGAGTTTGTAAAGATTTTTTCGATCTCATTCGCTCTATAAAATGATAGTTGATCAAAATAGACCGGTGTTTTTTTATTGTTTTTCTTCTCAGTCAACAGACTACCTTAATATGTCATACCTTTTGTTGCACAGAATTGCTATTGATCTCAGAATATGATGCTTTCATCATTCTTGAAGATCAAACGCTGTTTCAAAGCTATGCTGGTTTTGTAAAATATTTATAAAATTTGTCAATTCTAAGGCCGCCATTTCATATTTTGTTTTTTTGAATCGGGATCTAGGTGATGGACAATGAATAGAATGAATGGAGAGAACATGAATGGATATAATCGTAAATATCACACTGGATAACTGGTTCACCTATCTCTATAGACGACCTGTTAAAAGATCTTTAGAACAATGTATGAACATTACGAAACATTATTACAAAACGCAACGAACAAAAAGAAATATTATTACATTACATACAACAAAAAAAGAAATACCTTGAACTCCTAGAAATAAAAAGTAGATAGTTCTTCCATGTTTTGTTTTGATCGGAAGAAATCGGATTACTATCTTATATCACAAAAAAAGGAAAATTAGCTAGTATCATCAGTTATGTATTATTTATGGGTTGATCTATACTGCTGCCATCAATTCATTTTTTTAACAACTCTGTGTGAAATTTATCCAATAATGTACCATAATACTCTCCTGTAATATTCTTTCTCTTTTTCAAATAGTTGATGTGCATTGAGAATTCAAGAAAACAGTGGCTATGACCTTTCCAGACTATGAAAGTATCTTCGAGTTCATTGGGAGACATTGGCTGGATAAAACACTATATTGAATTGAAACCCTTTTGTTTTTGGCCCGCATTGAGCAAACATGACATTTATTAATGTTTATCATCTCAACAATATCTCAAACTTCTACGCTGTGATCGCCCAACACGATATTATGGATTTTCTCAGCAACATTTCCTCAGCAGTTTCGACCACATCGAAAACTCAGTAAACCACGTATGAACTATGAAATGTAAAGAAGCATAGTCCCCATAACACTTAGTCAACCTTTTCTAGGTTTTCGGGATGGTATTTCTACGCAAAAACTAGTGATTAATGAATACATGAAATTAACCTTTTTCCATGATAGCAAAAATATCGAACTAATCTGCTTTTGAAGACTGTAAACACAAAACTAAATGCGTTATTAGAAAGGACGTTACTTCTTACAACTGGCTTTTTGAATAAAAAATAAATATCGATTTTTTTAATTTATTTTAAAATTTTATCATAAATAATATTGATAATCGATGCGAAAAATTTTAATTTTGTTTTACAATTAATTATAAATGAATTAAAATTTATAAAAAAAATCACGTGCCTATGAATGCACCGCGATTGACTGCCATGTTTGTGACGTAATTATGGTAGTGTTTTCACGTCAGTACTGTCAAGGGCTTTTACCTGTATATATACTGTCAAAATTATTGTTGGATAAGTGTAAAATAAAATGTTGTTGGTTACTAATTTAGTTTAGTAATGTATGACAAAGGATTCATAAAGGGTAATTCTAATAATATAACTGTTGTAGATATTTTTGTGGGCACATATTTATAATATTAAATTATATTTTTATTATAATAACTTAATGTTAACTTAAAGAAAGTCCATTAAGTAAATTTGTTTTTTAAACGTAATTAGTAATTTTTTTTTAATGAATATTAATAAATTTATGTTGATATTATTAGTGATTATAAAATCATTAATGCTACGACAGTGATAACAATATAGTCTGTATAAGGTAACCTATTAAAATTAATAACTGTGTGAGATTTGAGAAAATCAAACTCTCGTATTTTTCCAATGACGGGTTCTATATGAATACTATAGTACTATATGAATACTATAATACTATACTACGTATTCTATATGAATACGTAGAGCAGCAATTCGTTTGCCTTCTAAAACTAATTTAGTTAACTTAGTTAACAGATCTAACCGAAGGCGGTTTAATAAATTCTATATTTTTAACCTCAAGAAGCGAAATAATGTTTTTGAATACGCTGTTAAATATACATAATAAAACTTTCCCCAACTAGGATAATATAGATAATATGTTTCAGTAGGTTATAATATGTAAACTACATTAATAATGAATTCAGAATAAAAACAATCATTACGCAAAATTATATACATATTTTTTTTATAATAATTTGATTGTTTTTATTAAACTTTGCAATACTTTTAAAACCACACCGATTCTTCAAACTACCACACTAAACTGTATACACACACTAACAATATTTTCAAAAAAATCCACCCATACTACATTATTGAATAAGTTAAGGTTTTCAGTATTTTTTAAACGATGGCGAGTTTTCACTTTACATGTTTTACAAACCACCACATTAGACTCTTTATTTTATAAATATTTGCAAATATAAATAAATCCAGCTGCTACCTATCTATAATGCATGACCAGCCAGATATTTCCCAAATAAGAGAAGGCACCCAAAACCATTTTTTTTTGAGTGGAAAGCTTTTATAGTCATACACATTTCTATACTCTTCGACCGCTTACAAATTAGATAATCCTGTAAAACTTTCATAACTATAAGACTTTTTATATACGGATTACCTTCCAAATTGGTAGGCGAATTTTGTTCATGTCTATTCGCGCTTTCTTGAATATTATTATTCGTATCTTACAAAATATACAATCCTGTAGGGCTTTCTCATTATTACTACACTCGGTTGTGTTTCTACATGTAGATTCTTTGCGGACACGCAGGAGTATTCCTTCCTACAAATATGGCACGTTAATTTATTTTCCCTGCATAAATTAAATAATATAAATAAAAATTATAAAAACGGATGCAAAAAACAAAAGGGACCCTAATCTAATTTCAATATTTCATTCCGAACTTACCTTTTAGCCTCCATATCTTCATCTAAAGATACATGAGTATAACGTTGAAGACAGCACCGAAAGCCTAAATAACAATTAAAAGCAAGTATGTTTTCAAATCGCTAACAAACCAACAAATCTTTGATATTCAAAGCAATAAATACAGTCAAAGAAATAGGTTAAACCTACAGATCAATGACTAAGATCGATAAATTGTTTTATTTGCCCTGTACTCCGATTATTTCTGAACGTATTCTCGGAAAGCGCGCGAAAATAAATTTCGGTATTACTTCCGAATTGTTCCGAGTCGACCCGATATTGGCGATATTGGCCTTCCTTTTAATATCTCCTAACATTGTAAGATTACAGGTGTTCGGATTTTTTCTGGGAACTGCCGGCGCGTCATTGGTACTAGGTTTAAAAAAATATTTTCAATTTGATATAACTTTTTAATTATAAGGAAAAATAAAAATAGTTTTGTTATAAAACTTATATATGATCTTTCCATTTATGATACAAAAATGTTGTTCAAAGCCTCAATTATAATCAGCTTTGCGCCATCTAACGGAAAAGTTCGATTTTTTTTAATTTGTTTGTCAAACATTACTATACTAGGGACAATAATTTGTGTAGTATCTTCGTACGCCATTTTTTAATATGATAATAAATTGTGTTTATACAATCATAATAATTTATAGTTATTCTAAAGGATTTCCTGTTGTAACCACTACAGTATCTTTAAATCAGTTTCAGTGAAGCTTCTACCTTTTGGCTATTAAAACCAGACTATTTTCGTCTATCGTTCCTCTTATCTCGCAAAATCACAGAGGTCGTGAACCGTATACACACGATCCTTCTTCAACGTTACCACGTTCGTTTGTACAGACTGTTTGTTGTATTTTTTTACGCCACACAGGAAAATGCTAATCTGCTTGTAGACGAGGTCGTATATATTTTTTTTCTTATTTGGCGTATTTACATTTTAACGGAAAATAGTGGCATAGAAGGATGTAGTATGTGATATTACAAATAAAATGTTTCAAACTTCTCAACTAATTAAACTAATATACATATCGATGATATAAAAATAATATGATATAAAAATAAATGATATAATAATTATATTAAAATAGAATAATTATTATAAAAGCTAGTCATAGTCAAATTGGCGGCGCTAAATAAATTGGAATTATAACAAAATACAGGATGTCCCATAACTTATCCCCCATTGAGCAACTGGTGATAGTAGAGATCAAAATAAGGGGATTTAGGGACAGGGTGTTGAAAGTGAAACTAAATTTTCGAAAAATTGAGATAATTTAAAAACGGTTGAAGATATCAGGTTCAAAATCGGGCTAGTTGGGTTTTCAAGGCGACAAATCTAAATTTGTTACTAGTTTGAGTCTAGTTCCTAGAGGGCGCTACCTACTTTGTGAGGAATTAACTCGATCATATTTTTTAATAATATTTTGACTTCAAAATAGAGAAGAGTCATAATTTCCCCGTAAAAACGGCACCCTTGATCAATATCGATATCTTACGCCGTTTGTGAGATTATTCGTGTTCGAATATCCCATTGCACATCTTGTCGATTGCTGAAAAGTATGCAATTCACAAAGTGTACCTTGAATGGTATATACAAATTATTACGTCTTGATGGCAACTGTCATTGTTTTCTATATCTCCTATAAAACGTAGGTGGAAACAAGTTTCTCCAATTTTGAGTTGGTATTAAATAATTTGTAAAAAATGCCCAGACTTAATCAGTTTCCTAATCGTGATTTAAGGGATATGTCCTGCATTTATGCGCAAGCAAATTACAATAGTCACGCTGCAGTTAGAAGGTATGAAGAGCTCTACTCAACCAGAATCATCCCAAATCAACACATTTTTCAAAAAATTTTCAATTAGTTAGGCGAAACAGGTTCGTTTTATTACAACAATCCTGGTGGAAGACCGAAACGAATAACGGTAGAACAAGAAGAGGACATTTTGGTTAGTTTCGCGGAAAATCCTGAACTAAGCACTAGGTGTTTGGAGGCATTTACAGGAATTAGCAAATCTACCGTTTCAAGAGTTCTCCATAAAGAAAAATTGTTTCCCTACCATTTTTCGCCTGTTCAAAATTTATTGCCGCATAATTTGCTGGCAAGATCAGAGTGTTGTCGAAATCTACTACTTAAAAAAAACGAAGGCTCTATGTTCCTGAAACACATATTGTTTACTGACGAGGCAACTTTTAGCAGACGCGGAATTTTTAATTGGCGAAATAATCATTATTACGCCTTGGAAAATCCACACCTATCAAGAGAGCGACTTTTCCAGTACGAATTTTCAATTAACGGCGGCATTATCGACAGTTTTTTAATCGGCACATTTGAGTTTCCGCAAAGACTGAATGGAAATTAATATATGTAGTTTTTAGAAAATGATTTATTAGACCTTTTCGATGGTATACCTCTAAACTTAAGACAACACATGTGGTTCATGCAAGATCGGGCGCCACTGCATTTTACTGTTGCTGTGCGAAATCATTTGAACCAACGTTTTCCACATCGATGGATTGGACGCGGTCGTGAGTTTTCTTGCCCACCTTGTAGCCCATTAATCTGTTAGACTTTTATTTGTGGGGTCATATGAAGTCTTTAGTTTATCATGATGAAATCAATACACGAGACGAAATTTTACAAAAAATTTAACAAGCGGCCAATGATATTTATTAGAAATGAAGAAAATATCTTCTCAAATCTGAGGCGTCACTTAATAAAGAGCCTTTTAACACCTGTTGAAGTAAAGTTTGTTGTATTTTTGACATCTTAATGTTTTTTTTCTCGTATTCAAGGCACACTTTGTAAATTGCAGATTTTTCAGCCATCGACAAGATATGCAATGGAATATTCGAACCCGAATATCTCGCAAACGGCGTGAGATGTCGATATTGACCAAGAGTACCTTTTTTACGTGGGAATTATGACTCTTCTCTATTTTGAAGTCAAAATATTCCCAGCTTTATATGGTAAACAAATATGAGCGAGTTCTCACAAAGTAGATAGCAAGCGCCCTCTAACAACTAGGCTCAAACTAGTTCTAAATGCAGATTTGTCACCTTTGAAAACTCTACTACTCCGATTTTGAACCTGATATCTTCAACCGTTTTTAAATTATCTCAATTTTTTGAAAATTTAGTTTCACTTTTAACACCCAACACATTTGTTTGCCAACACATTTATTGTCTAAATCCTCTTATTTTGGATCTCTACTATCACTATTTGTTCTATGGCTGATAAGTTATGGGACACCCTGTAGAATAGAATATAAAAGAATCAGGGTTTATAAAAGGGGTCGCCAACCCGTCGATCGCGAACTAGCGGTAGCTCGCGTGGACAATTTCGGTAGCTCACGGCTATAAGCAATCCTCAGACATTGAACTCATAATCTTTATTAACGAAAATATTTTCAAATATATACGATTTGTATATTGTATTTTGTACAACTTTTTTAGATAGCTCTCTTTATTTGACTATTATTAAAGTAGGTCAACACATTGAAAAGGTTGGCGACCCTTGGTTTAGAATATCGTCTGAAATGAATGTTACCTAAAGATGACAAAAAGTTTAGAGTATTGAGGTGCAATGATAAATAATAAAGACAACATGAGTATGGATAACACAATCTGAAATAAACAATAGAATATGGCATATAAAAACAACAAATAGATTATTCGACCTACTGAAAATAGTGTTCCTCAGCAAGAGAGAAGTTATTAATGTACAAAGTATTTAGTCGTTATTAAGCCTCTTTTGATCTCTCTCTATCTTTTGAACTATCTTCGTAAGTCTTCTTTTAGGAAATCTTTTCTGTTATGTACTTGTATATCGGTGATGTTGAAAGATGGTTCTTCCTTTGACCCTTGATTTATGCAATATTTTTAGAGTTTCTGATACATAAAGAACTTTTAGTTTCATTATTGTGTTATAGTGTTTTAGTTTTGTATTGATTTATATGAACTTCTTTTGGTAAATCCTTTTGCATATGTCGGACGCTATAGCCCTCTCCTTTAATGTTAATTTGTTTTATCATGTTAATTTACAATTAATCCACTACCTTAGGTATTTAAACTGTTTTGTTTTTCGGGTCTTGATCTTGAGTAAAAGGTATTCAATTGTCATTGATCAGAAAAACTGTTTTCTTTGTTTTTATATTGGTGTGTTATAATTTTAACTATTAATGATTTCAAGGAGAATAGGTACATCATCGGCAAAGACCTAGTGATTTATTTGGCTTTAACGTAAGGCTTAAGACCTAAGGCTTGTACGAGATCGCAAAAAAAGGCTCCATATGAACACAAAAAGTGCTGTTCGCCAATACAATGCACCGTGTCACAAATCGTTGGCAACTATGGCTAAATTACATGAATTGTACTTCGAATTAGTTCTTCATTCACGGTATTCGTCAGATCTAACCCCCAGCGACTATTTCCTATTCTCAGACCTCAAAAAGATGCTCGTTAGAATTAAATTTCGCTCCAATGAAGAGGTAATTGCCGAAACTGAAGGATATTTTGAAGGCAAAGAGAAATCGTTCTATAATGAAGGTGTAGAAATGCTAGAAGAGCATTGGAATGATTGTATTACTCTTCAAGCAGAATATATTGATAAGTAAAGTCAAAATTTGCCAAAAAAGATGTTGTATTTGTCAGATCGGGGAGTTAATGACCGATGTGTTAAGATGGATGAAAGACTCCACCTGTAATCTTAAAAGTAGTTCAGTAGTTCTTTAACATCTCTTCTATGTTCGACCATCGTGTTTTTGGTTTACTTCTCTTTCTGTTACCCACTATTCTCTTTTCTTTCTGGAAGTCCAGGTCTCGCATCTATAAGTGAGTACTGGCCGAATGAGGGTTTCTTAGATCTTAACTTTCATATTGCTTTGTATATATTTAAATTTTAGAACAAACTGTAGGGAGTACGTAGTTTTGTTACCCTCGATAATATGACTTTTGATTTCTCCTGTGATGCTGTTGTTTTCCTCTTGTTTGCTTCCTCTATACGTAAATTCCTTCACAAAGTCAATGTTGTCAGTGCAGATTATGAAGTTCTGTTAGGGATATTAATTCCTAAACTATTCTTATACCTGTTGCAATTTATTTTATGCAATGTATTTTATCTGTATATCAACTATTGCTATTATAAAAATCTCTCCATAAGCAGTTCTATTTATTTCCATTAATGCTGGAGAAAAAGTAATTTTTGGAACACCCTCGTGTACTGTTTCATATTCTTCTTTATCTCACGGACGTACGCTTTTCTAGAAAACAGTCCGCCTGACAATCAGTGTACCGCTCACCTGCCGTGCAGGGTCTAATGGTTTCTTAAAGGACTCCTCGGCATTCTTCACACACAATGGGGCCTTTAAGAGCGTGGAGGTACTCTGAAAACGATACAGGCTGCTTTTCGGATGAGACCAGCACCGACCTTGGACTGTTTGCTTCAATTCATTAATTAGCTGAGGTATTTTCGCGGAATATACGCTGATCCTACCACATTTGTGCCCCTTACTTCTTGTTAACATATAACGTTTAGCGTTATATGTTAACCAGAGTTAACGCAATTAAGCGTTTCTTTGTCTTGTATATATTTCTTTTATTTTTATTGTTATTTTGGTGAATTTTCTGTATTATTAAAAATCATTTAAAAAATAATATTCACATTGGTTTGATTGCATTTAACAACGAAGATCGTTGGGAAACTTTTCGGTCTGATACAGAGATGGCTTAGACATGACCACATGGCTATGATATTTGTCAAATATGATTCGTTAGATGGTGTGCTGTGAGGTTTCAGACGGTTGTGTTTAGTTTTATTGTGGTGATCGAGTAACGCAAATAAGTTGACATTTGTTGTTGACATGATATTTTATGAAAAATTGATAAAATTGTTAATTTCGAGCTGTTCGAATGAAGTATTTTCTTTTAATGGATTTAACTGACGGACATACAAAAAGAGTAAAATTCCACTTTAAATTATTATTCTTCATTTTCCACGATGAAAAAGTGGCCGTACATTCATTGAAGATAATATACCGGCCAAACACGCATTTAAATGAACACTTCAGCACAAGCAGTTCTATTTATTTCCATTAATCCTGGAGAAACAGTAGTTTTTGGAACACCCTCGTATACTCTTTCATAGTCTTCTTTATCTCACGGATGTACGCTTTTCTAAAAAACAGCCCGCCTGACAATCCCTGTACCGCTCACCTGCCCTGCAGGGTATAATGGTTTCTTAAAGGACTCCTCGGCATTCTTCACACATAATGGGGCCTTTAAGAGCGTGGAGGCACTCTGAAAACGATACAGGCTGCTTTTCGGATGAGACCAGCACCAACCTTGGACTGTTTGCTTCAATTCATTAATTAGCTGAGGTACTTTCGTGGAATATACGTACACTTAGTAGTCTGTAGAAATTTTAAGTTTCGCTATAGTTATCAAGTTTCATTTCAAATATGGGTACAGGGTGACGGAAACTTTTATAAGATTTTAACAGATCTATGAAAACGCTGTTTTATCAACGGTCCAAGTTTTCAGGTCTCGACTGAAGATGAACCTCGCGGCGGAAGGTCTTCAACTGCAAGAAGAGTCACGGAATTTGGATTCTCGTGCGTTCTGATCGTCCGTTGATGGTCAGCATGATCGGAAAAGAATTGAATTTGACTTACAACCGTTCATTGGATTTTGACCAATGAATTGGTGACAAAGAAAATCTGCTCGAACATCTCAGCGGAAGTCATTCATCTGCAAGAAGTGATAGAAATGTTCACGAAATCTGGGATCTCGTGCGTTCTCATCATTCTGCCTATTGGTGGTCAGAATGACAGGGAAAGAATTGAATTTAACTCACACATCCGTTCGTCAGATTTTCAGCAATGAATTGGCGATATGAACTTGAGGAAATTTACCACTAAACACCAAATCACTGTTTTTTAACTGCTTGACGCACGACGTTTTGCTAACCATGCTAGCATCATCAGGAAATGATTTAAGATTAAATCAAGATTAAATGATCTCTTGATGATGCTAACATGGTTAACGAAACGTGCGTTGAGCAGTTCAAAAAAACTGATTTGGTGTTTAGTGGTAACTCTCTTCAAGTTTAGTGTTTCACACCAAAGGTTCCAATAGAAGAATTGATACAGACAATGTGTACGAAAATGATTCCTAAAAACCTTTCGCCAGATCTAAAGGCAACAGGAAGGAAACATGAGGATGGTTGTATAAATAAAATAAAGTTGTTTAATATTTTTCTCTAAAATATAACGCGTTTCGCTACACTGCACCTTCTTCCGATGGTTGACAAAGAATATTTCTGTGTTAACCATCCAGAAGAAATTAGAGAACTTTGTTTTATTTATACAAAGAAGGAACATGTCTTGACTTGATGAGCAAACCAAAGATCAAAAATATGCTGATTTGCTTTTTTGATAGCCAGAGGATTGTCCATAACGCCAATTTGAAACCGAAGAGTTCTTGAAAGACTTCGAAAAAAGGGCATCAAGTACACCTGGGCTCTCAAAACATCATTGTGTCTCAAGTTTATCTCAAAAGACATCATATTGAGACATTGGAGAACATTGAAAAGGCCGTAATACCAGTAATACGTAATACCAGCTGAAGGCGATTCCAGTATCTCTGTTGCAGCACTGATTTGAAGAGTGGACAAACCGTCTCCAGCGGTGTGTGGTTTCCCAAGGCAACTACTTTAAAGGAGACAATGCAGAATCGTAATTTTAATTGAAAAACAAATATAAAAAATCAGTCTCATTACTTTATTTACACACCTCGTATGTGGGCACTTACAATGAGCCAAGTGACAATCTCATGGAATCAAATTTCTGATTCCATCATCTGGATTATTCGGCTGCTCTCGAGTTAACCGAAAGACGGTCTCAAGTTACGTAAAGTGAAAGACCTCGTCTGAGAGACCATGTTCACTTTTGATACCATTTTTTCATTATTTTGTTATTTTATGACCAAAATCATTGATGCAGGAGTTAAATAAAATATATTGAATAAAAAGGAACATTTATTGACAATAAAAAGAAAATTAATTGACTATAAAATATTAATTATTGATACAGTTAATTTAAAATATAGTTAACCAAAAAAAGTAAACCTAAAATAAAGTAAATTAAATGAAAAATTCTCTATGTTATTGTGAAGTAGCTGGAGTAGGAACCACAGTCTACACAAACATTTCTGCTAGGTTCTAAACAAATAGCGTTAGAACACATTTATATTGTGTTTTTCTTTGTTGGGTGTATGGACACTTGCTGCATAGTTTCCATTTTTGGAGCTTATGGGTGGGAGCTACAACTTCTTTAACTGCTCGCTATCTGGATTTGAAAGTAACTTTACAATAAGTGCTCTTAGCTTCCTTGAAATACTTTAAATCGAAAGTCTTCTCAAGTGCGGTTCAATCCTATTCTTGGCCAAATCTCTCAGGAATGAAAAACGGTTTTCCAAAGGTGAATCTTTGAAGCTTTGGCAAATGATAAAAGAACTGACGCTACAAATAGTTACTATTCTGTAGAGTACAGCCAGCGGCCATCTTTTAGTTCTTCTGTTCGACCCGTATTCTGTGTATTTCATATCTTGGTTTCATTGTAAAAGCAAATTATTTCCAGTGTTTGACCTATTAAAATAATAATCAGCTGACCCTACAGTTCTGCTGTTACTAGGAAGAAATTCGTTTGGGATATCCAGTATAACATTCCGCATTTTGCCAACATAAGTTAGACCTCTTTTAACAACTTCATCAACAGACTCAATAGAAGTGAAATAGTTGTCACATGTCACGTTCCTGTTTGTATGTTCAACTCCTTTACACAGTGTCGTACAACACACTGAGTTGGTTTTTGTTAGTTTAGCTCATTTGGTGTCAATCCCATGTCATCAGAACCCGTTCCCGTGTAAATAAACACGTTATAAAGATAAGATGTCTTTGCATCACACAAGCATCTTATTTTCACGGCATATTTCTTAAGCTTTTTAGGCATATATATACCTTGCAGCCACACCTACCCCGAAATATCACTTACAGTTCATCGATTGTCAAATTTTCTGTAGGACAATATGCTTTTTGTGAGTTTGAAACAGATTGCGTGAATATTTCGGTAATAAGAGCGGCCTTATTTGTTGCCTTTCTCAACTGGCGGGTACTTCCAGAATCGCCAAATCGCAAGACCCACGTCAAAATTTCAAAACTTTTTGAAACATTGTAGCATTGAAATAGGGTATGTTTGTAACATCTTTTGAAAACAATGACTTGATTTTTTCATGGGCACTCTTGAGAATACTCGACAGGATTAACAAGTAAATATAAGCTTCCATTTCCATAACTTTTGTGTCTTGGTAGGTTTGATTTTTCGGTATTGGGGCCTAATGAGCTTCTGACAGAGGAAAGTTTTTGATTTGTATAAGTAACCATCATTTGGATCATATCATCGGTAAACAAAAGTATCCAAAGTTTTCTCTTGTCAGACATACTTCCCAAAGCTTTTGCAGGACCTGCAAGACCAGGTGATCTGCGAATAATATTTCTACTAGGAGTACGAGCATTTCTATTTGGTTCTTTAGTTGGCCAAAAATAGGGTGGTCCAAATTAATTTTTCATCATGCGACTAAATATTTAATCAGGCAGTCGTCGACTTTTTTCTTCTTCAACAACCATCTCATCAGCACCACCAACTTCATCAAAAACACCATCATCAATAGTTTTGTTTTCATGCACAATCTCACCTTCTATCAGAGTTTCCTCATCCTTTCCTCGCTGTGGTCTTGCAATTGAGCAGGCAAAATATAGTCCGGATCATCATCTGAATCGCTAAAGTCTTCGCCTTCATTTGAGCTAGTTCCTTCATCTCTCAGTTTTTACATATCACGTCTGCATGATGCGACTAGCAAAGTCAGGGTGCGTGTTACTTGCTTTTTTATATTTGTTTATGGATTTTTCCTCTCCATTGTTCACAAATAAAATGAACAATTCAACAAACAATAAAAAGAAAAATAAAAATAGTTTGCGTAAGGCGAAAGACCTGGTCTGTGAGACCCGTATGTTTTGACAAATACAATCTATCTAGGCCAAACAAACTAAGACAGTCAACTAAGAATTCATAGGGGGAGGTGGGTGGTGGATAGGTGGGGGAAAGGTACTGAGAGCCGCAATTCAGTCGGAAAAGTAGGGTTGCCAACATTCAAGTTAAACATTTATCTATTGGTCTCACAGACCGATCTATCGGTTAAAGTGTTAACAAAGCTGAGTAACATTTCTAACTCTTCGTGTTTCTGACAGAGAAATTTTTTTGATTTGTATAAGTAACAATCATTTGGACCATATCATCGGTAAGCAAGAGTTTCTAAACTTTGCCCTTGTCAGGCATAACTCCCAAAGCTTTTGCAGGATCTGCAAGACCAGGTGATCCGCGAATAATATTTCTACTAGGAGTACGAGCATTTTTATTTGGTTCTTTAGTTGACCATAGTAAATTATCCAATTAAATAAAAATAAACTTTTGATAATTTTGATTTGCTTAACAGCTATATATTGGTTTATTGGGTTGCCCATATTACGGCCATCCTTCCTTAAGAAATACAAGTTTGAAATTAAAGTAATTAAATTGGATTATCAGAAACTAAAATTAAGTGATGAAAATGGTCAGACTAGGTATGGAAACGTATGCTCTAAATGCTCTAGTTCTAACTAGAATTTAAACAAATTTATTTTATTTAACATTATGTATTCAAACAAAATCTTTACCATGTTTCGATTAATATCTTATTCAACGTATACATTATTTTTAAAAAAGGAAATATAGACAACAACAACTCTAAGATCATTGTGCCTAGAGATATTTTTAGATTGCGGTCGGCAAATGATCATATTTGATGGCTTATGGAAAATTATCCGCGCTTATCAGCGCCGCATTAATCGGTATTTAATATTAATAACCCAGTCAGTCACGGGAGGTCAATCACAATTTACTCAGTGTGTACACATAGTCGCCGTAAACAACTGGTTCGTTATCTCGGTTTCGTTTTTGTTTTCTCGTAGCTTTCGGCCAATTTTTCTTCGGATTATGTTTTCGTTCAAAGATCGACCTATACATTTCTCTGATTTGGGTCATTCCGCAACGATATCCTGCTGGTCTTTGTTCGTCGTCTATTTCTCTACCTTTTATTGGAGTTTTATATATTACACGATTGGCGAAAGAATATTTGATTTATGTTAGACTGACCATAATGTAATTATTCCCTTTTTTAACAAACAATGTGTAGGAGGGGGCTTCACGAATTATTGTTCCCAACACAGTTGTTTTTGATCGCCAAATAATACGTAGAGTTGTTATTTAATGATATTACACACATATTTTCAAGTATCTTTTTTTAAAATTTTTATTCAAGTAAGAATGTAGGAATAAAGATGAGGGCTTTTATAAAAACATTCATTATCACGCCAAGATATTCAAAATTTACGATATCACTGTTGATGATATCATCTGATATCACTGATATCGGCGTTGAAAATATGTAGCTAGAATTAGATCTTTGCTCATTAAGTATCAGTACTGCTAAACATCAGGAAAATCACATTTAAAATAAGTTTGGCGATGTTAACGCAGATCTGTAATAGTCTTGAGAATGTTTGTTTGTTGTTAAATTATGGGCCAGTTTTCCATGGCAGGATAAGAAGTTACATTTTTGAGGCTTTAAAGCGGTTGTTTTTGTAGATTATTTATAATATGGACACACCATAACAAGCACGTGCGTAGCCGGGGGGGGGGTTGGGGGGTTCACCCCCCCTCCCCGATATAAGCCAAATATTACCTAATATTATACCGAAAAAATACGAGGAGTGAAGAGAGTTTATAAATATGTCGTAATTTTTCCGATGGAACCCCCCCCCCCCCCCCCAAACTAAATCCTGGCTACGCCCGCGATAACAAGCCAATATTGTGAGGAATTACGTTAAAGAATTAAGGTTCGCGAAACAACGAAAAAACGTCAAAAAATGAGCCTATCCCTTTTGCTGCCCTTAGATTCCCAGACGACATTTGAATTTTGCCTTTTTTGATTCGTTCTTTGAGATATGAATATATCCATTTGTGTTTTAATTCTTTAATACCATACCAGGTGTGGCGGTTAATCATTCTTAATTTTTTTTAAGAGATGGCGTTGGTAACAAGGGTAGGTTCACAGTCTAATCTCTTATGTCATTTTGTTGCGACGACAGTACTTTTCAAAACGCCATTGATGTTTAAAGGATTTCGAGTTAGCGTCACATTTTTTTTTTGTGTGGTAAACATATCTAGTTTCGGGCCAAATAAAGAGCATTTGCGGCACGTACTGCTTTTCTTGTTCAATTAAAAGAAAAACGCGAGTGAAGGCCGTCGTACACTTGTGGCAACTTACGGTGACAATGTCCCAACGCAAGACGCCCCTCTGTGTTGGTTTAGAGATTCAAAAGTGGTTATTTCGACTTGAAAGAGAAAGAACGCCCAGGCCAACCGAAAAAAATGATCATCACGAATTGCAAGCATTGTTGGAAAAAGCCGATATGCAAACTCAACAATAAATAGCAGAGATGCTATTCGCCGAACCATTTGTGATTGTCTGCATGCAACGGGAAAGATTCAGAAGACAAGAAAATGGGTACCACATCAGTTTAACGACAGACAGATAGAAAAGTGAAAAACGGTACTTGATTGCCAATATGGATCTTTTTGTTTGCCCAATATACCTTCGATCACAGTCTTGACAACTAATTTCGTAAATCCCCGACTTTTCATGTTAATCTATTTTATCCTTTGGATTATTCATAACTTCTCTTAATTTATTATATGGTTTGTACACAACCTTAATGTTCACACTTTTTTGGGCATAAAATGGTATTACCATGAATTTATTTGTGTTCTGGTCCTTTTGAAAAGTCGAAGATTCTTTCAATAATTTTCTGAACTTATGTTTTCTAATTAATTTGTCTACAATGTTCTTATTATAACCGTTCACTTCAGATACCTTCCTAATTAATTTTAATTCTTTGTTATAATTATCTTTATTTAAAGGAAAATTAATTAATCTATTTACCATAAAATTTAAACTAGCCATCTTATTTTGGAAGCTATGATTTTAATCGTTAGGAATGTATCTCGAAGTGGTGACGTTTTTTCTAAAAATATCAAAATCTAACCTATTTTTATTGTTCCTGCTAACTAAAACATCCAGAAATGGTAAACTATCGTTGTTTCGTTTGTTCATGTTGAATTTTATATTTTGGGATTTACTATTTAAGTTCTTAATAAAATTTTCTAAGTTTTCATTGTTGGAATAAAAAATCGTCATCGCAAAAACGCCATCCACATATCATAACCATATCTTCGGAAAGTAACTAAATTCATCTTTTACCTCGGTTTCAAATTTACTCATGAATAATTTGGCTATTATTGAAAGAATCTTCGACTTTTCATAAGGATCAGAACACAAATAAAATCATGGTAATACTATTTGATGCCCAATTCCTCTTGTTAATTAGATCAACATGAAAAGTCGGGGATTTTCGAAATGAGTTGTCAAGACTGTGATCGAAGATATATTGGGCAAACAAAAAGATCCATATTGACAAGATATAAAGAACATATTGCTCACATTAGATTTGGGAGAAAAGATCTTGTGTTGTCCAACATGCAATCGAACATGATCACGATATAGATATTAGTAATATTAGTAAGATAAATTAAAAGTGTTAATAACAATAGGGCTTTGGATGCATATGAAAGCATTCAAATAGAAAAATGTAAGAAAATCATGAACCGAGATAAAGAACCTATTCCGTTCAGTCAACCTATTCCCTCCAGGCTTAGTAAACTTCACGGTTCATAATTTTTACACGCTTCATTAGGTAGGCTTTTCATATAAATAGAACATAGTTTAGTTTTAGAATTAGATTAAATGATCTTCTGATAATGCTAACATGGTTAGCGAAACGTGCGTCGATAAGTTCAAAAAAAATAATTTCGTGTTTAGTGGTAAATCTCTTCGAGTTTAGTGTTTTACACCAAAGGTTCCAATTCAAGAATTGAATTACGGGGATGTCGAAAAATGGCTTAATGACTGGACCACCAAAAAAGATGAACTGTTTTTCTAGGAGGGTATCTACAAATTGCCAGAGAGATAGGAAAAATGTGCAGCTAGCGATGGCGTATACTTTAAATAAACCCTTTTTTACCTTTTTCCCAAATAATCCTGTAAATAAAAATCATCAGTTTTCTTCAGTTGCAGAAATGCTAGCTTTCATCAGGGTATAGATAGGGTCATGATGCCTGAAAATGGGCTAGAGAAGAAAGACAATTGAGCTAATTCAAAACATTTTAATATTAATATACTGCACTATATAGTCTACAATATGTATACATGATACTTGACTCGACGCACGTAATGTCATAAAGTCTGAGAGTGGCGTAGTCTCAGGCCATGTGATTCATTCTGTATATGACCAATATTCATATTAAATTCTAATAAGCGACGCTAATTTATACAGGAAAATAAAAGAGAAACAAAGGAGCATCAGCGGTCAGTTCCGCTGCACGGCCACAAATTACTGTGTATGTTAATGATACGCCCGTTCAAATTACAACAATTATATCAGACAAAAGCCCGAGTAACAATAAACGGAATATTTCCTACGCGACTGTTTATAATGAGCGTGTAATGAAAAACAAGCTTTTTAAGCTCGATACAAATCCAAATTAATTTTGTCTCCTTTTTATACTCGACTTCTCGTATTTCCTTCAAAGTGGTTTCTTCAATCGGAAAAACAGGACAAAGTCACACGGTGTCATATCTGATGAATATTGTGTTTTTTGGAATAGTTGGAATTGTTTGATTTTTGTTAAAAATTGCGGTGAGCGATGGTGCATTATCTTAATGTAAAAACCATGAATTGGTTTGCTACAAATCTGATTTTTTTTTTCGAGTGGACTCACGTAAATAACACCTAACGTTTAAGTATTATCCTTTATTATCTGCTTGACCAGTTGAATGAAACTATGTCTAGTAATGTCTCATCACTAGCAATTATGCATTTCCGAAAATCGTCATCTGTTTTGTCTGACGAAATTTTAATAAATTTGTGTGTGATAATTTTGTGAATTCATGAACATTATTGGAATTATTAAAAAATGGATAATAAATAAATATGACTAAAACTATTGGAAATTTGTAAACAAAGAAAAAAACGTATTTCTGAGTGATCATTGTATATATTAACGTTGTGGCCATGGATATTCAATTTGAGGAGAAGTACCTTCACAAGTACGCCAATAGGAAATTTTCAGTGGCGGTTCGTGAGGGAGGGCATTGGGGCGCCGCCCCTTCAGCAATTATCACAATTTTTCAGAGCAAAACACCATATTTTATTTCCGTTCAGTTTCTTTCCTTTAACTCATTTTCCTGGTTCACCTTCTGTATAGGGTTTCAATAGCATAAAAAGTAAAAAGGAGGAGGGGAAAGCAGAAAACTCTTCAGCAGCGCTATTTTCTTCTGCGTCCTCCCACTTTAAAAAGCCACGAGCCGCCACTGGAAATTTTACACGCGAGATTCATTCTATCGGCAGTACACCGCTGAAATGCTGGAAATGTGTGATGTGTCCGAATCACATTTATTGCGCCACATGAAGTGATTTGCAAGCAACTTGTATTTCTGGACTTGTGTCAGGAAATGTGTGGAATCTGTTCCTGCTCCAGAAACCAATGAGTGCAATGGCTCTGGTGGCGGCGCCAATGTGACTTTGCCAGTTGCGCAACACAATCCAGGAGTTTCATTTCTGTATTTCATTGCCTAACAGCGCTCACCGATCCAATAGCAACAGATTAGTCTGCACTGTAATCATTTGTCATGTTGTAACGGAATGCAACTCGATGAGTATTCAATGCAACATTTTTTTGTCTTTTTGCACAATTATTTAAATTCATTGTCGCGCCATTGATTTCTACTGACCGATGATTTTTCATTAGATGCAAAAGATCATCTTCGTTTATAATTGCTCTTTCTTCTTGCGTACGTGCTCAGTGTGTTTGTGATAATCGATTCCGTTCAATTTTATTTCGCTCTTCGCGTTGCTCTGCAGTTCGATTAGATCGAAAATTTGTTTGGTTTCTAGCTTTGCGAGTTCTGCGAGCTAAATTGCTCCGTTTTATTGGTGGCATCACAATGCGATTAAATTGTGTCAATTCAATTCAACTGTGTTGATTGTGACACAATGTGCGATGCGAAGAATCACAATTCAACTGAAAATGGACAATTGATTTACTTTGTTGTTACTGTATAATCGTTTGACGTTTCAAAATGTGAAAAAATAAACGTAACAAAAAATAAGTAAATCTGTAAATTTGTTTGAGATAGAACGACGAAACTTAATTCATTTCATGAAACGACGAATTCAACTGAAAATAAACAATTTAATTAATTTTTCGTTACTATGTAACCTATTGGCTTTATTCACAATTTGCCAATCAGCTTTCAAACGACATTTGCACACGTAGCGAAATAAATTGGAATAGAAATAAAATAACTACATGTGTTGGACAGATCGCGAAACAATACAAAAGTAAATACAAATGTAATTTTATTTTAATTTAGGCTGGATTGCATTTTTCCAATTTTTTCTCCAGATCTTACAGATTTTTTTTCAATTGAAAACATTCAATTGAGTTATTTCCATCCCGGGAGCATAACGAACAAAACAAAAAAAAAGAATCAAGCAGATATGTCGTTCCTATCGTCAGTTATGATCGAAAGTGCATACAAAAATTATTTTTTGAAGTTTGTCCGCATTTTCCGACTTTCTTTTGTAATTATCTCAATTTTTTTCTCTTAAAACTTTTTCAAAATCATAATTAACAAAACAAAAAAAGCTCGTTTTGAGTCCATGTAAAAAACCCACTGAAAAAAGCTCTTTCAGTTTTTCCAGTTTTCCGGCCAACTTTTCCAATTTTTCTTGGCCTAAAAACTTTATTCGGACCATTACTAACATTAAACTAGCCAAATCGGTTCAGCCGTTCTCAAGTAATGCGCTTACCAACGAACAGTATTTCATGTTTATTTATAAGAAGATATTACTATGTCAAATATATCAAGTGTCGAAGATATGTGACAGCACAGTTTACATATGCATTACAAGTTATTGGTTCTATGATGAAATTGAAAAACATCTAAAACCACATTCAAAAACAAGAAAAATTTCTCCGTGCTCCACACAAAAATTGCCCATTCCTTTAGCCGCCACCAAAACGTCAGCAAGTGTCTCCCGAGACCGGTTTCTGTCCTTAAACCGTCAACAGTTGGGCTCGAGTTGAACATTCGGAAAGCAGCTGAAGGAATGACCGAAGATACGACTATATACATCGGTCTTGTCGGATGTAGGCTATAATCAAATACAGCTCATGCCATTACGTGGTGAACGTCCGCAACAGTCGCATTGTGCGAAACCGATCGTGACCCTCCGAGACCCTGTCTGGTATCAGGTATACCAGGCATACATGAAAAGTTGCATAATGGGCTCGTGAAAAAAAATATTAAAAATATTTTAAAACAGAGCAGATGAATTTTCGCCATAAATAAGATAAAGCCATCTCTTATAATTGCTTAATTTTCATCCTATATTCCCAATTGATTTTATTTTTTCCAGTGGCATTTTGTTTTCAATTGCTTCATCAGCGATTACTAAGTACAAGATTCTTAATTTTGGTAACGTTTTTTTTCAGTGGTTGACGTGTAAGATCTTCCTGAATAAAGTTTGTGAGAGATGTGGGTGAAAGTTGCCAATAACGATGGAGATCGACAATTTTCGCCCACCTCTCTCACAAACGTGATTTTGGCCGCTTTAGAAGTTTCCAAAGACGTGACCAACGATATATTAGATTTTTTCACTCCAAGAATTATCATCATATGAAAGAATATTTGCTTGAGAAGTAGGTCACTTTAGTAACCATTAGAAAAAGTTTAAATGTACCCGTTATGTAACCAAAAGATACAAACCTTTCGTTAGGCCATATCTGCAAGTTCATTCAAATCTCATCTATTTGTAACGTAACTCCAGAATGCGTATACCGTTATGATGTTCAACAAAAACTAGAAAATTAATAAAATTAAATATATATTTTTATATCGTTGCGTTTTTCGTTCTCCAGTATATTTCATAACATAACACCCGATTAGACGTTACAGAAGGGACTAACGTCATCTGTAGATAGAGCTGAGAAGTTTTCTTCGGGCCGCTTATTCATCAGATCTTGCTTCACTTTATTTCTGTCTCTTAATTTTGACTGATATGGATGAAACAATCCAGTTAAAACTGGCAAATTTTATTCGTGATTGCATTCCTCAATAATTCAAACGATGGGGAAAGAACATAAAGACTAGAGATCGGCTAAATTGATAAAAATAATAGATTTTATAATTTAGAATTGAATATGCCTTTGTCTATTATGTATAAATTCTAGTCGTTATTTAAAAAATACACCAATTTGATTTGTACATCTTCTATGTTAAAACGTAAAATTAAATTTTTTGATATATCAGTCGTCTGATATTACAATTTTCATTCATAGTATCTAAAACTGCCTGTTGACAAGGATCCTTCGAATAGTTCTCGGTCTGACACAGAATTGGCGTAAGTATGACCAAATGACTTCGATTAGACGTGGCGATCGAGCAAATCAAACAAGTTTGACATTTTTTTAAAAATGGACAAAATTGAAAAATTATACACTATACTGAAAAATGGATATAATTTAATTCTGCTGTGTTTCTTTGACTTTTTATAAAACTGACGAAACATGGTTTAATTATTCCATTATGATCAGACTCGAAGCACTCCAAAGCAACAGCGGATGGGAGCAGGTGAAAGTGCGTCAAAAATTAAGACTAATAAAGATGACAATGGAAAACTCACAAGCAACAGTGATTACTAAAAATCGGAAATCGGGAAACATCGAAATCAACAGAGGACTAAGACTTAAGATGGAATAATAAAAAAATGATGCATAAAGGGAACCGTAAGGAGCAAATCCGTACAGATATTAAGCTAGAGATGAGAAAAACCTAAAAGAAACAGTCACAGAAATAGAGAGAGATAAACTCAAATTAGAAAGGAAAGGAAAGAATTTACGGTTAGAGGCGCATCAGCATCTAAGGCTATTTAGCGACTGGACCTACAGCTTAACGTGGATTCCGAACCACGGTCATCAGCTACCGACAAACCCAGGCCAGCACCCCCCTCAGGCTATCAACCCTTGGTTATGTGCCTACCCATAAGTCTATCAAGGAGCCCACGACTGGCGAGTGACCAACGTAGAACACTTCTCAGAAGGCATCCGGCCTTACCCAGCCTTTAACTGGCGTGACTGAGGGGTAATTTGTTGTCGGATTTTACACTCCTGCCTAGAAACAATCACAGACATTTAGGTGTGGACATGTGTGGGCGTGTGTGTGTGTATTTGAGTATATAAATGTGTGTGTTTAGGGTAGGAAGTAAGACGAACATAAGAATTTAAGAAAAACATTCATCCGAGCGCTGGAATCGAACCAGCTACCTTTGGATTGCCAGGCAGGCGACTAACCCACCAGACCATCGCAGCCGGCCTCAAATTAGAGGTTTACATATAAACAAAGAAAAGATAAAATACATGAAATGTAGCAGACCTCTGGTAAACAGTAATGAACCGAAAACAATAGGGAAAATATCGGTGTAATTGTGAACAAAAACAACGACATGAGTATGAAAAAAGCTTATAGAATCCAAACAGGCAACAAAATAGATTATAGATATAAGATAACGGCAATCATAAGACCCATTGTAACGTACGCATCAGAAACAATAATTTTACCTTCGGGAGAAAGGAGAACTATGAGTCTAGGAAAATAATAAAAACAATGTGTGAACAAAAACGAAGGAGAAGAGCTCCGAAGTCTAATAAATCAGATGGTTAACATAAAGGCACAAAGAATTGATGGTACGGATACATTCACAAAAACTAGCATGAAAATACTATACTGGTCATCACCAATTGGAGACTGGTAGGTAACACGTTGAGAGAAAGGGTGCGAGCAAAATGGAATGACCAGGTTGAAACAGACATAAGACGAATCGAGTTACTAGGGTGGACCTCGAAAATAAAATGAACAGAGGAATGGAGAAGAATTGTGGACAAGGCCAAGACACACAGCACACTATAGAGGCAACGAGAAGTAGACGCGCAATCATTTACCGCAACAAACATATCAGAAAAACCTTCAATGGTAGCTTCAATCCCGCAGGAATGTACACCTGTACATTCATACATGGTTTTTGCGATATTATTCGTGTGATACACATAGGCTACCTGCTACATGGTAGAACCATGACCGTGGAGTCTCATGCTTCACTATGGACTAATTGAATACTGCAATTCTGGATAAATGTCCATATCTGGCGGTAATGGATATGCGCTTCCACCACGATAATCTCAGCTTCTTGTCTTTATAACTCCACGACCTATGTTTCGAAGTGTTCCCACAAGCACCTTATTTGCTTCGCGTCCTCTTCCCAGACTTGAAGAAATGATTCATTTGAATTAAATGAGATGAGGCGAGATAACACCTTATTTAACAGAATTGTACAAATCGCATTTTATGAAGTGTATTAAAATGATGAAACATCGTTGGCCTTAAAGTATTGAATTATTAAGTGACTACGTTGAAAAAGTAAGACAATTTTAAAGAATCATGTGTTATCTTTGTGAGGCCGATAACTTTCCGTATGACCCTCGTATATATCGACATATGCAGTGGTGGCTCGTAAAGTGAAAGGAACTGAATAAGAAAATGTCGTATTTTGTGGGCTAATACTTCGTTTGTTTGTTATTGTCGCAGTCCGTTGTCAGGGCTAATACATATTCATCCGTGTACGCTCTCTGATTGTCCAATTAATGTCTTTCGTCTAAGATAACTATGTCATATGCTTCCTTTCACATCCTTTATATAATGAAGGATGTTATCTCTGCGTATTATTTGATTTTATCAATTTTCTTCACTAGTCAACTAGTCTAGAAGATCATACTTAGAAATTTATTTATTACTTGATATTAACTTAGGCATCTCTCCAAAGTTTTTCAAGTATTTTCGTATTAAAATATTTTTGATTGTTATAGTGATTTTTAAAGTCGTGTTTTTTGAACTAGGATTTCTAAGGTAAATTTTACGATTCAAATTTCCATTTTCACATTCCATCACATTTCCATTTTCAAAATACGGACCCGTCTATGGATCGAAGTCATCTATCTGCAAGCTTTTGGAGCCTGTATCGGTACCAGTCTTTCTTTTTAGAGGTGAAAAACTTCAAAGCTCAATTTGAAGCTCAACAATCTAACATTGTTGAAGCTGTGTCTGCTTAATTGAACTAAAGCGTTATTCCAAACACTGTTTGTTTTTTTCTCTTTTATTTGCCTGGCAGTATGCGAATTGGCACTTTTTGTAAATATTATGGGGGATAGTTATTTTTCTTTAGAAATCAAAATTTAGGGATGAACTTTTTGTTTAATCGGTTTTGAAGAAACTTTCGAAATATGATGTCAATAGGCATTAAAATTAAAATTTTAGTTTAACCCTTTCTATCCTAGTGTCCTTAGTTTAACCCTATCTGAAGGTACTAATATGTACCATCTCCTTTTTCGTCAAATATACTGAATACGCAAACACTCCGCGTTTACACTCACTGATGATCCATTTTAGTACTGTTCGCATGAGCCTATCAGAGTGCTCGATTCGGTGTCCCACGAAAAACGGCCAATCAGTTTGATTTGCAAGTTACAACCTGTTGGGCAATAACCGCTAAACCACTTGAGACGTACACACTGCAATTAAAAACCGCGAAACTGCCCGCGATTTTCACAGTTTGAAGGTGGATTTCAAGAGAGCAGTACATATTGTTGCTCTAATACTAGGAATTCTAATACTAAGAATAGAAAAAGAAGACGTCAACACAAATTGCTAACTAAGTTCTATTGGTTAGAAATTCTGGCGCGGTTTTTACCCGCGAGCTATATTTTACGGTTTTAAAAATCAGTTGCGGGAAAAAACAGCAAACGGCACAAAATCACGCGGTTAAAAACCACGACGTTTTAACCGTAATGCGGTCTAAGCCTTAGGTAAGTGATATTATTTTTCATTGTTTAGTTACATTACCTAATTAGTTATATTTATAGATATTTGTATGGTATTTTATGACATTATTTTATGTGCAAAATTTACGAAAATCGACGAGGACCGTCAGTGACTGTTGGTTTCAAAATTTAGGGAATTTTATGGTAAATATAGATAATAAATGTAGTTTTTTCGTTATATTTGCCGGTAATTACCTTTTAAATTCACGTTTAAATTGCTCAAAAAATACTGCTCTCATTGAGGCTCTGTTGTTGGAGGACCTTCAGACTGTGACGATGAATCTGATGTGGATTTTGCAGACGAATATATTCAACTACCCATACCGAGAGGCTTTGATGACATTTTTGAGAAGGCTGTTAAAAGGACCCTAAGCGAAGTCTAACTCTTATCGCCAACAAATGAAGAATTACCACCAGAATCTTCTATTGATCAGGTATCTACATCGTCGGGCCCTAGTCGCAGACCTGAAATTGATCTTGCGTCACCAAGTACATTCTAGAGCTACAAGACAAAATGTTGTCGAACCAAATCATAAGTGGAAAAAGCGAAACTTAGAGACAAATTTACCGGAATATTCAGTAGATACCGAAGTAATACAACAATGTTTTGCTCACAGTGCCACACTGACTAATATATTTCTAGTATTGATTGAAGGAATATTAGATGATATCTTGTACCAAAGCAACCTTTACGCTACACTGAAAGACAAGGGGTTCAGTCTAAAAAAGGAGGAGCTTCGAGCTCGACTCGAACTCGGATGAGTTTGAACACACCATTACTCATCGGCACCTGATCTAAACAATCCACTTTTATGCAAAACCATGTCAAGAGACAGATTTGCAATTATTTTATCCTATCTACATTATTATGACAACACTCGAATAGCTACAAACTGCAAGGACAAGCTGTACAAAATAAGACCAGCAGTGGATACACCAAACAAAAAATTTCAAGAGTGATATCATGGGACCCAAGAAATGAGCGAGTATGAGTCGATAATCAAATTCAAGGGTAGGTCTGTACTGAAACAATACCTACCCATAAAACCCATCAAAAGAGGATACAAGTTGTGGTGTTTGGCTGACCAGAGAGATTTGACCAGAGAGGGAAAAGGCAAAATTGTCTATTTTGACAATTTTTTTTAGCTGTTGCTTTACTAGAAATATTGAAAACTGAAAATACCTATGTTTGTGAGACAATCAGAAGTAAATAAAAGTGGTTTTATGGAACTATGCTTGCTCGTTCTAAAATGAAAAGAGGAGAGAACGATTATCGATTTTCAAACTTAGATATTGGATATTGGAAACGGAAAGATAACCAAATGGTACATTTAGTGTCAAATTTGTATGGAAACGAGGAGGCCATATATGGAGGGTGTCGATTCAGCTAACCGATTGGGAGCACTATATTGTGTCGATCGAAAATCACCAAAATGGTGGCATAGTGATCACCAAGGTACTGGTAAAAAAAGAGCTACAAATAACGTTTTATGCCCTGGTCCTTCTAAACGGCGCAAATCCTATTATTCTACTGTGAGAGATGTCTGTTTGGGAACCAGAGATATATATTGGCCTATATTTGAAGAGAATAGCGGAAGGTTTGAGGTTAGGTGTAAGCTATTGATGCTACAAATAAGATATAATCGAAACCATATAGTAAATGTTCTCATTATAATGTATTTTTATGTTTAAATGCCAAAAAAACTGTTTTGTTGAAACGCCAAGCGTTTGATCTCATATTTTTTTTACTTGTATTTTTTAACAAAGTTTCTAACATTCTAATATATAAAGTTCCTGACGTATAAATTAGCCTAGATCTTAGAAATAGTACTTCTAGGCACAATAAGAATCTTAAAAATCTGTTTTTTTACCTACCTTAGTAACATGATAGAGTACAATTGTAGAAAATAATAAAAAATGTATAGTCCGGTAGGAAAGGGTTAACCATGAGCATTTCTAGATTTTCTGTTAATCTTACCAAGAAAAGGGAGAATTTATATAAGTGATGTTTTAAAATCTCTTTTAACAATCACCATCGATATTAGGAATCGCGCATTTCAAAATCGCACATGAAATCCTCTCATCGCCAGTTTCAAAATAGCTAGTTGCAGAATAGTCAGTCGAACGGAGTTAAATAAGGTCAATAAATAGAATAGAATAGAATAAAATAAATAGATAGAATAAATTTCTTCTGTTAAAATGAGATGTGAAGTACTCCTTGGTGACCTTGCTCGACCGAATCAATCATTTTGCAGAATTTCAGTCCCTTTTTGGATGTTTTGCACTGTTATTGATGGAAATGGAAATGAAAATACTACTTGTGGTTAATTAATTTTAGAAATTAATATTCTTTATGGGTTATTGTTTTATCGCCACAGAATCATCCGAAAGTTTTTTGATTCATTCATTTTGATTCATTACGAATAAATAAGAGATGCCAGAGTCTTGAAATGTCTATCAGTGAAAGTTAAAATCTGTCATTTTATATGAGGGCCATTCGAAAAGTTCTCGCCCTGACACAGAGATGACCCAAGTATGACCAAATGACTATGATGTGTGTCAAGTATGATTGGTTAGATAGCGTGCTGTGAAGATTCAGATGAGTGCATTAGGTACGTTGTCTGTGGGGATCGAGTAAAGCTTTTACTTTGTTCCGGAGGGTTTAACCCCAACGGGCATGCAAAAAAGTACTTGAAAAAAATACTTTAAAGTATTTCTATTTTTCGCTTTCGATTACCAAAAAGTGCGTTACTGAAAAGTAGTAAACATGAATGTATATTTATTAACACATCGGTCAATAAGTTCCCTAAGATCTGACAAAATAAAACCATTTTGCAAATTTCGACTTTATTCCTTAATATATTCTCCTTGAAGAGCAATATAATCATTCCAATGCTTTTCTAACATATCCACACCTTTTTTGTAGAACGATTTCGCTTTTCTTTCGAAACATCCTTCGGTTTCGGCAATTACCTCTTCATTGGTGTGGAATTTCTTCCCAGCGAGCGCTTTATTGAGGACGGAGAACTGGAAATAGTCTAGATCTGAAGAACACGGTGGATAGGAAGCAATTCGAAGTGCAATTCATGCAATTTGACCATCGTTGTAAACCATTTGTGACACGGTGCATTGTCTTGGTGAAACAACACTATTTTGTGTTCAATTAGAGACTTTTTTGCGATCTTGTCCTTCAAACGCACCAATAAAGCTATGTATGTATTCGCTATTGATGGTTTGGCATTTCTCGAGATAATCAATTAACAATGTCCCATGTGCATGCCAAAATACAGATGCCATAACCTTGCCTGCTTATGGTTGTGTTTTTGATCGCTTTGGACTGCTTTCAAAGGTTGCTGTCCACTTAGCTGACTGCCGATTTGACTCGGGAGTGTAGTGATGGATCCATGTTTCAACTATTGTCACATACGGCATGAAAATATCATTTTTATTTCGCTTAAACATCTCCAAATATTGCTTAGAATTATCAATACGTTGTTGTTGTTGATCCGCTGTGAGCAAACGCGGTATCCATTTCGATAGCAATTTACGCATTCCCAAATGTTTATGCAAAATGGTGTAAACACTTCATTTCGATATCTTCATGATATCAACCATCTACTGCAGCTTTACTTTACAGTTTTGCGAAATAATTTTGTGCATTTTTCAGATGTTGTCTGGTGTGACCCCCTCATTTGGACGTCCAGAGCGTTCAGCATCATCGGTGCTTGTACGACCACGTTAGAATTCAGCATACCAATCAATTATAGTCGATTTTCCTGGGGTAAAGTCTGGGTAATGTTTATCTAGCCATTGTTTTGTTTCAAGGGTATTTTTCTGCATCAAAAAACAATGCTTAATCAGCACACGAATTTCTTTTTTTCCATTGTTTTGAAAATAAGAAAAGTAACGTCACTTAAAGCACAATTCAGAAACTAGTAGAAAATTGTCATGAAATTTTGACACATGACAATTGAAGGTTGGCACAATCGACTACTGGCCAGAATTTTTAGTAAGTGACGTCATCTATATATCAGACCGGGTACTTATTGACCGATGTGTTAGATGATTATCGCTCGGGACTCGGATCAAAAACCGCAACGGCCGCAAAATGGCACATGCTATATTGATTAAATACAATTTTTAGAAGATACATTTTTTCAATTTTTCTTAAACATATGTGATGAACTGTTGCAATACATCTAAGATTGTTGCTGCAAAACACCATGATCTACGTTTCGAAGTGACTTATATACGCTATATTCACCGAACTTGGATCTCAGCGATTATTTCCTCTTTCCAAACTTCCAAAGGAAATAGCTCGCTAGACGCAGATTCACTTCAAATAATGAGATCAAGCCTGAGACAACCATTTATTTTCCAGCTTATTTTTTTACATGATATAGCGAAGACGGAATTTTTATATTTTTTTAGTGATATATTCGTACAATACTTTGACCATGGGCATCAGGTTTGATCTGATATCTTTAGTTCCTTTAAAAGGACATTGGGCCGGTAATGCTTAATCAGCTGATTTATGTTTGTGTATTTTAATAGACATTGGGATGGTACGGAATTATAATCAGTCGATTTATTTTTGGGTGTAATGAAAGACATAAGATGCTAAAAATCACAGTATCTTTATTATCATTTAGAAAAATTAAAAATATTAATACAGCCTTATCAGCCAGACCAAATTTAGTCTTTTTATATACTGGATACGTAGGGTCCTCTTGATATATGTGAAACCCTCAAACTTGCCCGATGAGATTGGCGAGTACAAAGGCGACTTTAAGTCCGGTAGGATGGGGTTTACCAGAACAATACTGCTTCGTTGGGCAGATTCCAATGAAGGAGATCATTATTTCGTCCACAGACATTGTTGAACCCAAACAGACGTTGTTGAACCCTGTCAATCAATGGATGAACTTTCCAAAGACGATCTTTATTCTCTTCATTGAGTATATCTTCATCATAGACCAGTTTCAAACAGTTTCTTACTTGAATGAAACGATTACGTGCAATATTGTCTGCGATCACCGGAACGCGCCATCGCTTTTGCCAGTACATGTAAATCCTGGAATAATTTAATACTTATAATTTTCACCACATAAATCTTGATCTCACTAGCAGTCAAATTCCAACTTTTTCCGGTTAGTTTAACAGCAGTTCTACTGCTATTGATGACAATCATCGCGTTTAAGTCGTCATTGATATATTGCTGGAAAAAATCAATTCTTTCATATTCTCCTGTATCCGTACTTAAACAAGCAGGTTGTGTGATGGTAGGTACATTCGGCATAAACTCTTTTTCAGACCAAGTTGGGTTAGCTAGAGCTTCATCGGCATCATGGGTATTTCCTTCTTCAGAGTCTTGATTTCCGATCCCACAACCTCGTCTTCGGTCGCGTCCCCGACCGCTACATCTGGTCGGTCTCTTCCACGACCTCGGGCTCTATCCCGGCCTCTTCCTTGACTTCGCGTTCTCTACCTCTAGCTTGTGCAGCTCCAAGGTCACGTTGACGGTAAGTAGTTGGCTCCTACGGGTTATCTGCCAAGTATTCAGTTTCGGACTCGGTTTCATGAGATTGATCTGAATCAATCGATTCTGAATCCATTGCAGCAAGATGTCGATCTTGTGGAACGTATTCCGGGTCACCAACATATTCATCTGACGGATAGAAGTCCTCGATGTTCTTCAGAGTCTTGATTTCCAATCCCACAACCTCGTCTTCGGTCGCGTCCCCGACCGCTACCTTCCTACTTCTTCTTACCCCGACCGGTCTCTTCCACGACCTCGGGCTCTATCCTGGCCTCTTCTTCGACCTCGAGTTCCTCTGCCTCTGGTTTGAGCAGCTCCAAGGTCACGTCGACGTTAAGTCCTCGATGTCCTCAAGGATCGATTAAAATCGATCATTTAGTAACGCTTCACCCCAATGTACAATATAATTAACATCGATGTTAACTTTCACTTTACTTTCAGACTTTATTCATATAAATAAGATTCTTTTCAATAAACATCAAAATTACTAACAAAAAACACGATTAAAACTCACCTTTCCTCTGACGGGCGCTCATGATACACGTGGTGGCGGAATGATGAGACATTATTGGTCGGGTGAAGAGTATGGCTGCTCGCTTCAATGTCAATTTCAATGGCCAACAGGAATAAAATAAAAGAAAAACAATATGCCCCCGAATTTTAACTTTTAGGCCCGAAAAACAATTGTGTACTTTATAAATGATACGGGCGGAATTGATGTTCTTTATTATAAAGCTTGGGTCGCAACGCCTAAAATAAATTGTTCTTTGCAAGAAACACTGGGCTGGACGATGTTGTACTGAGGGTATTAAAAAATCAACGCCGTTGATCTAAATGTATTAACTACGTTGAAAATTTTCAAAAATGTCAGGTCGAGAACTTCTTGAACGACACTGGTAAGGCGTGCGTTTAAAGATCACGGGATTATGCGGATATTAATCTGTTATCATTTTCAGTGGGCTGACTGTGAAACAGAAATGGATTAATTAATTGAATGGATTAATTAACTTCGAATATTGGTTCGGAAATATAAAAAAAACGTCCGAATGTATGTACTAGCCAAATATTTATAATACGTAATATGTCAATATACTGTTAACTTTTCAGGCCTTATCTTGTAATTTATTGAGCTGTCCTGGTACCCAAACAGAATGAAAATGGTCAGCGTATTATGGTGTTTCATTTCTTTGTTCTGGGAAGTCAATTGAGTCTTGCAGCTAGGTCACTCACATTCGTTGCACAATATTTATTGTCGTTTGCACTACTACAACGCAGAAATTGAGCGGCGTCTATTACGAATCATGAATCATATTTAACCGTAACCTTTTATGATGATTTTCGATCAGGCGTTTCAAGTGAAAACAGGGAAGTCAGCAGCGTAGATGAGGCGATAATGGTTGATGAGTCAGATTCAGTTTAATTAAAACTTATTTTATGCTTATTTTTGTTTTGCCAATTATTTTATATAATACTTACATATATAAAATAATAGTATTCTAAAATAATTTCGAGAAATGTAATTATAATAGCGCTTATTAATTCATATGTATAATGTCAATTTTTGATATTGTACAAAATTTTATTTTTTTTAAGAGTTAATATCTTTTTAGTCTACTAAATTATCTATATAATTTCCATCGTAATTGACTATCTTCATCTATCTAGCTCTCTGACAAAGTTTCTATTCCTTTTTTTTGAAAAATGTGGGTGTTTTTTGAAGTAAAATATTCTTCGACTCTAGTTAGAGTCGACTAGATAAGCTGTTGCGAAAGGATATTTCCATGAAGAAAATGTTCCATAGATCTGAAAAGATGGTAATCTGTTAGTGCAGTATCAGGAGATTACCCAATCTTCCCAGTCTAACTCTTCAATTTTTCTTGGATAATTCCTGGCACAGTGAGGTTTTGAATTGTCATGTTGCAGATTAGCAACTTTTTGATTAATCAGGCTTGAATCTTTTTGAATCGAAGACATGTTCAGTTTATCAAACTGAACATAATAATATAAAGCACTTACGGTTTCTTTAGAATTCAGAACTTTATAGGGAATAATTTTTGTAAAATTTCTCCATATTGAGAGAAGAACATTTTTTTAGGGCCAACAAGTAGTTTTGAAGTGGGCAAAGGTGGTTATTGTGGTATTAACCACTGTTATGTGGTTTCTTATGTTGATAATATTTTTGCACTTTGTTCGGTTGCTTTTATCACCGTTATATCGTGGATCGTGAAGTTTTAAGCGTTGTGGCTAATTTCTGGATGGTTTGTTTGGGATCAGGTTCAATTTCGTCCAATAATCTAAAATTTGACTACAGATTTTTAAATTTTTTTAAACTAACAGACATGCTGTGTTATCCAAGGCTTCTGGATAAGCAGCTTTAATGGCATTAGTGGCATGCTATGCTTTCTAAACTAATAAAGTATCAAATATCTAATATGGGACTTATCCACAATTTGCTCTTCTATTCTTATAGTGTTCATCTAATTTATTTCACTATTTAACAATCAGCACACTAAATAACAATAAATGCAACTAGGATATAGACATTATGTCGAAAAAATAACGGAACTTTGAGAATTTAAAGAAAACTACTAGGGCCATCTGAAGCGAGACCACCATCATTAGAATCTATCAACGGATAGTCAAGTTATAGCGTTTAAAGTTACAGTACCTTTTGTCACCTTGTTACAAAAACACGATGGCACAAAGAGCTAATGTTAAATTTTGTTTCAAGTAAAATTTTTACAGAAATATTTGAATTGATGAAAGTGATGAAAGTTTATGGTGATGATTGCTTATCCCGTACATATGTGTTCGAGATATATAAGCGATTCCAGGAAGCACGTGATGCTTTGGAAGATCACTGCAACCTAGGCCGGCCAAAAATTTTTTATCGTAATGAGTTGGTGGAGAAATTGCGTGAAATGATCGCTTATGATTCGAATTCGACTGTGAGATGGATAGCAAAGGAATTAAATACTACCACAGATATGTTCCCCGAAATTTTGACAAAGGAATTAAACAAACAGAAAGTTTGTGCTTAATTTGTTCCTCACGTTTTTTGTCGTTGTGAGTGCACGTGAATTTTTGGCAAAAATACGAGGCCTTGTGGTTTAACATCGTCCGTATTAGCCTAATTTATCTGCGTGTGACTATTTTTTGGGTTTGTTACAGAAGTTCAAGAAGCCATAGCGAGGGTAATTGAGGCGATTCCGAAAAGGTATATAAAAAATCTATGCTAACATTGGTTGAACGTGCCCAGCGGTGTTTTAATACGGGAGGGATGCATTTTGAAGCCGGTTGATGGTAAGGCAGCGGCTTCTCGTTGCTGTACCGAAATCGCAGTTAGCGTGGCAGTTGGTTCAATTCCTACTGCTCGGATAGTTGTTTTTCTTTCTTTCTTCTGTCTGTATTTACTTTCTACTCCACATACATACACACTTACACATACAGATACACGCACACACATATCTACACTTAAATGTGTGTGATTGTTTCTAGACAAGAGTGTAAAATCCGACAACGAATTATCCCTCAGTCACGCCAGTTAAAGGCTGGGTAAGGTCGGATGCCTCCTTAGAAGTGTTCTACGTTGGTCACTCGTCAGTCGGTAGGTTTCTTGATAGTCTTATCGGTAAGCACCTAATCAAAGGTTGGTAGCCTGAAGGTGTGCTGGCCTGGATTATCAGTGGCTGATGACCGTGGTTCGGAACCCACGTTAAGCTGTAAGTCCTATAGCTAAATAGCCTTAGTTGTGCTGATGCGCCTCTAATCCCAAATAACCTTTTGTATTTTGAAAAAAAAAAAGTAAAATAACTAATTATTTTTTTTTTATTTGAGTTATTTTTTCGGCATACTGTATAGGTTACAATACATTAAGTTAAATTATTGCCGGTAGGTGTTTTTAAAATTTAGAAAAAACGATATTACTTATGGGTAGTATTACTTTTTACTGTACATAGTTGCTATTCTTAAATTTAGGTCAAGCAGTAAGGAACAGCGTGAAAAGTTAGTTCAACATTGCTACGTGATTTTTTCTCAAATTTCTCCTTAGCTTCTCCTTTAAGTTCAAAATTGTTTTAATATGGGGTCTTGATATGAAAATCCAAGATATATTATGAAACAAAAAATATCTCATCAATATATAGAATATATATAGAAGTATCCAGATTATGGAAAAATGCAGAAGTGATTCTTTTACATAAAAAAGGAGCATGAAGAAGATTTAAGGAACTACCATCCAATAAGCCGGTTGTCAGTGGTGTACAAAGTTTTCACCGAGATAATATCCAAAATAATACTGAAAAAATTTAATGACGCACAACCAAGAGAGCAAGCAGGATTCGAAAGTGGATTCAATACAATTGATCACATCCTGGTTCTCCAGCAGGTCATAGAAAGACACAACGAATACGCTATGACGCTGTGTTTGAATTTTATTGATTATGGAAAAGCATTTGATTCAATCTCAAAGCAGGCCATAATGTGCCTGCTTATATAAATGCTACCCTATACGAGGGTTGTTCAAAAATTCTCAGTCTGACATAAAAATTGTACAAGCATGACCAATTATTCATTAGATGGCGATCTGAGAAGTTTCAAACGAGTAAGTTTAGTTGCTTCTTTGTGGTGATTATGTAAAGCAAATAAGTTTTGACATATTTTGAAAAATGGATCAAATTGAAATTTTACTGTTACAATGTAGTTTGCTTTGTAGAGTTTAACCCCCACGAGGGGGTTAAGGGGTAGCAGGAGGTCTTTTTCGATCTCGGTGAAAAACAGATATCTTCAGGGAATTGGCGACCCTGCCCATGTAAGCCCTTAATTCCTATTATACCCATCCTGGAGGAATTCTGACCTATACCGCAAACTCTACCCTTCTCCATTATCATCCTAGTCCACGTCCACGTCCATTATGTCCACGAAAAAAGGCTGATGGATAAGGGTTGACCAAAGGTTGGTTGATCACATTGCAACCTCACGGAAACTATAAGCAGTCAAACTAGATCGGTCATCTCAGACTCTATCGGATAACCGGTGATCGGATAACCATCTAATAATCATCAGATAACCATCATAATCGTGCTGGAACTGGAACATGCCGGAACACAATCCAACAAAATCGCTTCAAAAATTCAAAAGATCGTATAAAATGATGACCGAACGAAGGTGCGCAAACTTATTAACATTGTACAGTATCACGATCGATGGTTATCATATTCTTTAACAGTCGACCAAAGGCGTATTCGAATGAATATTTCTCATGAGTGTTTACACCTATTTAACGATTTTGCCTTATTTCTTGGGTGTTTTATAACAGTAGATGAAATATAAAGTCACTATTACGTTAGAGACGAATCACCAGGATAAATAGTGGGTGAAAGTAGGTGAAACAGCGTCAATGAAATCGAAAACGGTTCCACCTTTAAAAAAAATTGTTGCTGCAGTGTTTTGGTAGTTTTTTGGTCGTGTGCTCGTAAAATACAAGGTTATCAGCGAAGAGTATTATTTTTCACTGCTAGACCAATTAAAGGGTGTTATTTATACTACAAGTTCCATATCTGACCAAAAGAAAGTCTTTCAATAATTGCACTGCACGTTTAGATTTATGGATAAAAACTCCATCACCTCCCCATCGAGCTACTTCCACTTGCACTGAAGTTGGCAGCTATGGCTCCCAGCGATTACTTCCTCTTTTTATACCTGAAGAAACGTCTTATTTTGCAGATCTGGACAAATCGCAATGCACTGAGGGTATTAAAAACTTCATTAGTCCAAACCATTCAAATAAAAAAAGTAAGGTGACTACATTGGAAAATTAAACAAATCAAAAAAATCTGGGGTTTTTATTGGTAGTAGCGAGAAGTTTTCCAACGACTCTTGTATAAGTAAAATTTCCAGAACGATCCAGGATCTAAATGATCCGAATAGAAGTTTTGGTGAGATGGACTGAGTGAGAGGTGAGAGTGATATTAAAGAAGATTTCAGTGATATACGAAACATAAAGTTGCAACAACTAAACATTATCTTGATTTCAACAAAACATATAATTTTAAAATGCATGCATATTCACCACTTGCAATGCAAGTTTTTATAATATAATAAATTATTCATTCATATGTCAGAATTGGTGCAAACCACAATAACATATTGTATGTGTTATGAGTTGCAAATATCAAATCTGCAAAATACCAGATGTGATTGACTTTTATATCGTTAAAAACATTTCTGTTAACTATTCAGGGGTCACTGAAATGTATGATATGATATCACTCGCCAGTTTTATTAATATTACGCGAAAAATTCAATTAGAAAAAAATAGCATTAACCAACCTACGGATCGATTAAGAATGTTTTCGAGCATGTCTCAGCAAAAAAAGTTGACCTATTAGCTCCACTAAAAACTAAAGAATAATTGGATTGTCAAGTAAAAAAAAAAAGATATTCAGAATTTATAGACAGTTATGAACATGTAAGCACCACCTAGTAGAATAATAAATAGAAGCTAGGTGAGAAGCAAGAAAAATTAAGCTGATTGTTTTACTAAAAACTTAAAAGAGATACTTCTGTCTCATGCAGAAAGCAACGAAGAGGTATTATCAAATGAAAATAAACAGAAAAGGCATAGAGATAGATTCTACCACACTAAAAATAGATAATCGTACAATGTTGTCTTCCTCTGGTGCTACATCCCGTCAGTGAGTCTTGGCCTAATTCAACTTTTGTCTCCAACTGGCCCCAAAGTCCAGCAACCTCTTGCCAGTTTTTGATGTGTAGTAGTTCTTCAACATCTCTTCTTATATTGTCCTGCCATCATGTCTTTAGTCCAACTCTTTTTCTGTTCCCCTTAATCGCCCTTCCTTCCATGATTTCATTGGAAGTTTAGTCAGTTTACTGACGTTTTTGTCACGTGTAACTCGAAGTTATACCTGATCCTCCAAATCCCATTGTCATTCACAGCACCAAAAATTTTTCTGAGTACTTTTCTTTCAAATTCAGCAAGCATCCTTTCTGTTTTCTTTGTGATGGTTCACGTCTTGCAACTATAAGAAACTACTGGGCGAATGTTTTATAGATCCTAACTTTCGTGTTCCTTTGAATAAGTTTAGATCTTACTACAGAATGCAGGGAATAGGTAACTTTGTAATACGATTTCTGATATATCCTGTGATGCTGTTGTCATCAAGCTTGCTTCCCAGATACGTAAATTTCTTCACAACTTCAATATTGTAATCACCGATAATCCAGTTCTGATGTCTTCTTGGAGTGGTTCTTATTTCCATCATCTTTGTTTTGTCTATATTTTTTTCTAAACTGGCTCTTTTGACATTCAACTTTATCGTGTTATTACATTTAGGTGATTTGCATACCCCACGATCTGTTTTTCTTTAGTTATCTGTTTCGCTGATGACTTTGTTCAGTACTGTGTTAAACATAACTGGTGGCAATCTATCCTTCTGTAGCTAACCTTCTCCGATCTGATATTTTAGTGTGACGTGTTGTTGAATTTTTACTACTGCTTTCGGATTAAGCATCGTCATATAGCTTCCACTGTTCTTGTGTTGTTCCTGTGTGCTTGTTCCACTGTTCTTTATACGCGGTCGTATGCCTGTCTGTTGAGTGTTCCCGTCTAAACCTTGCCTGATATTTGCCCATACATTCTTCGATATATGGTATTCTGCCTTACTTAGTTAGAACTTTATAAGTTGTGCAAATCAATGATATGACACGATAATTCTCACATTTCAGTTTATCTCCTTTCTTATGAATCGGGCATATTACCACCTGCTGCTACTCTGCTCGTTATTCCAGCTGTTACCTATTAATTGATGAATGTCTTTAGATAATCCCTTGCCTCCAAGTCTCCGCAGTTCTGAAGGTATATTATCTATATTAAAAAAAAAGGAACATTTTTTTCCGTGCTTTATGAAAAAATTCCCAATCCTGCAGTCGTCATCAAACACCAACAAGCATCTTCCGAAACTGGTTTCTGGCCTAAGCCGTCATGAGTCAGGCTCGAATTGAACGTTGAAAATTGTTTTTTGAATATTTTAATATTCTTCACAAGCCCTCTGTGTATCTTTCATATGTTATTATTTTTAAGTTTTATTTATTATTCACGTATGGGTCCCGGTGGACCACGCGAAATACAATTAGAGGTGTTTGTTGTTGTTAGCCTTCCTTTGCGCCCATACTAATTTCATTCTTTCGCTATGAGCTTTTTTCAGAGCTTCGTCAGACCAAGTTGTTCCAGTCTTCCTACATTTTTCTCTCTGGCCAATCTTCCAAACGTTAACCTTGTGTCCGAAACAGCCTCTATCCTGAATTTCATTTTGTATAATATTTGTTGATCTTAGCTCCTCTTTAATTGCAGCAATCCATTTAATTATTTCTACTTTAGCTCTACTTTTATTTTCATAAAATTCGACTATTTGTCTAGTTAGCCTACTCGGATTCATTCGTTTAAGTTTTATTAAAATTTCTTCGATGGTACGATGGTACTTCTACCAATGGCGGAGCTGCATTCATATATTGTGGCCTATCATTATGACCTTTTCTGGTGGTTCCGTTTAATAATCGCTCTAGCATGTTCCGTTTGTTGGTAAAATTTTGGTCTCCATGTTGGTCAAATTTATTCAAGGTCTCTCTAAGGTGAAAGCTTTTTACCATCTTAATGTTCTGGTAAAATTTTAGAAAGTATCTTTTTTTTTCTTTTGTATACACTTTTGGCATCCCTCCTCAATCTCTCGTATTGTTTTTGTGCTGTTGTGGGCTTTTGTATGCACTTAAGTCAAGCATAGTTTCTAATCTCCACCGTATTTTTGCATTCGTAATCGTAGCATTTACTTCTTTTCTTTTTCCCTTTATTTCGAGCCCTAGCTACTGCTGTATAAGTCTCTGATTTCTCAAACTCCTGCTTCATTCTACGTTGGTATTCCTTCTTAGCGTTTTCGTCCGTTTTAAGTTTTCTAATTATCTTCTCTAATGTGTAGTATTGCGTTTTTCTAGGCCCATTTCGATTTGAATTATGGAACTAAATGCTTTTACGATTTCCAGCTGCGTTTGCACTTGGTTTGGGCTTGGAGTATACTGCTTTAAATTAATATGTAAGTTGTATTTTCAATTGCGTGTTAAGGCAGTATCACAGATTTTTTTTTGAAGAAATAGATAAGCCAAAGAGAGAAGAGATAAACCAAAGTGAACTAAAGAGTCATTCTGGAACATACCTCTTCGGATTTTAATTTTTGTTTATGGGGGGCATTGAGCAGCAGCATGTAGCTCTAACGATTCATTAAGTCCTTAAGGCAGTTTCTTACGGTGCTACTTTTGTTGTAGAACAGTCATGAATGAGGCACCGTATCAAAGGTTTTGTGATAGTCTATGTATGCTATTGAGATATTTCGCTTTTTACTTTTTGATTTGATTGGTAATTAATTGTGCTAATATTGCAGTGAATATTTTATATATTGTTGGGAGGCATGTTATAGGTCAGCAATTGTTTTGACAGCAATGATAAGACCTTTCGTAAAATAATCAGGAAGGGATTATGCAAGAAGATTATGTAAGGGTTCTCTGTAATTGCTTAGGCAGAGGTACACGCACGTTAGAAAAGGTGTTCTACCTATAGTTATGAATTTTATCGTCTAGGTGATTATCGATGCCAATTACTAACCGTTTTTCATGTTATCTAGGCTAATTTATATTATATTTTATATTTAATTATTATTAGTATATTTCCCTATCATTATTCCTTATCGCATACCAAAATCTAACATATCAAAGAATATATGTAAATGTTAAAATTATTTTGCTCGGTCAAGGCGGCTGTGGATCGTGACGACACAATAATCACTTGACATTTGTTGTTACATAGTATATTTCAAACATTCATTTTAATATATTGTATAAATTTTGAGAATTTGATTTTGAGAAGTGATTCTGTTTTTTGTGCTGATGCTTTTAGTATTATAAATAACCTATGAAGACGCGTGCTTCAATATCCACTAAGAGGGTAAGTCTATGTAACAAATAAATATTCCGTGGATTTTAAAATTTAGTATTTTTTTAATTAACACTGCAGTAACTAAGCATTCAGACTCAATTTTCGGATATTTGGATATATAAATTGAAATATAGTCTGATTTTCATGAGTCTCCATGATTTTCATTGTATTCGGTTTTCTACCATTCCCGCTCATCCAAGCCGCTGGACCCCCACATATTCTACAACGGAGTCATATTTGTTTTTGGTGAAATAATTAAGGAAAATGCTATAAATGAATAAATACGTTTAAGTTTTGTTTAAGATGGAGATAGAAAGGTTACACATTTTTAGCGTGAAAGGCGAAATTTAACTTTCACATTTGAACGGCATCGGAGCTGTATCATTTGGAAGCAGATAATAAGTATCGTATACATATATGATCCTTCAGTTCCTTCGCGGAGCATAGTTTTTCAATAAAAGCACGCCATCTGGTTCTATTTTGCGCTAGAATCTTGTCTCGCCAGGACATGCTCATCACTCTTTTCAATTCATCATTGACAGCTCTTCTCCAAGTATGTGCGGGGCTTCCAATACCTCGTTTACCCTGCGGATTCCAGTTCAATGCTATTTTGGCCATACAGTTCCTTTCCTTTCTGATTGTGTGCCCAACCCAACTCTACTATGTCGTGTTCAATTTTCTTTTGGTTTGTGAGCGCAAATCTTCCGGTTCCGAATCTTTTCCGGAAGCAGTTATTTGTGAAGACCTGAAGTGTCTTTGTTATTGTCTTCGTTATATTCCATGTTTCACACTTATATAGCAAGTCAGTCCTAACATTGGTGTCAAATATATGGAGTTTTGTTTGCGTCGAATATTGTTTTGATATGCATACCGGCATCAGTGCTCTGATACCGGTGTGGATCCGATACCGGATTTTGCCTATGCTATCATGATTTGTATTTCCATTCTTTGTGAAAATGCTGCCAAAGTATGTAAAGCTTTTCACATCTTCTTTGGCTGATCTGTTGAAGGGGGTGATGAAACGGGGAAAAATTTAAAACTGTTGATTCTTAACGACTTAATCTTTGTTATTTGAATTTTTTGGGTTTCGGTTGCAAGTCTGTTTAGCTTATGAGCCATAGTGTTATCCGCATATTCAAGTCTCCAAGGTAAAAAAAAATAAGTTATACTTATTTATATTTTACGTGCAAATTTTGAGAAGTGATTCGGTTTGGGTGTTGATAATTTTAGTGAGATAAATAATCTACAAAAACGCTTTCTTCAATATCTACCAAGAATAATTGTTCTATTGGAACCTTTGGTGTGAAACACTAAACTCTAAGAGATTTACCACTACCAATTTACACCACCAACACCAAATCCCTCTTTTTTAACTTTTCGACGACGCCGTTTCGCTACTCTTGTTAGTGTCATCAGGAGATGATTTAATCTCATTTAACTTCAGTATAAATCATCTCTTGATGATCTTAACATGGTTAGCGAAACATGTGTCGAAAAGTTTAAAAAAAGTGATTTGGTGTTTAGTGGTTTTTAAATCTCTTCGAGTTTAATCTACCAAGAAGGTAAGTTTATAGAACAAATAAATATTCCATGGATTTTTAAAATTAGCATTTATTTGATTGAACACTATAGTTACTAAGCATTCATTTTCAATTTTCAGACGGTTGGCTGTTAAAATTGGAATGCAGTACATATTCAATATTGATAAATCGCAAAACAAAGAGAATTTCAATAAAACACCATATAACTGATTTGCCGTATTTTGATGCACGTTTCGGTATCTACGTTAACATCATCAGGTGAATATTTTATTAGTTTAGCGTCACTTAGGAGACCAAATACATCCTCCAAATGGTCTAATTTTAGTGGAGGAATTTTTTGATTATTTACTATGTAACTTTATCATCATAAACCAACAGTATGCGATTCAAAGCACGAAAATTCGTGAATTAATAAGAGATCCATGACAGGACAAATTATCATTATTATAAATTATCGGCGAAAAATAAACAATAACACAAACGAGAAAACAACTCTTCGTTTTTTCTCTGTAGTGTGTAAAGCTCACATAAACAATTGCGATTTTTTAAGTAGTTGCTCGTCATTTCCTGGAATCATATCTGGTTCTGGTGAAATAATTAAGGCAAATGCAATAAATTAAGCGGTAATTGTATTCGGCCGAGGGATAATTTAGTATTATTTTAACGATTTTAATGTTGGGTTTTCCCAGAATGGTCGCTGATACACATATAAACACGGCTGTGGCTAATTTAGAGATGGTTTTTTTGCGATTAACATTTTAACTCAGTTTTAGACGATATAGTTTACGATTTCAAGTAAAATATTATTTGTTTTCAGTTTGAATATAGTCTATAAGCAGTGTTTTTACATTTAATATAGTATACTTTCATCCAGTTGATGCAAAAGTTCGTCTCATTTTTTGAGAAAAATTTTATTTACTAAAAATTATATTTAAACAATATAGTATGTCTTGTTCTATGCGATGGTCTTTCTTCATCTCTTCTTGCATAATCCCGAGCTCATAGATATATGATGTTTCTGGTTAAAGAACTGATCTAGGTGAATTTTCAAGTCTTCTAAGGAAGTAAGGTAGTCCAAGGTAGTTGGAGGGCGTAAGGTTAGGAGTACACGGTGGACAGATCAAAATATCCCAGTCAAGTTGTAAAAGTTTATGTCGGGTAGCTAGAGGTATATATGGCCTAGCATTGTCTCGATGGAACACAATGCCCGTTCTGTTGGTTAATTCAGGCAGCTTCTGGCCAATTACTTGTTTTAATGTTCATGACACTTCAATAGAGAATCACAAGCAGAAATGCAGTCTATCAAAGTTTACTTCGATAACTCATGCAGCGCCCAAATATTGGCCAACTTTGGAAGAGACGTAATCGTCTTGATACTGTTGACTTGTTGATACAAGAATTGGAATGCCGATCGCTTTCAATTAAGATTAAAATTGATTTCATAAAACTTTCTAGATATGACACGTGGAATCGTCAATGACACCTTCACTCTACAACAGCATATATTTTCTTTTCCGTTTGCGAATTATCCTTACCTTTTCGGAATTAAAAAAGCATTATATATAGAAATTGTTCTTTCTAACATTTCTAATGCATAACACAATTTTTCCCAAGTAGTCCCTTAAATTCCTTCCGCCAAATATTAAAACTTTACAAGTGTGAAGTCGATAACACTTCGGTTTTGCGGTGCAGTACCATTCAGCGCCAAAAACGAGGTAAACTTATTCATAAATCCAATAATATATATATATATATATATATATATATATATATATATATATATATATATATATATATATATATATATATATATATACATCAGGGAGTCATTAGTAATCTCAACGTTTCGGTAAAGAAAATTATTTTAGATGCTATATCACATTCAGAATTGTGATGAGCCCATTAAAATTTTATTGTTTAATTTTTTCTCTATTTTTTAACTCAATTTCCTATCTATCGTTGGACGTAGGTATTCCCTATTTTCTCCCATCTATTCTGTGTTCTTTTTATATCATGCAGCCAACTTGGGGGTAGTCTTAGTACGCTTCTGCCTCCTTTTGTAATTGTCAACTACCCTCTTCATTGATCTATCATCAATTGCTCTCATTATATGTATGGCCCAGCTCCACTTCTTTTGCTCTCTTGATCCATTTTGTTGGCTTTGGTTTTTTCTTGCTTTATTTCTAGAAGTTTTCTCTCCATGACTATTTGTGTTTATCTTATTTTTGTTGTTATTCTTTCTGTATAAATGGTTGTTTCCACTTCATAACTGATCATCAGGAGAACGCATATCATATATAATATTTTGATTTTTTTTAACATAGTAGGTGAGACAGTTTTTCAAAAGCTACCCATCCAAATTTGAGTCTTTTAGAGATATTTGTCTTGTTGCTGTTAGTTTTTAGATATTTTTATTAAAGAAAAATAAAACCTCCCGGGGATGATATCATCATTGTAAAAATCCTCAAGGATCTTCCAAGAGAAGGCTTACAATATCTCACATAGTTTTATAATACGGTATGTTTTTTTATGGAAGGTAGTCTAGATTATCCTAATTCGAAAACTTTGTAAACCTCCAGATCAAATGACATCTGATAAGCCCACTAGCCTACCCTCAGTAATGGTACTGGACAAACTCATATTGGTTAGACTAGAACGAATTCTAGTAAGTCTGTCAAGTAATACCCAAGCACCAGTTTAGTTAGCATGTAACCCCAGCATATAACCACTGAACAAATCAGCCGTGCGAACAATTACAATAAGTGTATGGAAGATAAGATCTACTGCATTGAGGCCTCCTTGGACATAATAATATCTTTTAATTATGTTGCAATTCCCTTACAATGCTTAAATTCTACCTTTATGATCGACATTATCTTATTTAGCATCAAGATGAAACAACGTCCTTCATGCCTTTCAATTCCCAGAGTTCTCAGAGCAGCGCCCTTGGACATAATCTTTATCTTATATATACAGACGATACACTTACTTCCGCGAATGTTATTATACTATTATATGCTAATGATATGGCTTTATGATTAGCTTACCAAAATTAAATTACTGCATTCCAATAACTATAGACAAATCTGGTTGGCCCAGTGGTGTATGTAAACTAATGAAATCAAATCTGCCCAAGTAACATTTACTAATCGTAAAGAGACTTGTATACCTATCACTTTAAATGGACACCTGTTACACCAACAAGATGACGTCAAATACCTGGGTGTGCACCTTATAACTCTTAAGAATCATCAGATTAACCTAGAAGACCATATATACTCCAAATGAAAATGATTAGGAGATAAACTAAGTAACTAGTACTATATTCTGATTGGGTGCAGATCAGAACTGTCGTTAGACAGTCTTAGTTTACCTGGCCATCCTGAAACCTATCGGGAGTTATGGTATCCAACTATGAAGAACCGCTGCAAGGTCAAACATCGATATACTGAAAGATTTTAGTCCGAAGTACTAATAACAACATATGCGTCCTGGTATGTTCCAAACCATATTTGTAGCCTATGATCTAAAAATAACAACCAAGCAAGAAATATCTAAATTTGCACAAAAGTAACACAAGTAGACTAGCAAATCATTTGTACAGCTCGGCAAAGAACTTGATGAATCGACCATCTAACTGAAGACTTAGAAGATATGTACCTTACGACCTACTAAACAGAATTTTCTCCTGGACAAAACCACCTCCAATAAAAAAAAAAAAATTTAGTGTGAAATTAATGGAAAATGTTAATGTCCTTTATGTTAATTGTCAGAATCATATTACTTCTCTATACATATCATTAACTTATGGTAATTGAGTTTAGAGATTGTATTTTAAGTACATTTGGAATTAAAAAAATATATATTTTTAGACATACTGTCTACTATATATATATATATACTATATATATATATATACTATATATATATATATACTATATATATATATATACTATATATATATATATATGTATATATATGTATATATATATATATATATATATATATATATATATATATATATATATATATATATATATATATATATAAATATATATATATGTGTATATATATATATGTATATATATATGTATATATATATGTATATATATATGTATATATATGTATATATATGTATATATATATGTATATATATATATATATATATATATATATATATATATATATATATATATATATATATATATATATATATATGTATATATATATACATACACATACATACATACCTTCTTTCAGTCTGCTATACGAGGGTTGTATCGGGAATAATAAATAAAAACAAATACTTATCATTGAAAATTGTTTTTCAAAATATTATCCGTAATTATTCTTCCGTATATTCTCCCTAAAGCTCAATACATTTTTTCCAGCGGTTCTCCGCTAAATTCGTTTATTCCATCTCTGAAGTAATTTTCTGGAAGTCCTTCAAAATACTCATCTACGGTTGTTAAAACTTCTTCATTTGATGAAAAGTGCTTTCCACGTAGGAATTATATTAAGGTTTGGGTACAGATGAAAGTCAGAGGGGGCCATATCTGGTGAGTATGATGGATGTTCAAACAATTCGTAGTGTTACTCCTTCAATTTGGCCATTGCAAGAACACCTCTGTGGGCCGGTGCATTGTCTTGATGAACAATGACTTTTTTCTTCGCTAAACCAGGACTTTTTTCGTGAATTTTTGCATCTAATTTATCCAAAAGGTTTGATTAATACTGTAATATATATATATATATATATATATATATATATATATATATATATATATATTACATTATAGTATGATACTTTAATATGTAGTAGATTATATAGTTCTTTTACTACTCTATAGGTGTCGCTCCGTGAACTTTTGAATTTGCCTAGTATTTGATACTAAGTTTATGGATCTATAGTTAGGCAGCATCCTAAAAGGTTTAATATTCATAATTTTACGTTCAAAATATTTAATTCTGTTCATTGTAAATATATGTTATACCATTTCAATTCAAGCTTATTTTCATATTAGCCAACCTGAGTATAATATACTTTTCATGTTATAAATTAAAAGGAATTAAGTTAATTTTCACTGAGTAATTATCTTTGAGACCTTGTTTTTTCTGTGGTTGTGAAACAGCACTACTGCGGAACAGATTGCAACAATTAGATATAATCGTAGATCTTATTTACGGTAACAAGATATAAGTTTGAAATTATATTCTGGTAGGCTGTTTTATATATATTTAAGTTTAGCGTCCCTCGCAACATATATGCTTATGGGTTTATGTTAGATTATTATGTCGATTATGTATAGATTATTGTTTTAATGGAAAATCAATAAACATTTGAGCACTTTTAATTGTCTGTGAATTAATTTTATCTGGGCCGACTATAGATTATGTGCGGGGTGGGGTATAAGAAAGATTTATTGACAGATATAGAAATGTTAATACTCCGTATATTTCAGTATATACTCCGTATATCAAACAAATATCGGGAAACAAATTTATTTTGTCGCGTTTAAAATTGGCCCAATTTTATGGGATACTTTTATAACAGCCTTCCGATTCCCATCTCTATCCTTCTCTGTTCTTCCATAGATCATGGTAATTCTCTTTCTTTCATTCCTTCATAGATTCTATCTCTTCTGCTTCTCCTAGGTACCACGAGGTACCATTTCCATCATTTTATTGTTGTTGTTGTTAGTCGAAGACGTCGAGTGTTGTCCGGAACGAGGTGAGTCTTCTATCACTTCTCAGCTCTCCCTTAATGCTCGTTTGCTGATGATTTTGATAACGTTGACTTCCAGTAGGGCTGTAATAATTCAGTATAAAGTTAGCAACATAAACGTTGAGGCAAACTCTTTGTTCGATGTTTTTATCAATTTAAGAATCTGAAATTTTGAAATTCATTAATCTAGCCAACAGTTGTAAATAAAGCGGTCGATAGATGTCGTCAAAACTTGAACAATTCCCGGTATTTTTACAAATGTATTCGTATAATATTGTTGTTTAAGATTTATCAGATCAAGAGTTAAAAATATATAGAATTATTAAAAATGTATTAAAATTAATTATATGTTATTTATTGGATCGACTGGTTTTTATAAACAATTGTTTGTTGAATTTTGCTTTCTCATAATCGAGTTTCATTTTCTTAGTTTCTAATTTGTATTACTTTATTGTACTTATTTACATTCAGAAATTTAACTCAGACTAGTGAGTTTAGGGGAACTAAACAATTACTACTAGTAGGCACAATAGGTCCCCATCTACATTTAAGTTTAGCAGGCTAGTTTCAAAGAAGTTTGAGAAATATATGCTTGAAAACAGGTTTTAGAACTTCAGGATCGCCGCCATGGATCTTTTGCTTTTAGAGACCGTTTTGCCACCAGATGAGCAGTTGCGATATGATAGTTTACCGAATAGGGAAGGTTAATTGCATTTTGAACAATTTTTCTGTTGACCACATATTGTGTTACTTTTTATAGCTGAATACTAGCGTCACCACCTAGAGTGGTGCCGCTGACATCTGTTTGTAAAGCAGACTGAAATGGAGTGTCATTTTGTGATTAATTCTTATGCATGATTATGCATTTGTTAGAAGTCGTACAAGGAAAATAACAACGCTGTGTTTTCTGTATATAATAAGCCTGTTTATAATATTCTGGGGATTATGGTATGGGAAGCTATTACCTATAGTGGTAGATCATCTTAAAGACTCAGCCTAAAATTGCTTCACTATTACGAGATGCCCCATCTCCAAGCAATTTTCTAACAATCCAACAGTGTATTTTTTAGGTTTACATACATGTTATCGGTTGGATTATTTGGTAAATTAAAGTTTCTCATGCACTATCCAAAAACCTTGCTTTAGCTGTATTTTCAATTTTTGTTGTAAAAATCAGTGAAATTGAAAATTCATGAACGAATACTAAGATTCTTTGGCCACAATGGGCGAAAGAATGGCAGTAACCTAGAAAAACTGGTGATGCAGATATGGATGGAGGGTTTTGGGTCAAGCGTCAGACCTTCAAAAAGATGAACGGAAATTACCCGACTTGTGTTTTTCTACCCAGTAAGCACCATCAGAAGATAATTAAAACTAATTTCTATCAGTGATATGCTGATTATTTTCCTTTAACCCCTAGGTTATGATTATTGTTATAAACCTCTCTTTTAATATAGCTCTAAAGGAAGTAGGCCAATTGCGCCAAATCGCAAAATCCCCAAAACTCATACCATCCAGCTCCAATTCCGGTTCCAAAAATGCATTTTGCATTTTGGTGTGAGTGGAAAGCTCATAAGATTTTATTTAACACCAAAGGTTTCAGAATTAAGATTATTAAAATGATATAAAATTTTCACTATTTTGATGACACCCGCTTAATAGTATCATCCGAGAAGGAGATGGTGCGATTTTTCCAACTGATTTCTCAAACAAACCTCCAAAAAGATGAACAGGATATTAAAGACTGAGACTCTTTCTCTAATAAGCAGCCAAGGAAGTCAAAAATAGAGAACGCTGGCGAGAAGTAGTCCGAACAGGACGCAAACGGAATGAGTTTCCATAGGTCACGACTCTTCTGTAAAGAAGATTACGAAGAAGAACAGATAATTTATAACGAGTCTTTTAATAGTAGCAGCTTTTTGATAGCTATATATATTTTGATAGCTGTTTTTTCATGTACAATCAGTTCAACTGAATTTCAAAGGAAATTGCCATATATGTTGTGAAAAATATGCAAAAGATATTATCAAACTATTATTATAATCTCAAAAGGTTGCTTTTTGGTCTGGTTTTAGGTTCCTCATAAGCCAATATTTCGTTTTTTTTTAAGTTGAAGCTGTGTTTGCATATGCCGTTAAACGTTCAATATATCGTCAAGTGATAACTCACTTTTTGGTAACGGAATTGGAGCTGGATGATATGAGTTTTGGAGATTTTGTGGTTTGGCGTCGTTGGCCGAGTTCCTTTAGGGCTATATTAAAGGAGAGGTTTATAACAATAATCATCAAGTGATCTAGGACAACAATCAGCATGTAATTGATATAAATTAGTTTTAATTATTCTCTGAGGGTAATAACTTGGTTAGAAAAACACACCTCAGGTAATTACAATGCAGTTTGGTGTGAGAGGAAAGCTCATAATGTTTCAAAATAAAAATTATCAAAAATTTTATCAAACTTTTACTAAACCAATGACACCTGCTTAATAGCATCTTCCGAGAAGGACATGGCGCGATTTTTCAAAGCTATTGAAATATTTAGCGTAGAAGCAGATCTTAAACTCAACAGTGTGAAATTTGTCTATTGGTTCTTGTTGTTAAAAGTGAAATCATCTGTTTGATAGCATAATTTACAAAGATTTGACAAGGGCACATTATTTCCAAGCGGACTAAATTACCTCGTATAGTAAATAGGATTATATTTCTTATCGGTACGGGTCCGAAACATGGACCACTTGCCGCAGACGGATTGAAGCATTTGAAATGATAGGCTACATACGCGCGCTGCGAATTCCTTGGATGCCATACTGAACCAAGCTTTCGATCTTAACTTCTGGTAATTAAACAATATACTTATCTTATTTCACCACATCATCCAGTGGGTTAGTATAGAGTGTGCATTCAGGGAAAAGTCGACGGTAAACCGCTAAAAAAGATGACAACTGTCGAATAGATCCATCCAAAGTTATCATCAAAAATGGCAACCAGTAGTGAGTCTGCTTCTGACGGAGTGTAGATATGGTCATACAAGCGAAGCGATGCCCTAATAAGATACAAATAATGCCATCTTAGTCAATTTCAATACATTACAAATCAAATCACTAAATATCTTCCTCCAGACAATGGTATCCTCCAGATTCTCCCCCGTAACATTCCCGTCATCCGTCAGCCTCTCCTCTCGCGTCCTCTATCTACTCCCCGACCCCTCCAGACGGCCTGCTCGTTCCTGACATCGGTGGCTGGCCGTCCGCCGCCGCCGTCAACATGGCCGACTGCCCGTAGTAATAATCCCCCCACCCGGAGCGCGTAGTAACGTAACGTAGTAACGGACGGTTCGGAGATTCGAAGCAGCGTACGCAAGGCTGACTTGATCGTCGCGTGTTTGTTTTGTCGCGGCCGCCCCACTCTACGCTACGCGCGTCCATACGTATTCGCGCCAGTGTTTTGTTTTGGTTGATGCTCGTCTTGTTTCTTCTTCTCTTTTCTTCTTTTTTTTTGGGTTCGGGTTGAGGAGTAGCGACAAGGTTTTTTTTTTCGTTGGCGGTGACCGACGAAGAGGATCGGTTGGGTCGCGAAGATTTTTGTTACGACCAACTGGAAGTTATTTAATGCTAGTTTTCCAGAAAGGAAAAAAAAAAACGATTTTCTAAGAACAATTTTTAGTGTACTACTCCTATATTCTGAAGAAAGGAACGGTAAGAATTATAAAACTTGACGAATATACAGATAAAGCGGCGTTTATTGTTTCTAAATATACAAGAACCACTAAGAAAGAAGGCGAAATAATTAAAACTATTTTTACGCCAATATACAGATGAATGAGATCGAATATCTTAATACTATAAGCTTTTCAAGCTAATAAAATACTACAGAGTTTTCGTTGTTCTCTTTAGAAGCTACCATATATGATAAGATACTATGCAAACTTTTAATCAGAGAGTTGGTCATCTCTTTTCATACCGTGAAAAACAAAATACTATAATTACTATTTCATGTTTTTTTTTTAATAAACTCGAAGATATCTACTATTAAACACCGAATTACTTTTTTTAAACTTCTCAACACACGTTTTGCTAGCCATCATCGTTTGGCTGGCATCATCAGGAAATACTCAACTACGTTCTATTTATATGATGACCATACCTAATGAGTAAAAATGATGACCGAACGGAATAGGGAACATCATCAGGAAATGATTTAATATGATTAAATTATCTCCTGATGATGCTAACGTGCTCCTGATGATGCAAACATGGTTAGCGAAACGTATTTTTGTTCTGTTTCTTTTGAAAAGTCGACACTTCTTTCAATAATTTCCTAAACTTATATTTTCTTATTAATCTATCTACAGTACTCTTATTATAACCATTTACTTCGGACATCTCCCTAATTAATTTTAATTCTTTATTATAATTATCTTTGTTTAAAGGAAGTTGATTAATCTATCTACCAAACAAATTAAACTAGCGATCTTATTATGGAAGCTATTGTTCGAATCGTTAGGAATATATCTCGAAGTATCAAAATCTAACATATTTTTGTTTTTCCCATTTTCTAAAACATCTAAAAATGGTAATCTATCATTGTTTTCGAGTTCATACGTAAATGCTTTAGTTTTCGAATTAACTGAATCATCTGATTTGGTGTTGAGAGGTAAATCTCTTCGATCTTAGTGTTTCACGTCGAAGGTTCCAATAGAAGATCTTTTTTAATGTAAAAATAAATATGTTCCTAAGATAATTCAAACTAATTTACTCTGAACGTCTTTTTCCAATGATATTAACACCAGGACATCAAAGCTACTGCTGCTAAATTATAAACACATTTTGCCAAGTAGTCTTTCATGCAAATTAATAGCTGAAGAATTTAAACTTACTTTGAAGAGCTTTAAGAGCATCTTCCATTTTTAGTTCGTAAAGTACAAACATCAATATCTACACGTTGTTACATTATGACCTGATAAAGATCTAAGTAAATTAAATCATAAAATAAATCAAATGTAAAATATTCAACTAATATACGAGGGGTATTTTTTAAATAAGGTCTGTTTGTGAATGAGGGTGAGAATGACGCGCAATCGCCGCGACTGTTCCCAGCATAGCATGCTTAGGCTCTATTTCCAGCCGTATTATCTGTCTGTGTGCTGAGCTATAAAAGTTTATAATGTTTAAGAAAATTGAGTCGTCTGCCGACTTTGAGATACGATCTGTAATTCGATTCTTAAGTGTAGGAAACTTGTCAGCAGCGGAAATTCACCATCAGATTTGTGAGGGTTACGGTGATAATGCTATGAGTGACCGTAAAGTTCGAAAGTGAGTGAGAATGTTCAAGGATGGGTTAATGTGCATAATGAGCCACGCCCTGGCCGAGCTTATCTGATTTCTGAAGATTTGATTCGTGATGTGGACAACAAAATTCGAGAGAACCGATGATTTACGATTTCAAAGTTATCAAATGATTTTCCATAGGTTTTAAGGGCAGTTTTGTTTCCATTGTTCCAACACCATTGTTTCGAAGAAACTGAATTATCGAATATTGTGTTCTCCGTGGATTCCAAGACTGCTTTCTGACGATCACAAAACAGGAAGTAGATGAATTATTGGACCACATCGTTACAGGAGATGAGACTTGGGTGTCTTACATGACTCCTGAGTCTAAGCAGCAGTCAACCGAATGGCGACACACATTATCGCCAACCAGAATGAAAACCAAACAGATAATTTCACCACGAAAAATTATAGCAACTGCCTTTTGGGACAGGAAATGGATTTTGTTAGTGGATTTTATGCCGAGAGGCACAACAATCAATTTTGATGCGTATTGTGTTACCTTGAGAAAACTTCGGCGTACCGTACAAAACAAGCGGCGTGGCCTACTGTTTTCCGTGTGATGTTGATCCATGACAACGTAAGCCAACATGTTTCTGCACAGGCACAAGGTCTTATTAGGTCTTTTGGATGGCTAGAACTGGATCATCCACCTTACAGTCCAGACCTTGCATTCGGTGATTTTTACTTGTTTCGGTACCTCAAGGAGTTCCTTGGTGGTCAATGGTTCAACGACGACGAAGAAGTTAAAACTGCAGTCATAGATTGAGCTTCTTCACAGGGGGCAGATTTCTTTGACGTCGGAATTCAAAAACTTGTTGAGCTGTATGACAAATGTTTGAACAAAAATGGAAATTATGTAGAAAATTAGATAAAAGTATGTAGAATATGGAAAATAAAATATTTTAAAGATATTTATAGTATTTTTCTTCTTACTAAAAAAAGGACCTTATTTAAAAAATATACCTCGTAATAGGAGATTTGAATTCTACTGAATTATTTGAATTTGACGTTTATTATAAATAAAAATATGTGCAGGATTTGGATCATAAATAAATAATTAATTAAAATATTCCTTGAATCTTCCTTAATAAATATTGGGAAAGAAAAAGTGCGATACCTTGTATTCTAATTGTAAAAAATTATTAAAACAGCCTTAAAGTTGGTCCCTTTACAAAAACGTAGAAAACATCCGTGGTGGGATGAAGTTTACGAGCAAGCAGTATTAAGCCGAAGTAAAGCATTCAAAGATTGAAACAGTCAAAAAACAGCAATAAACTATAACATATTTTTGGAAGTAAGAAAAGAAACATCGAAGCTAATTAGACAAACTAAAAGAAAATATGAAAACAATCAACTTAATGAAATAGAAAAAGATTTCCAAAAAAATAACACCCGAAACTTTTACAAAACATTTAAAACTAAATTAACAGGCTATCAACCGCAAAGTCTTTGCTTCCAAAAGGAAAACGGACAATTAGCTCTAAATAACCAAGACAATTGCAAAGAACTTGCGAAATATTTTGAACAAATACTAAACTGTCCTGAGCCCTTAAACAAATTAGCAACACTAAACCCTAAACAAACAAACCCAGATTCATTACCACCGAATGAAGAGGAAATAATTAGGCAAATCAAGCGGCTTAAAAATAACAAAGCTTCTGGTGAAGATGGAATCACTGCTGAACTTTTGAAATCCGTTGGTCTAGGTACAATCAAGGAAATAACCAAAATTTTACAAGAAGTTTAGCGAACCGAACGGATTCCGGAAGACTGGAAATATGCTCTAATCCATCCACTACATAAGAAAGGAGATAGAACGGATATAAACAACTATAGCTTCTCCCAGTTTGTTACAAGATTCTATCTCAATGTCTGCTAGACAGAGCACAGGGACAGTTAGAACCGAACATTGGTGAATATCAAGCAGGTTTTCGACCGGGCAGATCCTGCCCTGAACAGATCCTGAATCTAAAGTTGATTCTAAGACATCAAAAAACTGTACAATAAAAATCTCGTCTGTACATTTGTGGATTTCAAAAAAGCATATGATTCTATTGACCGCGAATCTTTATTCCAAATCTTGAAAGAACAAGGACTAGATCTGAAAACGCTGCCAATTATTAAAGCAACGTTAACTAACACAAGGTCAAAAGTTAAATTCATGGGTGACATCTCAGAGCCCTTCGAAATTAAAACTGGTGTGAGACAAGGGGATGGACTCTCGCCACTCTTATTTACTTGTGTTCTAGAAAAAGTAATACAGGAGTGGCGTAAAAAAAAATCGGCACTGAATATTGACCAGCCCTTTAAACTGGGGAGAACCAACATCAAAATTGATTGTCTGGCATTTGCTGATGATCTAGCAATTTTAGCTCAAGATGTATTAACGGCACAGAAACAGATTGAAATCCTAAAAGAAACAGCAGAAAAGGTAGGACTTTGAATTTCCAATTTCCTTTGAAAAGACACAATACATGACCTGCAACATACTAAGAACACCATTTCTAAAAACAAAATATGGTAACATCAGACGAGTCTCTCAATTCAAATATTTGGGTGAAATAATCATGGAAAATGGGTTGGAAAAAGCGGCCAATAAGGGTAGATGTCAAAAAATGGAAACGGCATTGAGACTTACACAAAATATTTACAACAAAAAATGCCTATCTAAAAACACAAAACTGAGACATTACAACACGGCCCCAAACAAATAAATAGCACAACATACCGACTTCGAGAAAACCAAGAAATCAAACAATACACAGATATACATAGCGATATGAGAAAAAGAAGACTTAGGTTTTATGGACACATCAAACGGATGAATCCGAGTAGGCTAACTAGACAAATAGTCGAATTTTATGAAAATAGGAGTAGAGCTAAAGTAGAAATAATTAAATGGATTGCGGCAATTAAAGAGGACCTAAGATCAGCAAATATTACACAAAGTGAAATTCAGGATAGAGGCTATTTCAGACACAAGGTTAACGTTTGGAAGGTTGGCCAGAGAGAAAAATGTAGGAAAACTGGAACAACTTGGTCTGACGAAAGGAAAAAAGCTCATAGCGAAAGAATGAAATTAGTATGGGCGCAAAGGAAGGCTAACAACAACAAACGCCTCTAATTGTACTTCGCGTGGTCCACCAGGGCCCATACGTGAATAATAATATATATATATATATATATATATATATATATATATATATATATATATATATATATATATATATATATATATATATATATATATATATATAGATATATATATATAGATATATATATATAGATATATATATATATTTATATATATATATATATATATATATATATATATATATATATATATATATAGATATATATATATATTTATATATATATATATATATATATATATATATATATATATATATATATAGATATATATATATAGATATATATATATATTTATATATATATATATATATATATATATATATATATATATATAGATATATATATATATAGATATATATATATATATTTATATATATATATATATATATATATATATATATATATATATATATATATATATATATATATATATATAGATATATATATATATATATATATATATATATATATATATATATATATATATATATATATATATATATATATATATATATATCCCTCTATAGTTGTTTACATCCGTTCTATCTCCTTTCTTATGTAGTGCATGGATTAGAGCATATTTCCAGTCTTCCGGAATCCGTTCGGTTCGCCAAACTTCTTGTATAATTTTGGTTATTTCCTTGATTGTACCTGGACCAACGGATTTCAAAGGTTCAGCAGTGATTCCATCTTCACCAGAAGCTTTGTTATTTTTAAGCCGCTTGATTTGCCTAATTATTTCCTCTTCATTCGGTGGTAATGAATCTGGGTTTGTTTGTTTAGGGTTTAGTGTTGGTAATTTGTTTAAGGGCCCAGGACAGTTTAGTATTTGTTCAAAATATTTCGCAAGTTCTTTGCAATTGTCTTGGTTATTTAGAGCTAATTGTCCGTTTTCCTTTTGGAAGCAAAGACTTTGCGGTTGATAGCCTGTTAATTTAGTTTTAAATGTTTTGTAAAAGTTTCGGGTGTTATTTTTTTGGAAATCTTTTTCTATTTCATTAAGTTGATTGTTTTCATATTTTCTTTTAGTTTGTCTAATTAGCTTCGATGTTTCTTTTCTTACTTCCAAAAATATGTTATAGTTTATTGCTGTTTTTTGACTGTTCCAATCTTTGAATGCTTTACTTCGGCTTAATACTGCTTGCTCGCAAACTTCATCCCACCACGGATGATTTCTACGTTTTTTGTAAAGGGACCAACTTTAAGGCTGTTTTAATAATTTTTTGTTTTAATTCTCGTCAGTTCTGTGTAGGTTGTTTATCAAGCTCTTCTGTAAGGGCTGGTTTTATTTTCGTTGGGTCAAACTTTGGTATTAGCAGCCTCTTTTGAATAAGTTTTCGAGGTTTTAAGCTAAGTTTGATTCTAGTCAAGTAGTGATCCGTGTCTATATTTGCTCCTTTCCTGACTTGAACATTCAAAATCTCTTTATAATTGGGGTACGAAATGGCAACATGGTCAATTTGAAATTCACCCATGTACGTGTTTGGGCACCTCCAGGTCTTCTGTATATATATATATATATATATATATATATATATATATATATATATATATATATATATATATATATATATTTCAATACAAAGCTTGCATACAAAAATTGTGACCTTTTTCCCTCTGCATGCGATTGTAAAATATATTGCGAGGTAAACGGTTCAAAACATTTTGTTAATTAATGTTACCCTAACTAGAACTTTTTCAAGTGCCACTGGTGCGTATATTTGTTTACAATACTAACTAGATTTCTAAACTAAAGTGAATAAATCAATTCATCCTAATGCGTTAAGGAGTAAACATGGAATGTGGTAACAAAGAGAATCGTTTGTATCGCTAGCGCAATACAAGTGTAATAAATCTATAATGGAGATTTTCAACTTAACTAAACTGTTAAAAATATCGACAAAATTCGTTGGTCAAGCGGTGAAATGATACAAGATCTCGTCTGCTACTCAGAGCCAAAAGTGCCCGACTTAGCGAGATCAGTACCCAAGCAGTTGTCAAAGCGGCCGTTGAAATAATTCAGAGAAATCCACTCCGAAAATGTAAAATCATGGTAATTAAGCATGAAAAGTCCATTAAGCATGTCCTCTTAGATTTTCGGAATATCCATCGGACAGCGATTGACAGCAACTCTACGTAACATAAGAGTCCCGAAGGCGCTGCTTGAGTGGCTTGCGTGTGGAGGGCACAGAAAAATCCTTTTCACAGATGAAAAGATTTTCACTGTTGAAACGAAATTCAACCAACAAAATGATGGAGCTTAGGCTCATAGATGTCGGGAAGCTGTTGAATATTGGAAAGTGAAAGATTATCATCCGGCTTCAGTGATGGTTTGTTTGAGAGTGCATTTTTGCGAGCAAGGGGTTAAACCTTGTGCAACAACAATTAAATCGATGTTTATGGAGAACTTTTTTAGTGGGAAACCTTAAATCTTTCTACAAGATTCAACGCCAGCCAATAAGGCGAGAGCCACACAGAGCTTGTTGGGGGTCAATACGCTTCAGTAAATCGCTGCTAAAGATTGACTCTGCGTAAATTCATTCATTAAACAGCTGGACTATAGGCTGTAGAAAGTTTTAGAGGAGAAAACCTAGTCTATATCTTACCGCAATGTCGAGGCCCTATAGATAATTTGGTGAAAGTAGCAGGTTCAATACTCTTGGATGGGGTGTCCGTACACTAAATTATTCGGACTTTAAAAGGGATGAGCTGTTAACCTGATAGAAGAAGGTTTAAATGTTCGTGAAATGGCGAAATGATTGGTGTTTTTATCCTTAAGAGGTGTCTACAGGCTCGTCCAAATTTTAGCTTTCAGCAAGATAATACCAGATCACAACAGCTCATCAAACAGTAAAGAATCTATAGAGAGGGGCGACTTGGTGATAACAGAAATAGAAGTAGACCAAAGATACGATGACAGGACCAATGTAAGAAGAGATGCTGAAGAACTACTGTACATGAAAACACAGACAGAAGAAGAACACAGACAGAAGAAGAAGAGGCAAACCAGTTACATATAGAACATCACATCACTATTGTTAACATCACTATTGTTTCTAAAAAATTTCGACCATTTTTGTACAATGCTGTGACTTTATTTCGGCTACACCTAACTTGCACGACGCTAACTTGGTTTTTGTGTCGCCAATTCGAGAATTGGAGAACTGAAAATTTGGTGAAAATATGCTGTCCAAAATTTTAATTGTGATGTTCTATGTTGATTGTTCCATTACATGATGTAAAGTAGCATTGTCTTGTCGAATCGGTCGGTTCATAACTTTCATTTCAGGTCAAAAAAAGGATGTTATTATATTTCTATAGTACACTTCATTCAAAAAACTAACTTTTCATAATTATTTTCACACAATTATAGATAGGTAATGCTTTCTGCCTAAAATATGTACCAAATAATGACTCGTTCCAGTTGTATTGGTTTAATTTTACCAAACTCAAAGGGATTTACCATTAAATACATTATATAACTTTCTTTTTAACTTTTTGATGCCCGTTTCGCTAACCATGTTAACATCATCAGGAGATGATTTAACCTGATTAAATTATCTCCTGATGATGCTATCGTGCTTAGAGAAATGCGCGTCGAGCATTATAAAAAAGATGTGTAGTAGTAAATATCTTCGAGTTTAGTATTTCACACCGAAAGTTCCAATTGAAGAATTGGTCTTTAATCAAATTTTTGGATTGCACGTGTTAAATATATAAGATAGTTTTATAGAAGATAAATGGCGCGGGATTCAAATCATGCTTTCATTGAAATCAGTTCTTATTGAAATATTTTTTATTTGTTATATGCTCTTGAAACGGAATAGAACTCATACTATATGATAATCATATGCTCTACCATCATACGACAAGCTAGCGGATGATAAAACTAAACATTATGTTTAGTACATTTAAAAATCAATTATTTATGAATTATTAATTGAATATGGAATACTTTTATAAAACAAGTTTTGTTAGGACATATCTATTCATAGTTGGGATTAATCTACTATCAAGCAATAGAGTTGTATTTGTGTTCGTAGTTCTCACTTAGATCACATAAATTAAACATTACTTTTCGAAAGATATCAATACCAGAATACTGAGAAAGTATACTAAACTCTCTAAGAAGAGAAAAAATTAAAGAACATGGATGGAGAAGCTATTTCTAAAGAACTGGAAATATGATTAATCGCAAATTCGAAAAGGTGCGTCAATTTATTGAATTTGGCCATTAAATTATTTAGTCGCATCCAGGAGTAAACAAGATTCTTTGAAAGAACGGTTAAAGCGAAGCAGAACGTATTTAGGCCAGACTGCCATATATCGATAACATTAACACTGTTATGGTTCTCATAGAGCTGTCTAGGAGTATGTTACCTCATTGAAGTTCTTATTTGTTCATTCTAAACAAGATTTCGATTAAGTTAATCGTTAATAGTTTTAGATTGCTTAAAAAAAAGACTGTCCTTAAAAATGATTTATTAATTAAAGGCATTTTTGGGTTTTTTCGTAAGGAGGCATTTGTATTTGGTGTATTTCTAGAAGTTACTAGGAACAAGGCCAATTCAATGTAGTTTTAAAAATGACAAGAGAACTTTGATGCAAATGATGACTATGCGCTCCTGCACTGTTAGACGCGTGCAAACTAGGTTGGATGAGTTAATGCAAATAGAACCTGGGTGTTGACCGATTCTGGAGAGTATGACAATGAAACTTTTATTATCTAAGTAGAAGTGTTTTTTTTATGGTTGAACTCTAATTTCCAAATAACAGATATCAGGTGTGGCGGATAATAATTCATATTTCTTTTTCTTAAATAAAAACACGTTTACATTGGAAGGAAGGTAAAAACTGGTTTATTCAAAGAATGCAGTATTACCAGCTGCACATTTTTCTCATCTTTCTGGTAATTTGTGGATGCCCTCCCAGAAAAACCGTACATTTTTTGAGGTGGTCCAGTCATCAAGCGATTTTTTAACATCTCCGTAATTGTTGAAGTGTTTCATGGAAAGTGCGTGAGACATTGATGAAAACAAGTGGTAGTCGAAAGGTGTCAAGTCTAGAGAGTACGGCGGATAGGGCAAGAGTTTCCAACCAAGTGCTGAAATGGTGTCTCTGATCGCTTTCGTTGTGTGTGATGCGGTGTTGTGGTGCTGCAAAATCACGTTTCCGCGTCTTGTAGCTCATTCTGGTCGTTTTTCTAGTTTCAGAAGCACGATGTATACGATGAGACACCCTTCTTTCCAAAGCGATTCAGTTTTGCGGTCGATGTTGATGGTTATTCTGGGTCAACCCATGATTTTATGCGCTTTGGGTTCTCGAAATATATCCATTTTCGTATCTATTCACGATTCGATGCAAAAAAGTCTTACTTTTATGCTGAGAAAGCAAAACTTTTTTCACTTTTCCATCTGTCTGTCGTTCAGCTGATGTGGTATACATTTCCAATACGTGACGCAAATGATCTTTATTTGACTCGGAACTCGACATGTTTACCACACGAAAATGATATGACGCTTAATCATCAATGGCGATTTGAAAGACGCTGTCGTACCAACAAAATGACAAGATATTAGACTGTGAACCGACCCTTGTTTCTAGCGGCATCTCTTAAAAAAAAAGGAATTATTAATTCAATAATAGTAATCAATTTTGTCTAGGTTGGTCAAAGTAGACATCCAAGTCTGCCAGCCGCACGTCATAACTTGAATAATCAATTGATTGAAAACTATGATTTTTAAGAAATTATGTATTTATAAGTACCTATTTCAGTTTGCCTGCTATTGCTAATAGAATTCCTTTTATTAATTCGGCTTTCTGATTTTCATTTGATTCAAATTCGGATATATCTCAGTTTTATTAATTTTCAATAATGAAAATGGAATTTAGGCTTAGAATCGTACATAAATCATAGAATAGTTAATCAGTAGTGCAAAAAACGTTGGAGGTAGAACGAAATATAATGGTGATCGTATAACGGTGAATCATTTCTTGGTCGCGTGATGACTTAGAAAAGTAAAAAAATGTCAGTAAGAAAGGCGTGATTCTACATCATGACAATGCAACATTGCACTTTGGATGAAATCAGAGTCCGGATGGGAGGTATTATTGGACTTATCTGCTCCCCAAATAGTAATCCCGTATTACCATTGATTCCGGTCTTTCGGAGTAGAGAAAAGTTCCAAAATGTAGAAAAGGCCAAAAATTGTTCCAGGTATGGTTTTTGGCTTTAATGTCAATTAAGAAAATTCAAATGATAATTTATATTGAATGTTAAACTATACTGAACCTATATACTAGTTATCCGAACCTTTCTTAAGAATTTATCAGTCAAAATTATGTGATCAAATTTTATTAAAACCTACACTTACTACTAAAAAATGGTGGCTACAAAAACAAGTTGTGTTGCGCATATGCTTATTTCACTCCTTTATGTATTATTTAGTGTATTTAATGTGTGTTAGTGTATTCAATGAACGCCTGATTAATAATCTGGCATTTCAAATATCACCTTCTACATATATACAGATTATACATTCTGTCAAATAAATACCTGGAATTGTACATTTCAAAAGCCCGTGTAAATATATGAAAACACCTTGTTTTGCTGTAAATTACCATTTTAGTGCTATTTGTTGACCGGTTTGTTTACAGCTGATTAAATTAATCCACCTTACTTGTATTCAGCGTTGTTTAAACTGGAGCCTAATATCAAACAAAGAGTTTACCTCAAATTTTGTATTGAGAACGAAACTTCTTGTTCTCAGTCAAACTTCTTCTTGAGCTCATCATTACTGACGAAAAAATCGATAAAGTGGAGGAAATGGTGAAGAAAAATGTCATATGAGCTTAAGAAGAATTACTCAAGATCTGGGTGTTATGAGGCATTTGTGAGATAATGTTGGTTTGATGCATTTGATGATCCACTGAATGTCTCCTCTTCGAGAAATCAATTTTCCCGGAAAAAGCGCCTGAACGACGGTCAAAGAGAGAGTGGAAATGTGGCAGGTGGCTCCATCCTATTGGAACCATGTGTCCTGAGTGTATCCTTCAAATTCTTGAAGAGCAGGAGTGAAAAAAGTTTGAAGCATGTCGACATAACACTATTTAATGAACGCCTGATTAATAATCTGGCATTTCAAATATCACCTTCTACATATATACAGAATATACATTCTGTGAAATAAATACCTGGAATTGTACATTTCAAAAGCCCGTGTAAATATATTAAAATACTTTTTTTTGCTGTAAATTACCATTTTAGTGCTATTTGTTGACCGGTTTGTTTACAGCTGATTAAATTAATCCACCTTACTTGTATTCAGCGTTGTTTAAACTGGAGCCTAATATCAAACAAAGAGTTTACCTCAAATTTTGTATTGAGAACGAAACTTCTTGTTCTCAGTCGTTGTAAATATTGTAGGATTCCAGTGATTGAAGAATTTCCTCGTACCGATCGAGCTCATCATTACTGACGAAAAAATCGATAAAGTGGAGGAAATGGTGAAGGAAAATGTCATACGAGCTTAAGAAGAATTACTCAAGGTCTGGGTGTTATGAGGCATTTGTGAGATAATGTTGGTTTGATGCATTTGATGATCCACTGAATGTCTCCTCTTCGAGAAATCAATTTTCCCGGAAAAAGCGCCTGAACGACGGTCAAAGAGAGAGTGGAAATGTGGCAGGTGGCTCCATCCTATTGGAACCATGTGTCCTGAGTGTATCCTTCAAATTCTTGAAGAGCAGGAGTGAAAAAAGTTTGAAGCATGTCGACATAACACTATTTAATGAACGCCTGATTAATAATCTGGCATTTCAAATATCACCTTCTACATATATACAGAATATACATTCTGTGAAATAAATACCTGGAATTGTACATTTCAAAAGCCCGTATAAATATATTAAAATACTTTTTTTTGCTGTAAATTACCATTTTAGTGCTATTTGTTGACCGGTTTGTTTACAGCTGATTAAATTAATCCACCTTACTTGTATTCAGCGTTGTTTAAACTGGAGCCTAATATCAAACAAAGAGTTTACCTCAAATTTTGTATTGAGAACGAAACTTCTTGTTCTCAGTCGTTGTAAATATTGTAGGATTCCAGTGATTGAAGAATTTCCTCGTACCGATCGAGCTCATCATTACTGACGAAAAAATCGATAAAGTGGAGGAAATGGTGAAGGAAAATGTCATACGAGCTTAAGAAGAATTACTCAAGATCTGGGTGTTATGAGGCATTTGTGAGATAATGTTGGTTTGATGCATTTGATGATCCACTGAATGTCTCCTCTTCGAGAAATCAATTTTCCCGGAAAAAGCGCCTGAACGACGGTCAAAGAGAGAGTGGAAATGTGGCAGGTGGCTCCATCCTATTGGAACCATGTGTCCTGAGTGTATCCTTCAAATTCTTGAAGAGCAGGAGTGAAAAAAGTTTGAAGCATGTCGACATAACACTGATAATACACCGTTACTGCGCGGTCTTGGTGGTATTCGAAAAAAAAAAACGGTGCGATTATTCCGGATGCCGATATTGCAGATCAAACTGTGACCTGCGGGCTGTGCAGAGAACTGAATCGTGTACTTGTACATGCGTAAATATTTGTGAAGGATGCGAAGCACTGATGATCTCGTCACATTTAAAGCAGTTGCGCGCTTTCGAGTCGATAAGTTTGGTTGTTCTCACTATCTCAATGTTTTCATCGGTTCTCGCTGACCTTGACCTTCGACGGGGACGTGTATGTAGCGTTGAACCAGTTTCCTCAAACCCTCGAACCCATTGCTTAATCAACAGAAGGCTTGGACATTGCTAAACATCGATCAAATTGAAATGTTGACATCTACGACGCGCAATAGTAGCTAAATTGTTGTTGCTCTGAATTGTTGTAACTCATACAAAATGAACACTCCTTTCTCGGGTAGCGCTGCCTGGTTACTAAATTTCTCTGAGTGGAACTATCGCTTAAGATCGACCCCACCTTCCTACCCCTGCTATTAACTTTTTTACTGCGCAACCAAACATTAACAACTCTTTGGACCACCCTGTATAAGAGATGTTTTGATTCCCTAGCATAAGTGTATCGCATCAAATGGGGCCTATTTTGAAGTCAACAAAATAAATTCAGATGATTAATCCAATATTTTGTGTTGAGTTGCGATTGTTTGATCTATAATCCGGTATTCTTTATCACCACTTATTTCGATAAGCAGAAAATAAATGATAAAACTGCAATTCATTTGGGTAAAATGAAAGTCCCTAATTAAACATTGGAAAGCAATAAGAGATATATATGTATTATGTATTTATGAGATTAATAGGATCTATCCAATCAGGTGGAAATTTGCTCATTATAACTTCAAATAGGAAACTTAATGAATAGTCAACATAAATAATTTTTTTTTGTCTAGAAATTCACTCATCCGATTTTTATATCTTTTTTTGTTATTTTCACATGGATAACTTTTAAGTAATCTTTAGTTAATACTTTGATCAAATTTTAATTAACCTAATGGGGTTGTTTTTATGTTTCGTTGGTATTTTTATTAGTGTAGCTGATGGTTTTTTTGTCCTTTATTAATGAGCAAGTATGGAGATACCATTTTGAACGAATTAACAAAATTAAGGAAAGATGAAATGGAAACAATGTAACAAAGGATAATGGACAAGGTGGTGTAGAAACCAAGAAATAAACTGAAATTAAAAAAATACGCAGGAATGGACAACATCACCAAGGAAATAATTAAATATATGGACGGGGTGAAAGAGTTAATTAAAACTATGAATGAAATAATGAAGAAGGAAATACGGAGAGAGGGGAGCATGAAAACAATTTTGCCAGTAAATAAGGAAGAAGGCGATAAAAGTCAATCAATATCTATACTCCTCAGTACTTTTTCTAATTACACAGGTCAATGATTTTTAACTTTTTTGATGTAACATTGATGAAAATAGGTGTATATGTATAAGTATTTTGTAGTCCTAAATTCGAAAATGATAAGCTAATTACTACAACACGTACAGTTTTTTTGTTACAGGGGGTCGGTGGTGGGGAAAAAAAAGGACACGACATATTTTTACAATCTGATATTTATTTAATATGGACATGTAACACGTGTTAAATCTATGCAAAGACATTACTGAGGATTATGTGAATAAAAAATATATTACATGAGATGTCATACAGCGATAAAAACTTTAACTTTTTCTCCTTGTGTTCTGCAATATTATTTATTTTTAAAAACCAGGAGTAGTCGCCTGACTTAGATGTTCTGGTGAAAATTCTCGTCCATGATGTCCTGGTAAAACCTCACTCCTTGTTCGTCGCTTACTTTACCCAAATTTTCCGGAAAAAATCCAAATGGGAGTGTGAAAAATTCATTTTTAAGGACATGCGACACTCTAGTATTTAATAGGCTTTTAAGAGTTCAGGTTTTAAGGGTTCAAGCTTAATATGAAGAAGCGAAAGAAGCACCTTTTTTGGGTTACCGAGAGGGACATATTTTATGTTTGAAGTACCAGATTCAAAAGAAGTTCTATGAGGCCAATATTTCTTACTGTAATATTCTTTTGTTGTCTTACTGTTCCATAAACACACAAAAATCGTCCGCATATATTATTGCAAAATCGACAACTACAACTTGCCATTTTATATAAAATCGACTTAAACACTTGACTGTACTGTAAACGAGATAGAAACAAACTAAACTATAGAAAACTAAACTTGAAGAGATTTGCCACTAAATACCAAAACGTTTTTTTGAACTGCTCGACGTACGTTTTGCTAACCATGTTAACATCATCAGGAGATGATTTAATCTAATTCTAAAACTAAGCTATGTTCTATTTATGTGAAAACCATACCTAACAAAGCGTGTAAAAATCATGAACCGTGAGGAGTACTAAGCCTTACATGAATAATTGAAAAAGTCGACTGAAAGGAATCGGTCCTTTATCTCGGTTCATGATTTTCTTACATTTTTCTATTTGAATGCTTTCATATGCATTCAAAGCACTATTATTATTAACACTTTTAATTAGTCTTAAATTACGAATATCTATACTGTGGTCATGTTCAATTGCATGTTGAGCAACACAAGATTTTTCATTTCTCCCATATCTAATGTGGACAATATGTTCTTTATATCTTGTCAATATGGATTTTTTTGTTTGCCCAATATACCTTCGATCACAGTCTTGACAGCTAATTTCGTAAATCCCCGACTTTTCATGTTGCTCTATTTTATCCATTGGATTACCTAGAACTTCTCTTAATTTATTATATGGTTTGTACACTTTTGTCCACTTTTTTCAAAATTTTGTCTAGTCCTCTTGTTAATTGGGCATCAAATGGTATTACCATGAATTTCTTTGTGTTCTGATCCTTTTGAAAAGTTGAAGATTCTTTCAATAATTTTCTGAACTTATGTTTTCTAATTAGTTTATCTACAATGTTCTTATTATAACCATTCACTTCAGATACCTCCCTAATTTTAATTCAGAGTTCATTACTGGTTTTGGTAGAGTTGGATAAATATACACTGGATGCTTTACTAAAACTGCATTCATTGAAAAAAAGGAAATGCCTAAGAGAATTAAGATAACATAAGTAACATAAAGCAAGAATAAATACAATGAACATGACTAAGACTTATATAAGAAGTAAACAAGTATAACATATAAACAAGTATAACAAGTAAAGAATTATATAACAAGTAAATATAGAATATATAAAAGATGAAATACCAGGAAATGATGAAATGTGCAGGGTTGATTAGAGCAAGCATATCAAGTAGAGAGAAGGCCTTAAAGATTATACAAATACGAATGTGAAGAGATAATATACACGGGTTGCTATTTATGTATCCGGAATAATTATTAAAAACAAGTATTTATCATTGAAAATGGTTTTATTGTTTTTCAAAATATTCTCCGCGATTATCGATACACTTTTGCATACGTTTCAACTAATTTTCATAGCACTTTTTAATTCTGATTGAGGTATCTACAAAATATGCATTTTGAACGCATCAACTGTTACCTTTGTCGTCGAAAATCGTTGACTACATAGTTTATTCTTCAAGGACTGTACGGCGGATGATCCATCAATTCGATGTTTTAAACGGCTTTTGACGCACCACTATTGTATTTTTGAGCATTCCTTTACTCCAATCGCGATTTTTTTTGAGCGATTGTCAAATTATGCGAAATCTAACGTACCTAAATCTTGTTTACCGCTAAATGTTCATATAAAATTTTGTATATGCTTGTCATACTCATGCTCAGGGATGTCTCAATCTCACGGTATGTCACATGACGATCTTGCTTTATCAGTTCGCGCACAGTATGGATGTTTTCTACCACAACCGGTCATCCGATTTTGGACGACCTTCTTTAAATTCGCCCTTGAGCGAACGACGGCCACGATTGAATTTACTAAACCAATGTTCACGAGTTAATCCCAGTTTTTGACTGAGGTGACATTTTCAAGTCACTAAATGCAACATAAATAGCGTTCGAATACATAAAACATTCTGAGTAAGTCTACAGTCAACTATGTCAAACTTTATGATGTATATATCAAAAAGTGCCTAGCAACACCGTTGTTGCCAATTTCGGATACATAAATAGCAACCTTCGTAAAAGGAGAAACAAATAATTAAAAAACGGGTATGTAATGCAAATAAGTAAAAAAAAACAGCGAGTGGCAAGAAACGATGGAGAAAGACCTGCAAAGAGAAACTCAACTCGCACAACCTTACACTTAGCGGTAGAAAGGCTTAGGATTAAATAAGTTAGTAAGGAAGTATTATCGAGTAACTTAAAATACGTATTATAACAATACTAAAGTTCTCTCCCTTTTTCTTAGAGTTCGATTGTGGAAACTCGTTGGGATTTGTTAGGCTTATGTCGAGTATTATTGTATTGAAGCATAACCAGTGTTTTTCTATTAATGATAGTTGTGTCTTATACAGGATGTCCCATAACTTACCCGCCATAGAGCAACTGGTGATAATAGAGATCAAAATAAGAGGATTTAATCAATAAATGTGTTGATAAATGTCAGTCATTAAAAAGATACAGGGTGTTGAAGTGAAACTAAATTTTCGAAAAATTGATATAATTTAAAAATGGTTGAAGATCGGGGTTCAAAATCGGGGTATTTGGGCTTTCAAAAGCGACAAATCCGAATTTGGTACAAGCTTGAGCTAGTTCCTAGAGGGCGCGCTTGCTACCTACTTTGCGAGGAATTAACTCTCTCATATTTTTGACCCTATAAAGCTGGGAATAATTTGACTTCAAAATAGAGAAGAGTCATCATTCCCACCTAAAAAAAGTACCCTTGGTCAATATCGATATCTCACGCCGTTTGCGAGATATTCGTGTTCGAATACTCCGTTACACATCTTGTCGATGGCTGAAAAATCTGCAATTCACAAAGTGTGTGTCGTTCTTGGCCTGACACAGAGATGGCGTAAGTATAACGATGGCTGTGATGTGTGTCAAATATAATTCGTTAGATGTGGTTTGGCGACGTTTAAACCTGTGCGTTTACTTGTTTATTTGTGGCGATCCAATAAAGCAAATAAATTTTAACATTTTTGAAAAATTGATAAAACTGAAGTTCAAGCTGATATAAAGTATTTTGTTTCTGTTGTGTAAGTATTTCAATTGACATACAAAAAGAGTTAGATTCCCTCCAGTGTAAAGGATTCTTCTTTTTTGTTTTCGACAGTAAAAAAGAGGCTGCTGAATTTAAACGAGGTGTTCATTCACTAAAGACGATGAATGCTCGAGACTTCCAAAACCGCCACAACCGATCAAAATCTAAAAATTTACAATGCCGTATTAAATAATCACCGTCTAAAGGTACGCAAGCTTGCCGATATCGCGAATATCCCGATAGACCATGTCTTCTACATTTTACACGATGTTTTTGGTATGAAAAACCTTTCCGCTCAATGAATGCCGTATTTGTTGGCTGGTGAGTACCGTTGGGTGGAGCAAGACCTCCCAGCCAAGTGCAAAAATGGTGTCTCTGACCGCTTTCGCTGTGTGTAATGCGGCGTTGTGGTGCAAAATCACTTTTCCGTGTCTTGAAGCCCATTCTGGTCGCTTCTCGATCAATACATGGTTCAAAGCGATCATTTGTTGACGGTAGCGAACGGTATTAAGTGTTTCACCTGATTTCAGAAGCTCATGTTCTTTCCAAAGCGATTCGGTCTTGCGGTCCATGTTGATGCTTTTCTTGGGTTAACTCATGCGTTTTGGGTTCCTGGAAATATATCCACTGCAAGACCGAATCGCTTTGCAAAGATAATGCTATGCATATGGTGGGATCAACAATGTGTCGTGTACCATGAGGTTCTGAAACCAGGTGAAATAGCTGATACCGTTCGCTACCATCGACAAATGATTAATTTGTACTATACATTAATCGAAAATGGACCAGAATGAACTGCAGAATACGGAAAAATGATTTTGCAGCACGACAGCTCTTCATCATACACTGTGAAAGCGGTCAGAGACACCATTTCTGCATTTGACTGGGAACTCTTGGCCCACCCGCCAGACTTGGCCCCTTCTGAATACCACTTGTTTTCATCATCGATGTCGCACGCACTTTCCATGAAACACTTCAAATAATTATGGAGATGTCGAAAAATGTCTTGATGACTGGATCATCTCAAAACATGTACGGTTTTTCTGGGAGGATATCCACAAATTGCCAGAATGATAGGAAAAATGTGCCTACTTTAAATAAAACTTTTTTTACCTTTCTCCCAAATTAAATGTATGTTTTTTAACAAAAAAATAAGAATTAGTAATAAGAAGTAAGTGTAGTAATAGGAGAAAATGTAGAGAAACTATTAAATTCATTTGGAAGATTCTACTAACCATATATAGGGTTAGCAATCGAATGACTTGTAAGCCTTTGAAAATACTTGTATATTGCTCTACTCGGGAGCTGTATGATTTATATGACGATTAGGTCGTCTCATTAATTTTTCACATAATATCTACTTCAACCCATATATAATTTTTTTGTAAGTATAGTTCTTGGTTTTGATGTAATGTTAGAAAATTTCAAATGATAAAGGGGTGGTCTATTAAATCAAGTTGAATCAACATGAATAGAACTTTTTCCAACAATTTTAAATACTTCCTGCGGTGCTACAATCCGTCAGTGAGCCTTGACCTCCTTCAAGCTTTGTTTCCATTTGGATTAATTTCCATCAGCCCCTTGCCAGTTGTTAATGTACAGGAGTTTTTCAGCATATCTTCTTACATTGTTCTGCCATGGTGTCTTTGGTCTTCATCTCTTTGGTATTCGACTTTCTGGAATTCTCGGCTCTTGTTCCGCCCATCTAAGTCGCTAAACCCTCACATAGTCTACAATATTTATATTTTTGTATGATCATTTGAGTTACCTGGTCCAGAGTTACCAGGTTATACCTGGTTCTTCGATTTCCGTTATCATTCATAGCACCAAAAATTCTTCTGAGTACTCTTTTTTGAAATACTGAAAGCATCTCTTCTGTTTTGTTTGTGAGGGTCCACGTCTCGCTGCCTAAAGTGAATACACGCAAAATGAGTGTTTTATACATTTAAACTTTTGTGTTCTTTTATATATTGCAATACTACAAACTCCAAGTGGTAAATAGTTCCTTCATAATATATAATAGTTCCTTCAGTGGTAATAGTTCCTTTTGCTTCCCAGATAAGAAAATTCCTTCACAACTTCAATGTTGACATCGCCGTTTTTTTCTTGGATTTGTTCTCTTTTCCATCACTTTTGTTTTCTTTATATTTATTTCTAGACGCGTTCTGTTGGCTTTTCCCTTTATTTTATCATAGGTCTCTTTTAAAAGATGACTTTTCTCACCCGTGTTAATGTTTTTAGCTTATTTGCATATCAGTTTTTCCTTTTCCCGCATTCCCATTTCCTCAATTACTTCCTATACTCCTACTCGTTATCCTTCGTGGTACACCTGTCTGAAATCTATGAACCTATGGAATAAACGAAGGAGCATCAAATTCTGTAGTTTTTGCCTTTATTTCACGGACGACGAACAACTGTTTAAAATGTCCATTCGGAATTACGAGATCAGATTTTATTAAAAGCTTCAGTTATGATCTTAAACTATATTCAATAAGTCTTAAGACCTCCGCAGATATGTTTATTTCACAGGTTGATGGGCATTTCAGTTTTTTGAAAAATTTGCAGGTTTTACCTTAGTTTAACTAATACAGGCTTGATAACTAATCTGAATGAATGAAACGTCAAACATCCTAGTATTAAACATTTAGGAGGTCTGTTATTTAAATTACCAATGTCGATAGTACCATTGCGTGCTATAATCAAGTATCACTGCTCATATACTTATATCTGCTATATCACTGTTTATTGCAATATACAGGAAATAAACCATGAAAATACATTTAATTTTTGTGAAAAGAAAGTCTCTCATTAAACACTGGAAAGCAATAGCAGATGCATGTATTATGTATTTATGGAATTAATAAGATCTGCCCGATGAAGTGGAAATTCACTTATTACAACCTAAAATAGAAAACGTAATGCATAATAAACACAGACTATTTTTTTATAACCTAGAAATGCACTCATAATATTTTCTTCTTATATTTCCACATGAATAGCTTTTTGTAATCATTAGTATATATATATATATATATATATATATATATATATATATATATATATATATATATATATATATATATATATATATATATATATATATATATATATATATATATATATATATATATATATATATATATATATATATATATATATATATATATATAATATATATATATATATA
>JARFXV010000085.1:512500-919924 GCA_031761425.1 Cosmopolites sordidus | reverse complement strand
ATATATATATATATATATATATATATATATATATATATATATATATATATATATATATATATATATATATATATATAATATATATACATATATATACATATATATATATATATATATATATATATATATATATATATATATATATATATTATATGGTTCATAACAGTACTACTGTGTAAAACTTTCGTGAGTCGTCCAAGGCCGCATTCGAGTAAAAATTGCCCAAAGAGCTATTCTAAATACTATTTCATACTGTCGTCAACAAGCGTCATCCGAGACCGGCTTCTGGTCTTAAGCTGGATTGAAATCCTGCTTTACATCCGACTTGGCCGATATTTATGGTCAGTACCCTTGGTCAATCCTTCACTTGTTTTCGGACGTTCAATTTAAGCCCGCTTGCTGACGACTTATAACGCCAAGAACATGTTTTCCAATATCCCAAATAAAGAATGTGTTGATATTATTAATAAAAATCTAGAAAAGAATAAGATAAATCCTGAAATAAGAAATCTTCCAATTACTAGATATGCGTATAAACGGGAATTATTTTAAGTTTAATGAACACTTTTACCAATAAAAGATGTCTGCAAGGTGTTTTCCTCTAAGCCCATTATTGGCTGAAATACTTATGTTAGATATTGAAGTATGTTTTTTAAAAACAACTGGATCGAAAAATATTTTCGTTGATATTCTGATATGCAGTGAAGGAAAAGAAATCCAAAACATTCTCATAATACTGAACTCAATACACTCTAGAATTAAATTCTTAGAATAGAAAACAACAATTCAATAAACTTCCTAGATTTAAAAATAATGAAGTCAAGTTATAAAAAATTACAATTCGATATATGTATATAGAAAACCCACATTAACAGATATTACGATTCCTACGTAAGACTCTACACCCAAAAACATAAAATGTCAGTAATGATACATAGAGCCTTCTCGATCCCTCTCTCCAATAATAGTCTTAAAAAAGAACTAGACACTATCAGAAACATTGCTACCAATAATGGATAATCAGACTGAAATAAACACAATAATATATTAAAAAAAAAACAGAAAAGTAATACAAGGAGCGTCTCACGAAAAACAGGCCTTTTTTAAAATAGCTATTTATAGTGGTGCCATCTTTTGACTGGGGTAAACGTTGGGAAGGTGCATTCTTCACTGAGATTCTAACAAAATTTCATGACATTCAGATCATTCAGTCGGTGTGTTTATACCATCGGTAGAAAAAAAAAACATCGAAGAAAGAGTGAATATTAAGTATTCTTTTAAACTTGGTAATACATTAACCGAAACGTTTCAATTAATGAAACAAGTATAAAGTGATGATTCTTTATCCCGTGGCAGAGTCCAGAAGTGGTTTAAACGATTCAAAGAAGGTCATGAGGACATCAAAGATGTCGAACATCCTGGTCTGAAAAATTCCGCAGTTACTCAAAGTAACATTGAAATTGTCCGTAAATGTATAAAAAATCAGCTAAAATCTTCGTTTCGATACATGGGATTGAACATATCCAAATATTCAATTTGTTTTAACGGATCATCTAGAAAGTTTGTGCACGCTTTCTTCCACATAAATTGACTGACGACCAAAAATTGCTCTGAATCAAGCATTGTAAGGACATGATTAAAAAGTCGAAAAAAGGACGAAAACTTCAAGTACAGTATTGTTACTGGTGATGAGACGTGGTGTTTTTAATATGAGCCCGAAACCAAGCGTCAAAGTGCCGAATGGAAGCACCCGAGCGAACCAAATCCGAAGGGAATTGTGGACTTATAACGCCAAGAACATGTTTTCCAATATCCCAAATAAAGAATGTGTTGATATTATTAATAAAAATCTAGAAAAGAATAAGATAAATCCTGAAATAAGAAATCTTCCAATTACTAGATATGCGTATAAACGGGAATTATTTTAAGTTTAATGAACACTTTTACCAATAAAAGATGTCTGCAAGGTGTTTTCCTCTAAGCCCATTATTGGCTGAAATACTTATGTTAGATATTGAAGTATGTTTTTTAAAAACAACTGGATCGAAAAATATTTTCGTTGATATTCTGATATGCTGTGAAGGAAAAGAAATCCAAAACATTCTCATAATACTGAACTCAATACACTCTAGAATTAAATTCTTAGAATAGAAAACAACAATTCAATAAACTTCCTAGATTTAAAAATAATGAAGTCAAGTTATAAAAAATTACAATTCGATATATGTATATAGAAAACCCACATTAACAGATATTACGATTCCTACGTAAGACTCTACACCCAAAAACATAAAATGTCAGTAATGATACATAGAGCCTTCTCGATCCCTCTCTCCAATAATAGTCTTAAAAAAGAACTAGACACTATCAGAAACATTGCTACCAATAATGGATAATCAGACTGAAATAAACACAATAATATATTAAAAAAAAACAGAAAAGTAATACAAGGAGCGTCTCACGAAAAACAGGCCTTTTTTAAAATAGCTATTTATAGTGGTGCCATCTTTTGACTGGGGTAAACGTTGGGAAGGTGCATTCTTCACTGAGATTCTAACAAAATTTCATGACATTCAGATCATTCAGTCGGTGTGTTTATACCATCGGTAGAAAAAAAAACATCGAAGAAAGAGTGAATATTAAGTATTCTTTTAAACTTGGTAATACATTAACCGAAACGTTTCAATTAATGAAACAAGTATAAAGTGATGATTCTTTATCCCGTGGCAGAGTCCAGAAGTGGTTTAAACGATTCAAAGAAGGTCATGAGGACATCAAAGATGTCGAACATCCTGGTCTGAAAAATTCCGCAGTTACTCAAAGTAACATTGAAATTGTCCGTAAATGTATAAAAAATCAGCTAAAATCTTCGTTTCGATACATGGGATTGAACATATCCAAATATTCAATTTGTTTTAACGGATCATCTAGAAAGTTTGTGCACGCTTTCTTCCACATAAATTGACTGACGACCAAAAATTGCTCTGAATCAAGCATTGTAAGGACATGATTAAAAAGTCGAAAAAGGACGAAAACTTCAAGTACAGTATTGTTACTGGTGATGAGACGTGGTGTTTTTAATATGAGCCCGAAACCAAGCGTCAAAGTGCCGAATGGAAGCACCCGAGCGAACCAAATCCGAAGGGAATTGTGGACTTATAACGCCAAGAACATGTTTTCCAATATCCCAAATAAAGAATGTGTTGATATTATTAATAAAAATCTAGAAAAGAATAAGATAAATCCTGAAATAAGAAATCTTCCAATTACTAGATATGCGTATAAACGGGAATTATTTTAAGTTTAATGAACACTTTTACCAATAAAAGATGTCTGCAAGGTGTTTTCCTCTAAGCCCATTATTGGCTGAAATACTTATGTTAGATATTGAAGTATGTTTTTTAAAAACAACTGGATCGAAAAATATTTTCGTTGATATTCTGATATGCTGTGAAGGAAAAGAAATCCAAAACATTCTCATAATACTGAACTCAATACACTCTAGAATTAAATTCTTAGAATAGAAAACAACAATTCAATAAACTTCCTAGATTTAAAAATAATGAAGTCAAGTTATAAAAAATTACAATTCGATATATGTATATAGAAAACCCACATTAACAGATATTACGATTCCTACGTAAGACTCTACACCCAAAAACATAAAATGTCAGTAATGATACATAGAGCCTTCTCGATCCCTCTCTCCAATAATAGTCTTAAAAAAGAACTAGACACTATCAGAAACATTGCTACCAATAATGGATAATCAGACTGAAATAAACACAATAATATATTAAAAAAAAAACAGAAAAGTAATACAAGGAGCGTCTCACGAAAAACAGGCCTTTTTTAAAATAGCTATTTATAGTGGTGCCATCTTTTGACTGGGGTAAACGTTGGGAAGGTGCATTCTTCACTGAGATTCTAACAAAATTTCATGACATTCAGATCATTCAGTCGGTGTGTTTATACCATCGGTAGAAAAAAAAAACATCGAAGAAAGAGTGAATATTAAGTATTCTTTTACACTTGGTAATACATTAACCGAAACGTTTCAATTAATGAAACAAGTATAAAGTGATGATTCTTTATCCCGTGGCAGAGTCCAGAAGTGGTTTAAACGATTCAAAGAAGGTCATGAGGACATCAAAGATGTCGAACATCCTGGTCTGAAAAATTCCGCAGTTACTCAAAGTAACATTGAAATTGTCCGTAAATGTATAAAAAATCAGCTAAAATCTTCGTTTCGATACATGGGATTGAACATATCCAAATATTCAATTTGTTTTAACGGATCATCTAGAAAGTTTGTGCACGCTTTCTTCCACATAAATTGACTGACGACCAAAAATTGCTCTGAATCAAGCATTGTAAGGACATGATTAAAAAGTCGAAAAAGGACGAAAACTTCAAGTACAGTATTGTTACTGGTGATGAGACGTGGTTTTTTTAATATGAGCCCGAAACCAAGCGTCAAAGTGCCGAATGGAAGCACCCGAGCGAACCAAATCCGAAGGGAATTGTGCACAAGGAGTTCGTTCCACCTGGCCAACCGCTCAATATTGTGTTTTATCTTGATGTTATGAAGCGTCTGTTGTCGCATATTCATCGTGTGCGGCCGCCATTGCTTCACGCTCATCACTGATTTTTTGACCAAAAATGGCATTTTTAACCATAAATCATTCACCATACTCACCTGATTTGGCTTCCTGTGACTTGTACCTTCTTTTACCTCGGAGGATAGCGTTACATCGACATTGAAGCCATTTCAAAAAGCGTCGACCGCCATCCTAAAGGATATATCTTTGGCCGAGCCCAAAAATTAATTCGTCAACCTAATTGACTACGCAAAACGATGTATTGACGCGCAAGGAGACGATTTTTAATATAAATAATGATTTTTGCCGAAAAAATTAATATTTGGGTTTTTTTTAAGTCGTGTTTTCCGTAAGACGCACCTTGAATTTTAAATCATATATACCCTAAAACAACGGAACAAAATCATAAAACATTTTAAACCATCACATATTTGGGGAAATCTCCGATCAGAAATATAAAAAATAAGATATAAGAAATTTAACATTTTTAAAACTATTATAAAAATTATACAAAAAAGGGAAAAAAAACCCAGCTAATAATTAGATACTTAGACGTCGCCATACTTCTGGGAAAAAAAAAACCCTTTTTGAAATTCAATATACCCTAAAACAACGGAACAAAATCATAAAACATTTTAAACAATCACATATTTCGTGGAAATCCCCGATCAAATTGCAAATATTCTAACCAAAGATGATAACACTATATTATTTAAATGTTAAATATATTATCAAATCTACTTTTTAATGCCAAAGAAAAACAGAACCAATATAAAAAATCAGTGACGGATACAGTAGCTGTTACATACGACAGACAGGCAGAAATTTTTAAAGTAAGTTAAAAGAACATTAAGCTGCTTTTAATCTGAAAGAGAAATACATCAAGTTTCCCCAACCATTTTTTAGAAACCAACCACCATTTTCCAGATATAAATATTATTAGATAGAAATATTAGATAGAAATATTACATATATATAGAAAGGCAAAAAATTTGACATACTGGAAAATATATAAATATATAAACATAATAAAGGCCAAAATGTAAACTTCTCAACATACAAATAAATATAAGAAATTTCACATTGTTAAAACTATCTAACTAGCTAATAATTAGATACTTAGACGTCACCATACTTCTGGGAAAAAAACCTTTGAAATAAATTTTATGATATACCCACCCATATTTAAGTAAACTGAATTTTAGTTTGTATTCATTTTCAAGCGTCTCGATGATGTAATTGTTACTAGAAACGACCGTCAGCCAAATACTAAATAAAGTGATCTAAAACAAAGTTGAAATGCTTTCTTTCAGTTAAAATTTAGTAATTTATAAAAATGGCGTCCTGCAATAACGAATAACGTATTCAGGTTATTTTGCTCTGTCTGTTCAGCTATGAAAATGTTCGTTCTATGAAAAACAAAAACATATATTTGCCATAAGACACATTTTTATGTAAACGGCAGAATTGCAGAAACTGCAGAATTTTCGGGAGATTATTAATTTATAATATTGTGACGATTACCACCGTTAGGAAATTGAACATGTGGACGAGAAAGGTATGTGATTCCAAATGTCCTGTGTTTCACTCTACCAAATGTTTCACACCACATATCCTGACAATTTATTATATTAAAAGAAATCTTTATAGGAAAAATACCCAAACAATCCATGAGTTAATGGATTACATCCGACATGTCATTAGTGTCATTCACAATTATATGAAAACGTGATTGGACATTTTGGAGTGACCATTTGTAAAGCAGTAAGAACCTGCCTTTTGAATGATATTGTTTTTAAAACAAATATAAAGTATACAAATTATGAATGAATTAAAAAAATTAAACTTATTTAATTCGAATTTTAAAAATAAATTGTAAGACCCTATATTTTTATTGCTATTTTTAGAAGTCATATACTACAGGCCGATTCTAAAGAAATGTATGAGGCATGGATTGAGTCACTTCAAAAAGGTATTGGTGCTGCTATTCAACGGGTTCGAAGCACTGAAATAGAAAACCACAAAAAGAATGAGAAGCATTCAAGTAGCTTCTACGCGGTTGGACACAACATGTCTACTTTTAATAATAATAATAAAATCAAGAAAGTTCGGTAAGATTATTTCTTATTTCAAAAGGGTTAGACATACAATAATAATTATTATTTCAGAATGTGGGAACAACTGTTAAAAATTCCTGGAAATAATTTTTGCTGTGATTGTGGAAGTCCGAATCCTAACTGGGCCAGTATTAATTTAGGAATAACTTTATGCATTGGTAAGTTGAATTTTATTGGATGTAATAGTTACAGATGTTAATTATTTTACTTACGTGGTCTGTATTTTTGAGTTGGGTACGTTTTACAAATTTTGATTTGTTTAAGATTATGTATTTTGATTTTAATAATATTAGTCTTTATGCTCCATTAGTCTTTTAATATCCGCTCGACTTAATAATACATTATGAATATTACATTTTATCCATAACGTAATAAAATGTCCATTTTTTCATAAATATGATATGGAATTGATGATTTTTTAAAATGTAGTTTCGCCAACACTGTAGTTTCGTCAGAAATAAATATTTTCTATTTTGAAATTGGTCTATATATGAGGGTTGTCTGTAAAATAGGGTTTCCAAGGCGCTGGAGTCACGAGGAACGCTTTAACGCAAGATGCGGTAGCACTGACGTGAAGCTTGGTTTCCCGCCTACAAATTCTCACCACTTCGAGCTGCTTGCGACACTTAGTTTTTGTTTGGTAGCCGTTCGCGAAGGAGCTTCCACCCGCCGCTACCGCCAGATGTGAGTTACGTTCCGTGATTTGTTTTTTGTGTGCCAGGAGCACTACGCTTATAAAAATTCATCATCAATTATGTGAAAGGTATATACAACAGTGTGTGGACATCAAAAACGTGAGAAAATGATGCAGAGAGTTTAAAAATGGAAGTACAGACGTCCATGATGAACAATGTGCCAGACGGCCATCGGTTTCGGACGAAACGATTGCAAAAGTGGAGAGGGTAATGATTGAAGATCAACGGTTGACGATTCGGGAGCTATGCGAATTGATTCCTGATGTCAATAAGATGAGGAGTTGAAAGAAGAGGTCGTACGCTACCTGCTCGCCGCGGTGGGAGAGTTCTATGACACGGGTATACGAAAAATGCTACACCGCATGAAAAAATGCATCGATTACAACAGGAGCTATGTAGAAAAATAGTAGAAGTCCAGGCTTTCCAACGTTGTATAATACATTGCAAATGAATGTATTTTTCTTTATGAGAAAAAATTGTAGACCTTATTTTACGGACAACTCTCTTATTTAGTTCTGCCGAATCAACAATGCCATCGAAACGCGTTAAATATTAATAATAAAGTAGAAATTTTGACAAAAAAGTATTTCATTAAACATTTTTGATGAATTTCCATCAAGAAATTCCATCAAAAGATAAGCAATAATGTTTTATTGAATTGGTAAATAAGTCCGTTCCGTTTTTTAGCCAATAATTAAACATAATTTATTTCATATAATTAGATTAAAAATAATTTTTAATCGAATAATATTGTCTCTTGTTATCTACTACTTGCAATCTCATTTTCAATTTTATTATATCGCGTTCATACCACGTCTCGGGATTATCAATAAAAAACCTATCCAATGGCATTTTAACACTCTCCCGTGAACGGTCAACGTGTTTACATCAATCCTGTTTACGTATTAAACTTGAAGAGATTTACCACTAAACCAAATCTCTTTTTTTGAACTGCTCGACGCACGTTTCGCTAACCATGTTAGCATCATCAGGAGATGATTTAATCTAAGATTAAATCATCGAGTGCGTCGAGCAGTTCAAAAAAAGTGATTTGGTGTTTAGTGGTAAATCTCTTCAAGTTTAGTATTTCACACCGAAGGTTCCAATAGAAGAATTGACCCGATTACGTAAATATAAGACTTAATGGGTGATTTGCCAATTCTAGACATTTTGGGTATATTCTAGAACATCATTTTTCAATCTTTTTAGTGTCGCGACACATCGGCCGGTTAACACGGCAGCGATTTGTCCTTTTTTCAATATAGTGATTTTTGAAGTTTTTATTTTTAAATGGCTTATAAACTCCTACGAACGTTTACCATAAATACCGACCTACAAGACCTGAGTAACCCCTTGTTCTTATATTACTTTTACCAGTTCGAACCAGTGCCTCACCTTCCAGCTCATGCGAGACCGATCATTCGTCCCGAGCGCTCTTAGGCAGATTTGTACAAACTATGCGCTTTGGTAATAAAAACAAAGGAACAGGAGGAAGAGTTTAATTGTTAATTACGTTTTTACAAAAACAAGTACTAAGTAATGTCTGAATGATTGTGGCGTGTTCATATATTTTTTTTTCCTTTATTTGGATTTTTCGCCACTATCTAAAACTCAAAAAATATCAAAAATACCTGTTCTTATTTAAAGAAAGAATCACTGGGTAAAAACAAAAAAACCAAACAGAGACAAATTTCTCAGTGATTCTTTTTTGTAATAAATTTGCCTAACGCACAAAATTTTAAAGGTATAAAAATGTTATAAAAAATTTTACAAACTTTTAACGTTTACTTTTCGGAGGGTACTCTCCCCCCGTTTTCAAAACTAAACTAAAAAATAAATTATATTAATTTGCAATATATAAAGTAACGAGTGAAAGTAAATATATTTTTTTGTGTATGTCAACAATACTTACATTGACAACAATTTAAATAAGAACAGGTATTTTTGATATTTTTTGAGTTTTAGATAGTGGCGAAAAACCCAAATAAAGTGTTAAATACTACGATTTCTTCTCTCACTCTTGTAAAATAAATTAATAACAGTGTGGTAATAAAATAAATTAATAATATTAAAATAATAAGTAAATCACTCGTCTTGAAAAATCAAAAAATTGCTATAACAACAAATCAAGCCGTAATGAGCCCGGAACACTTTTAAGCATCCTATTTAGTAGCATTAAGAGTGACCAGGGAGTGGAAGTAGCCAAGTCCCATACGATTGCGGAAAAGCTCATTTTACCCGTTGCCATTGATATGATCAATATGATGATAAGTCAGGAAGAAGCAAAAAAGTTGAAAACTATACCACTTTCAAATGATACAATATCGATACGTATTAATGAAATGGCCAATGATGTTCACAATGAAATAATTGAAAAGATTAAGTTAAGTGAATTTTTTGCTATTCAGTTGGACGAGTCAACAGACGTGTTGAACTTTATCTGATACGAATGCGAGGGGTCAATTAAAGAAAACATGCTATTATGCAAATCAATACCTGGTTGTGCAACTGGTGGACTAAAGTTTTTTTGATGCAACACAAAATGCGGTATCTGTTGAAATTCACAACCAACTTATTGAAATATCGGCCGACAAAACTCTACAACTAGAATTTTTAACTCAAGATTTAGATGTGAATACGGAAGCCTGGTAACGAAGGCTTTGAAAACATTAATCCCCTTTGCTACTTCTTACTTATGCGAAAAAAGCTTCTCGTCTATGGTGGCTTTAAAAACTAAATATGTAAGTCGTCTATTATCACTAAAACAAAATCAACCATCACATTAAATTTTTGTTTCAAACAACTTTGGCTATTACTTTATATGAGTTTGTTTTATTATGTTGTTATTACCTGGTAATATTGAATTTTCTAACACTTAAATAAAAGGATGTTTCGTATACGAATCTTATTTTATTAACACATTGTGACCTTCCATATTTCTGAACGCGACCCCTAAGTTGAGAAACGATGTTCTAGAATTTTGGGACTAATTCCTTTAAGGCGAGCAGTATATGATTCAATCAGTTGTCCTGACAAAACATTTTTAGTTATATTTATGTACAGCATATTTTCAACTTCGGGCATATTTTCAATTTCGGATCTCTAGACCGAATGTTGTAGAGATGTAAAAACATGTAAAGTTGAGATGGATTAAGTAACAACTCAAACCCCAATTTTGTCTGGAATCTATTTTACAAAATGTGGTTTCGCATTATCATGTAGAATCGCATTTTTTCTATTGATCAGCGCCTATTAATCAAATCAAATAATTCAGGTCAGGTAAGTTTATTTGATAGCTCTTTTCTAATCTAACAGAAATGAAGCACATCTGACAGATTAAAGTCTCCTGAATCAGAACTTGAATAAACCACCGTTTGCTTGTTTCATTTTCGAAATTCCTACTATTTGAAGTATGCAACACTTTTGGTTTGTTAAATGTTAAATTGATTAAATGTATTATTTATTGTTAAATGTATTACTGCAAAATTGTTAACATTTTTGTTTAGTATATTGCATTAAGGGTTTAATTTCCATAAGGAAATAAAAATCGGCCTGCCAATTACCCTATAACCGTCTGAGCTTACGTTCATTAGCGCGAGCTTACGTTCATGTTTTGACGTGACATTATTCTTTTACATTACATTTGGTCTTAAATATTTCAGAATGTTCGGGAGTTCACCGAAGTTTAGGAGTTCACTATAGTAAAGTAAGATCATTAACTTTAGATGACTGGGAACCAGAAATTATTAAAGTTATGGCAGAACTTGGAAATACCATAGTAAATCAAGTTTATGAGGCTAATGTACCTGAAGAAACTGTAAGGGCGTCAAAAGATTGTACTGGGTTAGTAATCAAATAACATTTTATATACAACGAAAAGTCAAATTCTTTTTAAATGCAATATTGTTTTTTTGATCGAAAATCGATTTACTCTTCAACATAGTCTTATTGCTTCCAAAAAATACGAGTTATCGGACTCTGCAAAATAATCATTTGTTTTCGCCATGAAATTCACATCAAATGCAGAGGATCATTTGATGTGAATTTCTTTATACTGAGAAATAATGCGGATGGGGCCGAGTCGGCACAATAGGATGGATAGGCAGTATGAATTCGTTCCGCAGTTTGGCAAATTTCGCTGTTGGCGAATGGCAGACAAATAGGCGAGTGCAGTCTCATGGTGACACAGCAATTTTTATTTCGCCAAAAGAGGGCATTTTTTATCAACTCTTCGTGAAAATTGATCAATAAATCAGCATAATATTCTCTGCTGTAATCGTCTTCCTGTACTATGCTGTAATCGTCTTTCCATTTTCCAAACAGTCGATGAAGATAAAGCATTGCGAAGCAAAACAAAAACAATGGCTATGACCATCCTATGAACACCTCTTCAGGGGAGTTTTCTTGGGTCAAACCTACTATTTTGATCGTTTCTGATATGTAGTGATGAATCCATGTTGCATTAATAGGCATGAATGTCACGAATTGTCTAAACAGAATTTTGAGCTGGTCACTCGATTCCATTTTTGATGACTATCGAGCAGACGCGGTACCCATCGCGCTAATAGCTTTCTCATACCAATTTGTGTACGATGTTCCGTACACGTCTTGATATATATCATCCTAACAATCTCTCTAACCTTCACTCTGCCACCGATCAAAATAATATGGACTATTTCCTCAGTTATGACCTCAACGGGTCAGTTAGTAATCCACTTATGATCTATAAAATGTAAAGGAACTAATACTTTTTCAGTTTTTGTTTGGTTTGAGCTAAAATTTTTCTATGCAAAAAGCAGTGTTTAGTCAACTCACGAAATTAGCATTTTTCCATGACAGCAAAAATATCGGAGCTATTTACATCCAAGGACTGTCAATACCAAACGAAATGTGATATCGGCTTGGAATTCATGTAACGTTACTAGAATGGAACCTATTTTGCGATCGCACCTCCATCTATCAGAAAAGTATTTGACTTTATATGTTATATTAATGTATTTAAATTATGTTTATATTAATTAACATAAAATTTGCATTACGCAGTACCATAAGGGAAGCATGGATCAGATGGAAATATGTTGAGAAGAAATTTGTTAAGAAACTGCCACAGTTTAAAGGAGAATCTGCCTCTCCTAGCTCCAGTCGGACTTCTAGAGCTAGTTTAATGGAAGTACGTAAATGGAGTGTTCGAAAAATGAGACGACGACCCAGAAGTGTGGATGCAAGGGATAAGAAAAGAAAGGTATGTACAATTATTTGGTTAGTCAATGAATTAGTTAACAAAATATAAAGTAAACTCGGAGAGATTTGCCACTAAACACCAAATCACTTTTTGAAAACTTCTCGACGCACGTTTCGCTAACTATGTTAGCATCATCAGGAGATGATTTAGTCTAATAGAAACGTGCTTCGAGAAGTTTTCAAAAAGTAATTTGGTGTTTGGTAGTAAATCTCTTTGAGTTTACTGTTTCTTACTGAAGGTTCCAATAGAAAAATTAAAACATAAAGTAATAGACTGTATTTTAAGCCTTAATTTTGTTCTTATTTTTCCAAGTGAGGAATTGCTGTTGTTGATTGGTAGTGCCGTGTTAGTCAATAGGTAGTGGGCTCACGATTTGCGTAGTGTTTTTTAGTTTTTATGAGTCAGCTTTTTTAGCTATAAAATCTAATTTACTGGCGAGATATTTGAGCTTGTTTTCTGTTGTCGGAAGGAGCTAAATCTGGTGAGTACGGCGGGCGGGGCAAGAGTTCCCAGCCAAGTGTAGAAATGATGTCTCTGCCTGCTTTCGCTGTGTGTGGTGGAGCGTTGCCGTGCTGTAAAATCACTTGTCCGTATCTTGTAGCCCAGTAGTCTGGTCGCTTTTTGATCAATATATGGTTTAAATGGATCATTTGTTGACGGTAGCGAATGATATTAACTGTTTCACCTGGTTTCACAACACCCTTCTGACCTCATCACATATTTGTTTGTTCCATGCACATAATTGTTTTTTTTCCAAATTGATTCGGTCTTGCGGTTGATGTTAATGGTTGTCCTGGACCAACCCATGATTTTCTGCGTTTTGGGTTCTCGAAATATATTAATTTTTCGTCTCCAGTCATGATCCGACGTAATGTCTTTCTTTCATGCCGAGAAAGCAAAACCTCGTACACCGTTTTTCGCTTTTCCATCTGTCTGTCGTTCAGCTCATGTACCCATGTTCCTGTCTTCTGACTCTTTCCCATGCATTCAGGCGATCACAAATGATTCGGTGATCAACAGTTAACTTCTCTGCCATTTGTTGTTGAGTTTGCCTATCGTCTTCATCTAACAATGCTTGCAATTTGGCATCTTCCAATTTTTTCCGTTTTCCTGTGCGTCCTTTGTCTTTTAAGTCGAAATCACCAAATTTGAATTGTCTAAACCAACGCCCACAAGCGTGTTGCATTGGGACATTGTCACCGTAAGTTTCCTCAAGTATACGACGACTTTAACACGCTTTTTTCCTTTGTTTGAACGAGAAAGGCAGTACGTGCAGCAAATGCTCTTCATTTGGCTCGAAACTCGACATGTTTAACACACGCACGAAAAAAATATGACGCTAACTCGAAATCGTTCAAACATCAGTGGCGTTTTGAAAGGTACTGTCATAGCAATAAAATGTTATAAGAGATTAGACAATGAATCAACCCTTGTTTCCTTCGCCACGTCTTAAAAAATTAAGAATAATTAATCGCTACATCTGGTATTCGAGTGTAATCTAAGTAATGTCTGAATGATTGTGGCGTGTTCATATATATATATATATATATATATATATATATATATATATATATATATATATATATATATATATATATATATATATATATATATATATATATATATATATGTTTTCATTCGTTAATTTATATATTACAAATTAATATAATTGATTTTTAAGTTTAGTTTTAAAAACGGGGGGAAAAGACCCCTCCAAAACATTAACGTTAAAAGTTTGTAAAATTTTTTATAACATTTTTATATCTTTAAAATTTTGTTCGTTAGGCAAATTTATCACAAAAAGAATCACTGAGAAATTTGTCTCCGTTTGGTTTTTTGTTTTTACCCAGTGATTCTTTCTTTAAATAAGAACAGGTATTTTTTGGATATTTTTTGAGTTTTAGATAGTGACGAAAATCCCAAATAAAGGAGAAAAAAAAAATCTAAGTAATGTCTGAATGATTGTGGCATGTCATATATTTTTTTTCTTTACTTGGGTTTTTCGCCACGATCTAAAACTCAAAGAATATCAAAAATATCTGTTCTTATGTAAATAAAGAATCACTGGGTAAAAACAAAAGACTAAACGGAGACAAATTTCTCAGTGCTTCTTTTTGTAATAAATTAACCTAACGAACAAAATTTTAAAAATATAAAAATGTTCTAAAAAATTATACAAACATTTAACGTTAACATTTCAGGAAGTATTCTCCTCCCGTTTTCAAAACGAATCTAAAAATAAATTATATTAATTTCTATAAATTGTGAAAAGATAGGAAGTAAATATATTTTTCGTGTATGTCAATGATACTTAATAATGTCGTTGATTTATATGTAGATAAATATGTTGTATTATATGTAGATAAATATTTCATCTTAAATATCTTTCTTCCTATTACTATTTTGTATTACTGTTTGTGTTCTTGGCATTATTTGTTATATCCAAGATCCAAAATGTACTAATGAATTTGTGCACTAATGTTTTGTTAGTGCACTGCAGAGTTATCGAAAATTATAATTAACTCAACCCGGCTTCCTACTAAAAACTTAGAAGTATTCTTTATAGATAAAAGACTGTTATTGCAAAAAAAGTTATACAGGGTGCTTCAAAAAACACCGATTTACAATTTTGTCATATATAAAACTGCACCACTACCCCTATCTCCGCCACTGTTTATTTATTTGTTTCAGCTATACCACCCAATTATGCCAGATGGCGACTTGGACTATATCTGCTAGTTTTTATTTTCAAGCGTTTCAAAATAATTAATAAACTGAAAATTTTATTTTAAAACATGCAGGTCTTCTGCATTTAAACCCTAACAAGAAAAAGTTAATTGAGAAAATGTCCATTATTTTTAATGCCTATGACCGTAGTAGGTTTCCTATATACAATTACGGATCACCTTGTCTATATTTTTTAGTTGAACAAGTGAAATGTTTTTATTTTGATTTATTCTCATATAATTTTTTTAATAGATTTTGGAAAGGGCACAACGCGATAAGCTTTCCGAAGGATCGGAAACATCAAGTATGTCAAATGTTAGTATTAAAGACAAAGTTACAAGCAATGAGCCTCTAGATAAAGCCAAAAGTAGCTTACTTTTATTTGGTAGTGATTTAGACAAACAGCCTATAAGTAACATAGATTTAAGTAGTGATCAGGAAAGCACAGAGGGCGAAGAAAGTGAAACAGTTGGTAAGATCTTTATATTGCATTTTTTATGATTATATAAACTTGTGTTCCTTTTTTTAGGAGAGGAAGACATATCAAAATTACATCCTAGCCTTCTGTTGTATAAGGCTGCGGCAGCCCATAACATTCCGTGCTGAGAAAAGTTGGGTGAATTCTGAAGATAAATCTAGACAACCTATTCATGCTGCTGTTTTAAGTGTAAGTAAAGATATTGCTTTGTTCCTGCTCAAACACAACGAGTTGAATAAAAGAAGTTTGTCAATTTTATATTGCAATAACGTGTAGAAGTGGATGAAAACAGACCTTGGTTTAATATTTGCTGTTATGTGTGTTATACTTTACTGAAACATCTGATTCGTTTCATGTCCTAACCTGTCTTCAGTTGTTAAAATCAATTTTTTGTTACATTATGCATGAAATATATTGCCTATGTAACTAATTATTCTTCCGTTTTCAAAGTGTATCCCATAGTTGACTCAGTGTCGCTCACAGTTTCTCAAGCCACATGTAACGCTTTTATTGTGATTATTGATCATACATTGGCATATATTATGATGTACCTTTCCACCTTTATTCGTTTTTTTTTAAGAACGAAAATGTGTTGATGTTGGCATTTTTATTCTTCATTTGACTGCAATATCAGTTGTCAAATGTTGTCAAAAAACAGTTGCAGATATATGATGCATATCAGAAAATTTTTCTATTAATATTTTTTCTCATAATATTAATAATTGTATTCTCTAAATTGAGCTGCTAATAGATTAAAACCAACCATATTGATCTTATTTAATCATTATTTAACCTGCAAATATTAATTCCAAAACGGATTATTTATGAAATTAATATTAATATTGTGCATTAGGTAGAATTAAATGTACGTTTATTGCATCGCTTCAATTTTCTAAAAAGAGTTAAAATCTATAGAATATATGTTTTTTAATTACAAACACTTCTAGCAGCTAGGCTTTATTGTAATATTCAGCATTTCTATTAAATTACACAAGTTTAAAGTTTGAGCATTGAGTTGTGTCTTAACGCTAGTTAAACCAAAATTATTTTTAAATAAACATATTTTTCAGGGTTCAGTAATGCCATGTGCCTATCTTCTTTTAAATGGTGCAAAAATAAATGCCCAGGATCAAAATGGAAAAACTCCACTATTATTAGCGACACAAGAAGGCCACACAGCACAAGTGTGTTTATTCTTAAAATATAAAGCGGATCAACATATTGAAGATGATGAAGGAAAAGTGCCTCTTTCAATTGCGGAACAAAAGGAGCATGCAGATATTGTTACTTTGTAAGTACATTTTTTAGTTCTTTCATAATTTTCTATTATTATTTAAAAAATCTATTTTATGAACTGTGTAGGGTAAAAAATTAAAAAACATGCTTTGTCTATAGGAATAAGACTTAAGAGATCGCGTGCGTTAAAAATGTTCCTAATTTCTGTCCTAAAATTTCCCACATTAGTGATGCATCCAGTGTTCACCTTGATATCAGCAACTTATGGTAAATCGGGAATAATTTCTCCTTAATTGGAGCTAGTTTCTGTTACAAAAAAACTGATGTTGACAGCATTAAAAAGTATATAATTAGCTTACAGTTTTAAAATGGAGATGAAATTGGATAATTTTCGTTTTCTAGTATATTAATTCGTTTTCATCTTGAGGGGTTCAATGGCTTTAAACCGCCACGCTTGTCAAGTGGATTGGCGAGTTTCTATTTGTTGTGTTGTCGTCTCCATAAGGTGAGGTATGAGACAGAGTGACACCTTATCCCCGAAATTCTTCACACTGGTTCTGGAGGATATATTTAAACAACTATAATGGGAACAAAATGGGATATCGATAAACGGCAAAAAAACTTAGCTACCTTCGTTGTACCGATGACATGGGCATCATTGTGGAAAATCTTACAGAACTACACACACTACTGACTGAACTAGAAAGAGAATCATCAAAAGTCGGCCTAACAATGAATTTAGCGAAGACTAAAGTGATGTGAGAGAGAGTGAAGAGAATCCCAAAATCACAGTTAACAACATAGATACCTTGGACACAGAATAACGCTGAGCGAGACAACAACACCACTAAAATATACTGAAGAATGTGACTTACATGAAATGTTTGGAACAGCAAATAAGCCATTGAAGAATAAAAACATCCATACAGTTCTGATCTAAGGAGCTCAAATCTGGATCATTATCAAAAAATCCATGGACGAATTAAGGAGGGTAACCTCGTATAGTGCGTAATAGTGCGCCATGGAGCGTCAAATGCTCGGAAAATATATATTTAATCGAAAGCGAAATGAACATATAAGGGCAATTACAAAATTACAAAAATTTATGGATGTATGAATCACAGAGCAAAAGTGGAATTATGCAGGACATGTTTCCAAATACCCGGATAAACAGTGTTCCTAGAATATCCTAAAATGGAGAACAAATTTTCGACCAGAGGTTACGAGAGCGCGTCCTCTAATGCGATGAACTGATGACATCGAGAATACCACGGATTTGTATGGTTCAGTATTACTTTTAGGGAGTACTTATAAAAGTTGTTAAAAGTTTTATTATTAGTATTTTTTCTGAATGGCTGGGAGGTTCAAAAAAAAGGTAAATTAAATTATTTTTTAACAATTAATTTTGAAATCAAACACAAATATAACGATTATTCCTCTTTACAAACAAACATACCTTATATACAAAATAATATAAAAACAATATATTGATATTGAAAGCAAGTGCTTCTATTACTATTTTTGGAATTTGTAATTTTGTTTTGCAATAAGTTTGCATATATCATATAAAGAAGTATCAGTGGAATGTTTAGAAATGCTGTGTAACGAATTTATGTAAAATGTTTGGGTGTGTCATAAATGAGGATTCCAAGCCTATTCCATCTTCAATTCTTCTAATAATATAATTTAAAAATTCTCCTGAGTATTTTAAAATGCTTGACAATATTGGTTACTTTCAAGAAAACCTTTTTTCAATTTTACGTTCCGTTCAATCCCACCCGTAACACTCATATCCAAACATCTTGGGACTGATAGGGTGAAAAGTCAGATACTTTTGCGATAGATGGCGGTGCGATTACAAAGGTGATTGCATTTTTGAAAAGTACCTTTGTAGTACTCTCCATGAATTTCAAGTCTATATTAAATTTAGTTTTATTTTCACAGCCTTCGAAAGTAGATACATTTGATATTTTTATTATCATGGAAAAAAACTAATTTCGTATGCTGATTGGGTACTGCTTTTTGCCTGGAAAACGCGCAAAGCCAACAGAAAGAACTGACCGTGTGTCACGACGTTTCGCCAAAATGTATTTGGTATTTTCAAGTGTTGTGTGCTTCGACTGAAGAGTCCAACTGACGTGCACTGGTCGTTGCGCTCGGTCTTATAGCCGGTCAGTGACTGCGCAGGTTGTACCGGAGTTGTTCGGGATTATTCGTGGTGCTCGGCAACGCTGTCGGGCGTCCGTTTATGATTTTTTTCCTCGCCGCCACGTTGCCACGTTTCTTCTTTTTTCAGAAAGGATTTCCATACTTTTGCCTACAAGCCGCACAGTTTTGTGCGGCTTGTAGGCTGTTCTGATCTTATGTTTCCTGAGTAGTCTGCCTATCCTATCAGTAATTTCTTTTACGTATGGTAGCAAGACCTTTAGTGCATTTGGTTCATGATCCTCTATTGTTCTTCGTGTTTGGGTTTCCTGGCGGTGAATGGCCTTCCTGACGCCAATGTAGTGTCTCATAGGACGTATGAGAAACTACATTATGACATTTGATATAATAAAAGAAGAACTAGCAATACATTAAATTTTGGATACTTGAATATAAGCAAAAAATAAGAAAGAAGAAAGTCAGACTTCACAGACTGAAGGTTAAATATAGATTATTGTAATGATAAACAGCTCGTACGAATGTGTACGCACCATCCTACATGAACATTTGAGTATGAAAATGCTACCAGCTCGATTGGTACCGCGTTTGCTCACTGCGAACCAAAAATAGAATCAAGAGACCACTTCGCAGCGATGTTTAAACATATTTAATGGTAATTCCAAGGACTTTTTTGCTGCAATTCGCGACTGTTGATGAAGCTTGGATTTATTACTATACGCTAGAAATGAAGGAACAATCAAAACCAGGTTTTCCAGGTTGCGCCATTTATGTAAAAACCTTACTCAGGAATGCTACTCACAATACATTCACTGTACCGAAACAGCCATTAGATCAAACATAAAGAAATTCTGGTCATTTGTTAACAACAGGAGAAAGGGTAGTGCTTTTCCTAATAAAGTTAATTACCTAGACAAGACCGGTTGCTCTGGTGAAGAAATAGCTAATATGTATACAGATTACTTCTCCTCTGTCTACTCAACTAAGAAACCTAATATTCCTAATCATGTATCTCCTACTTCCAACATCCATATACCTCTTCACCACATTCAGATATCTGATATATTCAATAAATTGTCAAATCTAGACATCAACAAGGGCCCTGGACCAGATGGAGTACCAACACTATTTTTAAAAAAATATGGCTTTAACCTCTCTAGACCGTTGTACCACATCTTTTTTTTTTTAACGTTAACGTTAAAAGTTTGTAAATTTTTTTATATCTTTAAAATTTTGTTCGTTAGGCAAATTTATTACAAAAAAGAAGCACTGAGAAATTTGTCTCTATTTGGTTTTTTGTTTTTACCCAGTGATTCTTTCTTTAAATAACAATAGGTATTTTTGATATTTTTTGAGTTTTAGACAGTGGCGAAAAACCCAAATAAAGGAGAAAAAAACACATCTTTAATGCTTCTCTTAAGACTGGTGAATTCCCTGACTTCTGGAAGGAGAGCTTTCTAAAGCCAATCTATAAATCTGGTGACAAAGCTTCTGTAACCAACTATCGCCCTATTAGTGTACTTAGTGCAGTACCCAAGGTCTTTGAGAGCTTGGTCTGCGACTTTATAACCCCCCTTATGGAGCCTGATCTATTGCGGCAGCAATTCGGATTTAGACCATGTAAATCCACCGAGTTGAACCTTCTTACTCAAGCTGATTTTCTGCTGGATGCATTGGAAAAAAGATTCCAGGTGGACACAATTTACACAGACTTTTCTGGTGCATTCGACAATGTACCCCACGATCTGCTGATACATAAGCTTTGACTTATGGGGATTACCGAGGCCCTACTATCTTGGTTTCGCAGCTACTTAACCAATCGTAGATTGCTTGTCAGAATAGGCAGTTTTCTCTCCGGAGTTTTTCTGGCTACATCTGGAGTACCTCAGGGCTCACACCTTGGGCCACTTATTTTTATTATATTCATGAATGACATCGGGGAGTGCTTCACTTCATGCCTTTACTTACTGTTTGCTGACGACCTAAAGCTTAGTTGCATTGCTAGATCCCAGGAAGACTATGACAAACTTCAATATGATCTGAACTCTCTGTTTGACTGGTGTCACGGTATGACACTAAATCCATCTAAATGCAAGGCAATGACCTTTTTTCGTGGTAGATCCAGCATTGAATTTAACTATCATATTAACCATCATATCCTAGACAAAGTATCCATTATCAAGGACCTTGGTGTCAGCCTGGAGAGAAGTTTGCTGTTCTCAGTTCACTTGGACAATGTTGTCAACAAGGCCTTCCAAATGCTTGGTTTCATTAAAAGATGTACCCAAGACTTCAATGACATTCAATCTTTAAAAACCCTTTACTGTTCCCTTGTACGTCCACATATAGAGTATGCATCTTCTGTATGGTCCCCCTTTTATGGGGCATATATTGATGCTCTTAAATCTGTTGAGCAAACGTTTCTAAAGCAAGTGGCCTACAAGCTAAACATACTGGATAATTATCAGGATTCTGAAATACTCAACCAGCTTAATATGGTCCCCATCACTGTTCGTCACAGGAGAAGGGATCTTATAACACTTTATAGAATCATTCATGAAAGGGTATTGGCCCCTGAACTCCTTGAAAAAATTAATATTCATGTTCCACTGAGAACTACAAGAGCCCACTTACAGTTTCCACTATCCTGTGCATCGAACTAACTATGGCCAAAACAACTTTATCTCAAGAGCTACCAGACTAGCCAATGAACATCCCAATATAGATTTCTTTGGATCTTATAATTCATTCCTGAGTTAGGTGTGTGTTAGTTTTTGAGTGGGGGGTAATTATGTAAAATTAGGTAGTATACTGTTATCTTTATATTAATCATCTTTATATTAATTAGAATTTATTTTAATAAAAGGTTTAACAATCTTGTAATTGGGCATTGCCCGTTGAAAAATAAATTAATAAACTATTTGGAAAAAGGCAAGACAGCCAGGGAGTATTATGCTGCATTATGGTAACATTTCACGAAGAGTTCATAAAAAAACGCCCTCATTTGGCGAAGAAAAAGTGATGTTTCACCACGTTCATTCGCCTGCCGGTGCAACAGCGTAATTGATCAATTTGCGCTACGAATTGCCTTCTTGAAAAGGGAAAAACACAACAAAAGGCAGAAATTGAAAAAGGCACAGTGTGTCGAAACGATTGTTATACATACTATATTAATCTTTTGCTAAGAGGCAAAAAAAATTTAAAATGAATTTCTATCAAGTATCGGCTACCTTAGATATATTTTTAGTAAAAATGTCCATAATAAATGAATGTGCAATTTCGAGAAGGACACATGTCTGAATATTTAAATTTTTTAGAAAATGAAAAATACTAATTATTTTCTAAAGAAATGTAATATTTAGAAAATTTGTTTTTGAGCTACATTTTGGGGTCAGTGAGCAATCGAAAGTTACACGTTAACGTTAAAGTGAAAGTTATTATATTATTATTTAGTTATTTTGAATTTATGAGATATGCCCTTTTCGAAATTCACGGTATTGGGTACACAATATTTAAAAAAAAACCATATAAATTTGGCGAAACTTTTATTTTAGGCATCTAAAATTAAACATAATACTTAAATTAAAGATAATTAATAGACTTTCTTTAAAAATTTTCTTCCCTCTTTCTCTCTGACTCTCTTTCGTTTGTAGTTGGCCATTGCAGTACTTCGTCATAAAATTCTGCTGGTATATACTGTTTCAATTTTGCAACATCTGCAATTTTCAGATGATTAATATGTACTTTGCCACTATAAGCTTGATCAGCTTGACTTAGTAAGTTACTGCAAGTACCTTTCACTTTAGAAAAAATGAAAATGTCCATAGAGATGTCATTATCTACATATTTTTTTGCGATTACTTCACCAGGTTTGTATCAAAAACAAACTCATAATAATTTGATACTTGAAAAATAACTTTTTCATTTTTAGGTACAACTTTTCCGTAACTTCTTACTGATAAAGGTTTAGCTTTAAAATTTAGTTTAGCCCATTTCTTGAAATCAATAATGTGTTCGGTATTTACTTTTTCAACGTTAAATTTCTCGGTGTTACTGGACTGTATTATAAGATCAATATATTGTTGCTGGGTGAACACACAATCTTCACGTCTAATTTTCCTTTTGACAGCCGAAAAATTTCCCTCACAATCATTAATTATTTATATATATGGATCATTATATTTTTTTACCCAGATAATGCCATCCGGAAATCTTATTGTTCTTAATCTGTCCGGGGCAGCCATCACAAAAAAAATGAACATCTGTTATTGAATGTGGAATAAACTTATTGACGTAATCGTTTAAGAACGTTGATACTTCATTGGGACCTTTCAATGCTTGTCCTTCATGATAAGAATAAAATGTCCCTTTGCCAGTCTTCATATTATGAATCCAGAATTCGTAGACCCAGAACTGTCTATAGTAAAAAATTTCTTGTACATGTCCTGTGGGTAAAGGCAAGTTTTCCATATAGTCGAAGGATAAACTTAAAACTGTTTCATTATTGGTACATTTTTCTTTAATTTACTTAACTTTCTTATAAAATTTGCTTGCACGTCGCTTGTGTATTATTAATTCTGCCATTGCTGTTCTTTTAGCACCGTCATTTAAATGGGGATCTTTTATTTTAACATTTAATTCTTCACACTTACTGCAAAAATCGATTTGTGGTCAATTTTGCCTGCCATTTCAGGATTCCTGTTTAGAAACATGTCATGTATTTTTTTAATATCTAATGAAGATGACAAATACTGTTTCTTAACGTCGTTCGAATAATGAATTTCTTTCTTGTCTAGAGACTCCATAAAGTTGTGAATTTCAATACAATGTTCACCGATAATAACATTACTTCTTGAACCAACTGCTTTGCCTCTAAGATCTTGTGGTATTTTATTCTCCTTTTTAGTTCAATCAGACGTCTCCATCTCTTAACAGTTATTCCATACATACTTATAAAAGCAGATTTACATACTTTTTTATTTTCAGTACGAGTTTTGACATAATATTTACACGAAGCCGTTTTAGGTGTTGTCTTTGCTAGATCGTTGGTCCGCTTTGATGTGTCTTTAGGTATAACTCGATTATAATGTGTTCATTTTTCGTTTCAAAGGAACTTATTCATTCGATCAAGCGATCCATATTATCTTCAGATAAACCATCAAAACATGGGGGGACACATTTGGAGACATCTAGAACAATAAAATCGGTCGTCAAGAAGTAGGTATAACTCAGGTTATTACAATAACACGTAAATATGCATTATTTACAAACACATTATTTAGAAAAATATCTAAAAAATTATCAACCTTTCTACTTTTTCTAAACCTAGTATTTGTTATGCAGGCGTGGTATAAAATAGTTTAATTTAATAAATCAAGATTGGATAAAAAATAATCGATGTAACTTTTACCTGCAAGACTCTCCCGTTCGTCGTCCTGGTATTTGCCTCCCTTTGTGGTTTACATAAGGTAAATCTTTTAGCGGTTTTTATAACAACGTGTTTATATTTCTCGGTATTTCTTACTCCTCTTTTCTTTTTTTCGGAATTTTATTGTCAGTATCAGAACTTATTATGGAAGCGCAACGGCACGTGTTTACTGACAACGCAATCACTGATGGGTAATGCAATATGTTTGTTGTATTTAATCACGTGAACAAAAGAGACAAAATTATTATGGTGGTTAACGGTATTATGTTAAGCAATAACTTTGAAAAGGGCACATCTCTCAGAGAGAGATTATTTGGCGCCACGCTATGACGTCGACAGTAGAACGAATACTAGATATGTGCCTTTTTCGAACAAAGAAGCATTTAGAACACATTTATATGAAAAAACGTATTTGTCAAAATATGCGAGATGTGACTTTTTCGAAATTGTATATTCAAATATAGACATTATTTCCTTGTTATTATTGACAAGTGGTAATACTTTTACCTATCATAAAATATATGAAAAATAAACTTTAAATTATGTTTCAGATTAAGACTGGGCCGTCTTAATGAAGAAATGAAAGATTCGGAGTCTGGAATCTCAGGTGACGATATGTTTAACTACGTCGTGAGAGATTTCTCACAACTTGCCTATTCACACCCAGAAAAATTACAAAGGTCGAAAATTGACCCCGAATAAAAGTAGCAGTCGTATTCAGTCAATTAAACATACTACATGTTTTTTGTTGTATATTGGAGGATTAAAAATACTCAATATGTATTATAGCCTTTCCAGATAGACACTTGTATTAGAGTGTTTAACTTTTTATTGTGTTTTGATTACTTTCATTAAAACAATATTGAGATACTGTTAGTAATAGATAACGAGGTGTTAACTTAAGAATATTTTCAATAAAATACTAAATTAATAGTTTACAGTCTTTCGACGTCCGTTTCTTTGATTTTGTTAATATCATCAGGACACGATCAAAAGACTAAATAAGAAATTTGCTGTCTTGTGGCAAATATCTTTTAAATATTACACCAAAGGTTTTAATTCAAACATTAATGATGATAATGAGCGTTAACGAGAATTGGTTATATAAAATAGTTGCTTACTTAACGTTAAAAAAATATATTCTTGACTTATAATATGTGTGATATAAGTTAACTCTGATATTTCGAAATTAGTCTAAATAATAATATATAAAAATCGCAAAACAACGTCAAATTTTATATAGTAACATATTTACTGCGATGAGCGATAGATCTTTTTTCGGTTAGCAGCATGTGTCTGTTACTTATTTTTGTTTTATAATACATATTCGGTATGAAACGACTACAATCACGTTTTCAGTTTTCTTTGTGTTACTATTAAACTATATTAACTGATTTTTTAAAATAATGTATATAACTGTCGCTCATTACTAAATGTATTGAAAACATTTCAATTAACAGCTGATTGCTTATTTTTGTTCATAACTGCAACGAATTTATAAAGTGCATTTAGTAGATGTAAGCTTTTTTGATAATATTGCCTAATTGTGATTTATGGACCTGAAAATATTTTGGGCATATAGTCTACCTATAAGTATTCTGGAATTTTTACAATATTTTGTATTGATATTATTATCTGTCTATATTAAATTTTGCCCCAATATAAATTTATATATAAAAGTAAAATTTATATTACCATCTTTTTATATTGGTGATTGTCCATTATATTATATATTGGTATAAGTTCGACATGCTGCCTTACGTCAAGTCCTCCTGGCTGATATTACCTCAGCATACCAACAACCCTTCCCTAAATGAGCAAAATTCTCACATTATTTTAGACCTTAGGTTACTAGTTAATGGACAACTCTTTTTTTGTTGTCATCAGATCTAATAAATAATTTAGAACAATAAACTTACTTATGCAATACCATAAAATGTATATTTTGAAAATTTTAAAATACCTAAAATAATATTTTTCTGCAGGTCAATATTTATTTGTTTCTTTATTGCTTATATTAATTTAGTATGTTGACTTTGTCAATTTTCATGGCGATTTTCAATCAAACGTTATATATTTGGAGGTAACTTAAGGTTTTTTTTATATACGTTTGTTCTTATGTAGTGTATTATAAATGTATATTATCCATATTTTATTTTTTTTCCATTAATTATAGTAAACAATTTTTATATACACATTCGTCGTGATAATTTTAGCAAATTTGGTAATATGAATTTTCTTTTATTACAACTTGATGTATTCCCTAAGTAATGTCGTATTTTATATTTCACCTCTACATTCTTTAAAGTATTAGTTTCTATATGTATGTACAATAAAATATATTACCTACTCTTTAAAACTACCTGTAATAAAATAAACTATATTTTTGGTTTTATGTTATACCCATTTTGAACACTGGTGTTCTATTGTAATTTAAATACTGGAAATGTGCATTTACATTGCATTACTTAATAATGCTTATCTAAATTTGTTAATGTATTCATGAACCATTTGTTAATATAAATATTTAATCCATAAAGTTTTTTCTTTTGATTTGGAGTATTAGCTTATGTTAAGACCATTCAACCAGAGGGTTAATCAGCTACCGAATATATGCTAAACGTGGGCTCCGAACCACAGTCATAACATATTGTTATGGTCGGTCAGCAGATGCTGATGATGGCTCTTGGGAGATCAAGAGCCATCAAACCCCCTGGGTTTCTACAAAACTTTTACTTTCTTCAACAATTTGCCATCTGGCGAGGGATCGACCTAAAACACGTCAATAGGCATACTGTCGTACCCGCCCATCCCTTACATTGAAGGGCACATGTTTCGTCTGTTGGTGGTTAGACTCATTAGGGTACCGACACATGCTCTCTCGTCAAGAATAGGGAGACCCTATCTACAATCAAACAATCCATATTTTCGCCGACTTCCCGTCGTATGGCTTATACATGCAGTTTTTTTTATTTTTTTGGACAGAATTCAATAACAGTAGTTGTCCCCTCCAACCACTGGGTTCCACAATCTCATGTGGAACGCACAATAACATGCGTCTCCGCCAAAATGAGTATTCTTTTAGTTGCTTGACCGGGACCGAGCCCCACCCATCCCCTAAAAATGGGGGGGGGGTGGTGGGGCACATGTTTGGTCTGTTGGTGGTTAGACTCATCAGGGTACCGACATATGCTCCTTAGCCAAGAATAAGGAGACCCTATCCACAATCAAACAACCCATATTTTCGCCGACTTCACGGCGGATGGCTTATACATGTAGTTTTTTTTTATTTATTTGGACTGCGTCCAATGAGACAATAGTAGTTGGGAGTTATACATCTCCCACCAACCCAAGGGGTGTAAGGATACCCTGATGAGTCTAACCACCAACAGACGAAACATGTGCCCTCGAATGTGAGGGATGGGTGGGGCTCCATCCCTGTCACGCAACTAACAGAATGCTCATTTTGGCGGAGACGCAGGTTGTGTGCATTCCACATGAGATTGTGGAACCTAGAGGTTTGGTTCTGCTGTCTTTATATATATATATATATATATATATATATATATATATATATATATATATATATATATATATATATATATATACATATATATATATATATATATATATATATATATATATATATATATATATATATATATATACATATATATATATATATATATATATATATATATATATATATATATATATATATATATATACATATATATATATATATATATATATATATATATATATATATATATATATATATATATATATATACATATATATATATATATATATATATATATATATATATATATATATATATATATATATATATATATATATATATATATATGTTAGATGCGACCTCAAGTAAACTTTATACTGTTGTATAATTCTAGCATTTCCTAACGACGCTCGTGCCGGATTCTAGTCAGCACATTGCGACACCGAGTCACTACAGAAAGGCACCGTACGATATGACGATTAAGCATCCAACGTACTATAAAGACTACAACGTACTATTAGAATATTGTTTTAATCGATATTATTAATACCAAACCATTTTGTTGTTAGTTACTATTGTCATTTACTAAAAAATAATCCATTCATTACTCTGTAATTCTATAATTGAAATAAAATATATTTTTTTTTAAAAGTGATTTTTGAAACTGAAGTTATAACATATATATATATATATATATATATATATATATATATATATATATATATATATATATATATATATATATATATATATATATATATATATATATATAGCTCCAACCCTTCGTCCACGTCGCGGGAAGCAGAAAACAACTGAATCCGAACGTTTATTTCGGAAACAGACAGCTAATAGGGCTCTGGCAGTGCACAGGTCGCGTCTGCAGTGGCAACCAGGTTGGCGTCTGTTCACCCAGAGGGTGCGGCAGTACACCATGCTCCAAGAACTAATAATCCCTGGTTCTAAACTCCCAGTGGAAACACTGGTCCTACAAGCTTATAAGCAACCATGACTCATGCAAGTAATAACAATGATACCCCACGTGGTAACCAATCCACCCGTCGACAGACGGCAACCGGGCGTTCGGATTCTGGGGAACCTGGACTTTCACGATTTCAAAAAAAGTAGTAGCTTTTCGACAAATTTTCTCACAAAACACCTACATATATTGACATCTTCAATATCAACACGCTGATCCAACTAGGAAAACTTCACAAACTAACTTCAGAACTTGACAGGTAAAATATACTTTGCTTGTCATAGAAGAAACACACATCATGGATGAGGACACGGTGGACTACGGGAACTATTGCATATTCAAAAGCAGGATAGACAAACGAGTCTCCAGGGGCGCTTCGCTTCTGGGCATGGCCTTTGTGGTACACAAATGAATAGTTAACTCTATTAAGGAAATCATCCCCATATAAACAATAGACTAATAACAATGCGCATACAATGCGCCAATAAAAAATATACCATGATCAACGTGTATGTCCCCACAAACTGGATGACTTTAACGCACAAATTGGTAAAGAAAAAATCAATCAGAAAACCGTAGGCAAATTCGCCGGTCACAAATTTACCAACAACAATAGCACAAGATCATTGAAGTATGCTAACAGAATAACCTGAAGATCATGTCCACATTGCTAAGAAAATCTCCACGAAAACAGAAAAGATGGAGATCGCCTATACAACAGATTGGAGAATTAGACCACGTTGTGATCTCATACCCACAATAAAGAGAGATCCAAGATGTCCAAGTCCGCAGGGGCGCAAACATTGACTCAGACCACCACCTAACACGAATCAAAATCAAGTTCACCCCAAGAAGAATTCAAAGGATGACGTCAAAATTTTACTGGACGACTTTAACGCACAAATTGGTAGAGAAAAAATCAATCAGAAAACCGTAGGCAAATTCGCCGGTCACAAATTTACCGACAACAATAGCACAAGATCATTGAAGTAACAGAATAACCTGAAGATCATGTCAGCATTCCTAACAAAATCTCCACGAAAACAGAAAAGATGGAGATCGCCTATACAACAGATTGGAGAATTCCAGATAGACCACGTTGCGATCTCATACCCACAATAAAGATAGATCCAAGATGTCCAAGTCCGCAGGGGCGCAAACATTGACTCAGACCACCACCTAACACGAATCAAAATCAAGTTCACCCCAAGAAGAATTCATCACAAGAAAACACATCTACAGAAATTCGACACGAAATAGATCAAGGAATCCAACATAACAGAGGAATGGGAAAAGGAGCAGGCAGATACATGGGAAAAATTCCACACAAAATTACACAAAAAGCTCAGGAACCGATTCATTGAAAAAGAACACAAAACACCCTTGGTGGGACTCGGAATGCGAAAGTGCATTGCAGCGACGCAAACATACATTTCAGGAATATAACACTAAAAAATCCCCAGAAACAGACCGCAAAGGTTATCAGGCAAACTAACAGGAAGGACATGAAGCAACAACTAGACTCTGTAGAGAATTTCCGCAATTACAACACGAGACACTTTCATGGACTTTCGCAAGAGAAGTCCGTGGATACACACCACAAAATCTTTGCTTCAGAAAGCGGAATTGGAGATTAGCGCTAATCAATCAGGAGAATTGTCAGCAGCTGGCACACTATTTCTCTGATCTCCTCAATTGCCCCAAACGCGACACAAGATTCCCCAACGAAAATTGTATCTATACCCACTCAGAATCACCACCACCAATATCAATGTAACAAGAAAATAAAAATACTAATACTAAAAGTGATAATGGCGGAGAATTTTGTAGCAAACAATTTGAAGGATTTCTTTCAAGATCTGGCATATTGCATCAAAAGACTAACCCTTATACTTCACAACAAAACGGGGTGCTTGAAAAAATGAACAGGACAATTGTGGAAAAGGCAAGATGTATGATTTTCGATGCAGATTTGTCAAAAAGTTTTTGGGCAGAGACCGTTTTACTACAGTCTACTTGCGTAATCGCAGTGTGGCAGCGGGTTTAAATAAGAGTACACCTTTTACTATAGGCAGGGTAAGAAACCAAATGTAAGCCATATACGCATATTTGGAAGTAAAGTGGTTGGAAGGTATTGGTGGTAAAGTGGAAGTAAAATGGTTCATATTCCAAAAGAAAAGCGTAAAAAATTTGACAAAAAATCCAGAGAGATGATACTTGTTGGATTTGATAAAAATATAAAAGGTTACTGACTCTATGATCCAAACACAAAAGACATTATTACAAGCAGAGATGTCATTATAATAGAAAAGGAAAAGGAGCAAAAACTTCAATCATGATCACTAATAATCCTTCAGAGAATATTGAACCAGTGGCGGAGATATCTATAGACAGCAATGAGCTCATGGATGATGACTGAAAGTTACATGGATGATTCTAATGATAGTGATTTTCTTGTATCAGATGACACAGTAAACCAGTGTGAGCCCACTAGACGGTCAAAAAGGGAAAGAAAACCGAAGAATTTTGATGACTATGTTACATACATGTGTATTGGTGATATAGATCTAGAAGATGTTCCCATAAGGAAGCATTTTCCAGACCAGATAGGCTATGTTGGCAGCAAGCAATGGAGGAGGAAATGAGTTCATTAGAAGAAAATCATGCATGGGATGTGGTAGATCATCCAGACAGTGGAACAGTGGTTCAGTGCAAGTGGGTTTTCAAAAAAAAGTGTGATAGTCAAAATAAAATCAATTATCGTGCTCGGTTAGTGGCAAAAGGTTTTTCACAAAAGGCAGGTATTGATTATGATGAGACTTTTGCGCCAGTGATTAGATTTAGTAGTTTAAGGTTGCTTCTGGCTTTGTCATTGAAACTGAACTTGCAAATAACTCACATTGATGTTAAGACTGCATTCTTAAATGGACATTTGCAAGAAAAAGTTTACATGACACAACCTGAAGGTTTTGTTATTGAAAATAACAAAGTTTGTAAATTGAATAAGGCAATTTATGGCTTAAAGCAGTCATCGAGGGTGTGGAATCATAAAGTTAACAATATCTTGTTTGAACTAGGATTTAAAAGATCAAACTTTGAACCATGCCTATATACGAAGAAGGATAACAAGTCCTTGATGATTGTAGCTTTATATGTAGATGTTTTTTAATTTATTCTGACAATGTAGAAAATACTAAAATTGTTAATGATAAATTAAGGTCTGTGTTTAAAATCAAAGATTTAGGGGAAGTTAAACATTTCTTGGGAATGAGAATATGTAAAACAGATAATTGTATATCATTGAATCAAGAAAATTATATAAATCAAGTTCTTAAATGATTTAATATGAGTAAATGTAAGATGGTAAATACTCCCATGGAGAAATTTGATTATGACGAATGTAATTCAAGTGAGAAAGAAGAAAATTCATTATATCAAATGTTAATTGGTAGCTTAATGTATTGAGCTGTATTAACACGACCCGACATTTCTTATTGTGTAAGTTTCTTGAGTCAATACAATAACTGTAACATATTACTGGAAATACAACTGCAACATATACTTGGAAATGTGCTAAGAGAGTGCTACGATACTTGCAAGGTACTAAAAGTCATTGTATGACATTTACAAGGGATGATTTATATTTGCAAGAGTATGTAGATGTAGATTGGGGATCTGATAAAAACGATCGTAGATTTTATACAGGTTATGCTTTTGTATTTTGTGGTGGCAGCATATCACGGAAAAGCTGTAAGCAAAATACTGTCGCTCTCTAGCACATAAGCTGAATATATGGCTCTAAACGAGGCTGCTAAAGAAGTCATGTACTTGAGAAATTTGCTTTCTGAGTTAACAGGAAAGTTGGATTGTATAACAATATTTAATGATAACCAAACTGCTCAAAAATAATCCAATTTTTCATGAACGCTCAAAGCACATTGATATTAGACATCACGTTGTAAGGGATGGTGTATCAGCAAACATTATAAGTATAAAGTATTTGCCTACCAATGCTGCTGATATTCTGACCAAAAGTTTACCTAGTGTAACAAATGTGAAGTTTGTGTCAAAAATAGGACTAAAACATACTTGAAAGTATTTGTTTAATTTTTTGATAAGTGGGGGTGTTGGAATTTATATTAAAAAAATCATGAGAGACATTTAGCGGACCCTTACTCAATTATACAAATGTCAAATTAGTCATGTTACCATACGAATATAGTTAGCATCGAACATTCGATATATAAGAATACTCAAGATAAGGATACTCAATTCTCGGACATGCTCATAAGACTCAAAGTAGTAGTGAGAGAAACAGACGCATATATGTCTGCACCGTAATGATTTCAGCCGATCTCCAGACCTTGCTAGCAATATAGTAGTATTATATATATATATATATGGCAACACACAAAAACAAAGGAGAGTCGTATCAATGACGATAATAGACATTTTGACAAGAGCATTGTGCCAAGTTTAAATGAAATACACTGACTTTGTGAAGTGAATAGGTAGATACCCCCTAGTCGGGGGTGCGATCGTCTAACGTATTAAGTGACGAAAAATACGTAAGAGAGGCGCTAGTAGAATCTATATTAGTTAAAATATTAAAATACGGAGTAAACTTACCAGTGAAGTAGCGACGTATCTGTTAAGTAGTTGAAAAAGAAATTCGGAGCTTCGTTGTCGAGGCTTATGTTATTTCTAACTGTAAACTGTCACAACTGTCACTTTTCAAAATATATTATAGGTCACATTGCAGACGTTTAATGTGTCATTTATACCCTTAGACATTTGGAGAAGAAAATAATATATAGGAAAAAGCCTACATTTTGGGGGCTGGTCTAGGAATCCAGAGTTTATCTTTCGAAAATAGTGGGAATATTGAAATTATCGGGATATAAGCCTACATATTTGTGACACAGTAGTGAAAGGTGAGCAACAATATAAACCACGTCCAAATAAAAAAAGAAGAGGAAATTTTAAGACAGCGTTATAACTTGAAATCATATTTATTCGTATTAGACACATTTTTTAATTAAGATTAATTACAAGCATTGTTCAAACTGCATTTCTGACACCTCCGTACAACATATTGCGTGTCGTTGCGAACAAAATTTGTATTACCCACAAATCTTCACACGCGTCTAGAATATTTTGGATCAACTCCTGTCTGGTATTTACATAGACTATATCCTTTAAATACTTCCAGATAAAATAAAAGAGGAGTCAGGTCTGATGAACGGGGTGGCGATGATCCTAGTTCTAACCGACCGATCCATCGTTCGGGAAAATGTATTTAGCCACATACGATCTTCAGCAGCATAATTATTTGAAACCATTATTGATTGCAGCATAACCATTTGAAACCAGTATTTATCGCTTAATTTAAGCGGGACATTTCTAAGACATTCGAACAAATTGTCAATTAAAAAATTATCAAATAGTGCTCCATTATCATGATGAAAAAATGTTCGTGTCACAAAGAGCTCCGTTAATGACACTTCACCACACATTAACAGTGAAGTATTCTTGAAAAGTCATAAGACGGATTGTGAGGATTCTCATAAGACCAGGTTCTTAAATTATGAAAGTTTACCGATCAACTGCGGGTAAATGTAGCTTCGTCAATCCAAATGATTTTATTTTTTAAATTAGGATCTTCCTTCACAGCATTTAAAAACCAGTTACAAAAATTAATTCATCTTTCAGCATCACCTGGTTGAAGATATTGGATTGACTGCCTATTGAAAGGTTTCCTCTGGTCCTTTTTTTAAAATCGGAAATCTTTGTTTTTAGGAACTTGAATAGCTTAACCGCGCAGCTATTGGGCAGCTCTTTTGACACATTATTTATCATTGTTGTTGAATTCAGTCAAAATTTGGTTTCTATATTTCGCCTTACTTCATTTCGCTGATCTCTTTTAAGTCCAAAGTTTGTAAAATTCTGGTGAGTTCGAGTAAAAACTGGTTTTGAAGGTAACTTTTTAGGAAATCGTCTGTGATATTCGCGCATTGCCACCTTTGCATTTCTAATTCAAGATCCGCAGATAAAATGAATATCGGCGTATTTCATATTACTAAACATAATCATAATAATATCTTACTAATATCCTATTTTTTTTTAATTTTAACACTTTGCAAATTAAGAACATCTAAGAAAGGAAATTGGGGAACGAATAAATATCATTTTGACATGGCATGCTAAAGTTTTATTGTTTGAAACATTGCAGTCATGGCACGCTTATTGTTTGCTTTGTTATGTTGCTCAAGAAAGGTTTAAAAACGATTTACTTGAAAACGGGGCATTCTATCGAGGCAAATTAAGAGTGCCTCTTTCACGTAAAGTCAGGGTTTTCAAAATCTGCAATTAAAATTAAAAAAAAATATGTACAAAAAAATGGAACCATTTTTACCTTGGACCCCTTATTATGAAATGATAATGCTCCTGAATGATATTCTAAAATTTGAAATAGACGGTTCGTTTCGGCGCCCAAAATTTACAATACTCACCAAATTTCAAAATTTGATTGTAAACGGTTTCGAAAAATCCGTCTTCAGGTGCCCTATCGAAGGCGCCCCAGTTTACAGTTTTTCATTTATGTAAGTGTATTAGTTATAAATCTGTCATGAATGTGGATGACAATTATACTAAAGGGGGTGTGAAAAACGAGTTAAAAAGTGTTAACCGAGAAGTAAAGAATTCAGAAAGTACCCTCTTCTTAAAGAAGGCACCCTCCCATAAAAAAGCATTATTTTGTAAAAATAACGAAGAAATATTAACTAGGGACGATCAAGAATCAGTTAGTTGAACACAGGAAGAAAGGAAAGGAGGAGAAATATTTAGGAATATAATACAATCAAAGCCCCGTATTCACGGTTTCATTATTCGCGTTTTCAGTATTCGCAGATTAAAAAGTTGTGACCACTTCTTGTATTCACGACTGAACATTTCTTTATTCGCGGATCCAAAATTAATGATACATATTGTATTTTTTAGAATGATATGTACTGATTGTCTTTCAAAACAAACAAGTATCAAAGTATTTATAAACAAAAAGTCTTATTGCCACTTGGCCGAAAGTTCTTTAACAAATACACCTCCGCCGCCGGTTTCCGCGTGACTCTATGGCTTTTGATAAAAGCCGCCTGCGCACGATCGATGCCGAAGTTTTTGTTTTGTTATTTCAACTTGTCATTCCTCGCAATAATTTTGAGTAAATAGCACGGGTCTCTTCAGATTTGTTCGCGATTTATAATGTCGGGTAAAGAAATCTTGTTTTTTAAAGCGGCAAAATAAGGAAAAATTACTACATTTTTTAAACCATTCCCTAAGCCTGATACTAATTATTATTATTATTGTTAAAAAATGTCAGATTAAATTGATTTTATTATATATTTTTTCTTTTTATTTTGTAACCTTGGAACATATCCCTATAATGCCGTACAACTATACTATTTCGTATTCACGGTTTTTGTATTCACGGAATATTTACGGAACGTATCCCCCGCGAATAAGGAGGTTTAACTGTACTCCAAGCTGACATTGGGTTGTCAAAAGAACGCATTTACAGCACAATAGTTCCGTCAGTAACAAAATATGGCAACGAGACTTGGGTACTGAAGAAAACAGATACAGAGAACAGGAAATGTATCAAAGAGAAATGGTACGAAGAATATATACGGGAATAAAGTGTGGTGAAACTTGGCAAAGATGAAATACCGAAGAAGTAGGATGAATGTACAGAGCCCTCTCAATTGCACAATTTAATAGGACGCATAGCTTCAAATAGCTGGAACCTTAATCTGACCATAACGAAAAGACGGAATCGGCTAAGAAATAGATAGATTCAAGGGATTATATGGTAAGTTGTCTATTAGATCAGATTACTCCTCTGGCATTATTGCATCTTTCTGACTACCATACCGAAATCCGGCCTTACTAAAACAGTTTTTAATTGTCATGGTGTTAATGAGGTCCTATGCAGTAATTAAACAAAGGGCATCTAATAAGTTAATATGGTTTACTCTGGAGAATCTCCAATTCAATGTTTGTTTACTATTAAGTTTGTTTCAATGTTAAGGTTCTACAATGAGCTTTAAAATATATAATAGCTCCCTGATTAAGCGATTAACGTATATATTTATACATTCATGAAATATTTCTTAAAGTAATGTCTTTTGCATGTGACACTGCGTTGTTTAGGAATGACAGGATTTTTTTATCTTTCAATATTCTTTCTCCGGTCGAAAATTTAAGACTTCGCATCATAATGCGACGACGTAATTACTTGTGACTTAGAAACATATTTCTAAGTCACAAGTAATTTACTGAATAAGCGTATTGCTAGGCAATTTGTTTTCATTATTTTATTACTAATGACTAGAAGCTTTTCTTCAGGTATCACTGGTTAAAATTATTATTCCTTTCGTTGGATTGCTCTCTACCAGCACATATTTTATTAATGTGAGGGGTTTGTTTCGCAAGCCTCAAACAAAAAGACCTATGTCATCGGCATAGTAGACATATTTTGGTAAGTAGCATCATATTAAAAAAAAATAGCTAAAAACGTGTATACATCTTCAGATTTACAGAAGCAGATTCTTTGGATATCGTTTTGTAACTTATGATTAATTGAAAATTCATTAGGCTAACCAGATGATAGGTTGAACGTACTAGTTCCAAATGAAACATTTTTTTTGGCTTTGCTACGTGTCAGTTGGACTGAGAAAGTTGGACTGAAGTCAGTTGGACTGGAAATTCTAATGCCGAAAAAAAACGGCATTAGAATCATGCACCATAAGCAACAAACATAAAAAAAAATTAAAATGTGATGCATTTCTATCCATCAAAATCTTTTCGTCGTGAATGTTTCGTCAGACTTAAAGCTTACTCTCGATTCTTTTGAAAATGACCAAACTGGAACAAAGACTGTCGCCGGTGTGCATTTGTTGACTTAAACCTACTCGCAAAATAGTTTTATAAAAACTCTATATCAATTAAAGTATTTTTGTCTAGCGTCTTTTTAATCTGTTAATGTTGTTTCTCGTAAATATAAGTCAAACTTTATGATGGTGATATTAACGAGATGTATAAGGCATCAAGATTGCTTGATAGCATAAATTATTGCAATGTCCTAGGTAAGTGTAATTAAGTATATACAATGCACTTAATTATATTTGTATTTATATTAAATGTGTTAAAAGATAAAATTTAGTAATACAACATGCCATTCCAATAAATGTCATGTCATTTCAATAAAAATTCCATGTTCTGTTTCATATATTTGTGTTTTAAGTACCGTTACTCAGTTGGGTAACTTCAGTTTCATGAATGCATTTGACATTGTCAAGTTAGCCGGTATGAATGCTGTTGTGCTGGTGTTGATAACAGTATGATGGTATGGTAACTCCATGAGTTCCTGTCTAGTTTAATTTTCTAACCCCATTCCAATGAATTCCTCGTTTTCCTGCCGCTTGTCGAAATTGTGCTGCCCATCTCAGTCTTGGACGTCCAACTTTATGTTTTCCTCGTGTTTTTGCTTCATATATCTGTTTTGCTAATCTCACTTCATTCATTCTGTGGATGTGCCCTAGCCAGTTCAGTTATTTTTCTTTTATAGCTCTTTCTATTGGTTTCATTTCCAGTTGTTCCATCAATGTCGTATTTCTCAGTCTATCCCTTCTTGCAATTCTCTCTGTTTTGCGAAGGAATCTCATTTCTGCAGCTGTAATTCTACTTTTGTTTCTCTTTGTTAAGGTCCAAGATTCGCTGCCGTATGTCATTAATGGTATCACTACTTTCTGATACATCTGTTCTTTTACCTCTTTCGGCATCTCTCTTTTTCCTAAGCATATTGTTTTTAGGGTGTTGTATAGTTGGCCTGCTTTATCCATTTTTTCGTTCATTTCACCATCCATTTTTCCATTATCTTCTATTATTGTTCGTAAATACTTCTAGTTTTACTTGCTTCATTATCATCCTATCGAGTACAATTTTATGTTTTATTTTTCTGCCTGCAATTACCATTGTGTTGCTGTTGTTGATAGTTATTTCCGTGTTTACTTTTCTTAGCTCTTCGTTATATTTTGCTAAGTAATGTTGTAGTTTTTCTTCAAAATCGGACGTTTGGACCATATTATCAACGAATAGTAATTCTTGTGTTGTCACTGTTTTAATTTTTCTAAAAACTATTTTTGTTTTCTTGCAATTTGATTTGCTATTTTTTCAGAGGCGGCTGGTGGGTTTTTAAGTGGGAATGCGTTTAACAAAATAGTGCTGCTGAATATTTTTTTGCTTTCCCCTTCGTCCTTTTTATTTTTCGTGCTATTGAAACCCTATAGAGGAGGTGATAAGGAAAATAAGTTACAGGAAAGAAACTGAACGGAAATAAAATATGGTGTTTTGCTCGGAAAAATTGTTTACTGTGATAAATGCCGGAGGGGCGGCGCACCAACGCCCTCCCTCACGAGCCGCCACTGTATTTTTTACAACGTCGTCAATAACAATGGACTCAGTACGTAACCCTATTTTAGGCCTATTCCTGTCTCAAATTTTGTGTATTCATCGTTATGCGTTCTTTCTTTATTCTTGTTGTATAAGGGCTTGGTAATTCCTACTACTCTCTCTTCTACTCCTCTTCTTTTTAGACTTTTCCAGACATCCCTTCTTTTCACTCAATAAAATGCTTTTTCAGGTCAATGAAACAAATATGGATTTCGGTTTCTTTTCTTAACAGTTTTAACAGTTTTTTTCATAATAGTCTAATTATAAATATGAGATTATGTGTGCTTTTACCCTTTCTAAAAACATGCTGTTGTTCCTTTAATGTTGCTTCTAATTTTTCCCTCGGCCTATGCGCTCTATTATTCTGGTAGATATTCTTCCAGGTAAACTTGTTAGAGTGATCCCTCTGTAATTTTTAGATTCTTCGATATCTCCATTTCTAAACAAGGGCAATATTATACTCATGTTTTAGTTTATTGGTACTTTCTTTTCTATGATGATATCGTTTAATAGTGACAAAAAGTATTCCTTTGCTATTTCTCCTATATATTTTAGCATATCTGCTGTGATTTCGTCCTGCCCTGCCCTGGAGTTTGCTAAAGAAAATAAAAAATTAAACTTAATTTAAACTAATTAAATTTATTAAAATTAAAATACTTCACTTTAAATTAAATTTGTAAAATTGCAAAAACTTAGATATATAGAAGTAGATTATATGAAGAAGCTGAAGGTGAAATTGCAAGATACACTATATGAGTGCTAGTTGGTGCGCTACATTTGTGTCTCATCGTACGTCATGACTTTTTTCGTCTTTGCATGCCATTTGTTCAACACCGCATGCGTTCAAACTTTAAACAGATGCATGCGTCTTGCAATATGCAGGTAAAGGTATATCTCTATTCCGTTTTTTGTTACCAATATATAGTATGCCTTTTATAAAATAAAAAGTTCTGACGTCACAAATCGAAACTACTTTCAACCCGTATTTATCGGGTTTCGACGGAATGTAGGTTTTAAATGGACAACGACCAAAGCAAAGTTTCGCCACTGTATCATATTTCAAAGGACTATAGTTTTTGAAGCATTGTTTCCAAAATTATCCTACACTTCTTTAAATGCGGCAAATTTGTCGTGGGACTTTCGGACCTCCCTTGTTCTTTTGTCATCGAAGTTTTCGAGAAGAAAAGCAAATCTTTTCCTCGACGTAGTGCAACGAAATACAGGAGCCCCGTATGTTACAGGAGAACATATTCTCTCAAGGCCTAGCATTGAGTTTTTTAGTACAGCATTCATGTATAAGAATCCAATCAGAGCTTTTATGTCAATTGCATCTGTTGTTGATAAAAACCACTGGCCAGTTGGCATTGAAGTCTAGATTTTTCAATTTCATTATTTGCATAAAAAACAATTTTATTTATTATCTTATCTTTTATAGACAATGAAAATATTTTAATATAGTCAGTAACCCCTCATACTTCCCCTCTAGGTCCTGAAAGATGGGTTATTAGAGGTTGTTCTGGAAAATTTTGAAAAAACCGGCATATAACTCCATACAGTTTCTAAAACTTTGCCCAGTTCGTAATTCTCATCATTATTTTTATTTATTTCTAAATCGAAAGTTGCATCGTCATTTGCAACGCAAATAAAATGGTCTTCGTCGTCACTATTCGATAATACGTTATCGTCGCTTTCCGATTCAACTTCTGTTCTCTCCACATCATTTCTTTCGTCATATGATTCTTGTTGTTACCTACGTAATTCAGTCAACACCTCTTCAGGAGTGTGAAACATCAAGGAACTGAAAAGTCAAGAAACTGAAAAAAATAAAACAATAATTTAAACATTAATTGTTAAAAGCAACAAAGTGTAAGGTTAGTTAAAAATAAACACCGTGTTTAAGGCCACTTATCAGGAAGATGCAACTGCAACTGACGGTCTCTTGGGTGCTTGGTAAGGTATCTGTCCTCTCGTGGCTATTGGAGGAGAGAAGTAAGCAAATTAGTTAACCAAACCTTAGGAGAGAAGTAACCATTAGATAAACAAAATATCCTCCCCTGAACTGACCAAACAACTTTGGTTCTATGTCTACGGTGGTAAATCCCAACTAATGGAAAATCCCAATAAACTTTCCGGGCAACACGATACAAGCCAAATTTTACAATGGGGATATTAGTGGAACAATTAAACCATCGGGATTGCCACATTGCAGAAACAATGCATTACAATTGCATTACAATGAATATAATACAACAATACTCTTGATTTATATTTCCGTGTCTGTATATGCGTTAAGCTGGGTCCTCAATACAAATTTGGTTGGGCAGACTGTATGTGTTGTATGTGGTGTGTCTACGCGGCAATGTAGATGCTCTGACGTGTGACAAAGTCACACACAAATATTGTCGCCCCACAGCACGTGCACGAACTATCTGTTGTCCACCAGATAATTCAAACAAATTGTTCCAGTAAATTCAACACACACGCAAAATTTTATTGATGTGGACCCAGCTTTAAAAGGTAAAATTTAATAACTCAAGTCATGCCAGTAAAAAAATATGATTTATTTCTTATATTTATGTTTTAAGTACCCTTAATTCTATTAATATTTTAGGGTATGTAAATGTACTATTCCTAGGTAGTCTTAAAGAATCAATAACATTTTTATGTGTAAATGATAAAATAAATAGACAAATACTGACATAAATAATATAAATAACACTGAACTACATAAAATTAAACTACAGTTGGTAATTTAATGTCAACGAATTTGTCAACTAATCAAAAATAAAATAGAGTTAAACTAAAATGGCAATGCTATAAAATGGTTAATCTTTTCTATGTATAGGAAAATACATACGAACATACATATAATAATAGAAAAATACATTAAATGTCTTTTTTTTTTGTATAATATACTAAAAATATTCGTCATAATAATTATCTAATGCAAATTTACAGTAACTAATAAACTGATTTACTTTTCTAAAATTATAAGTGTACTTCAACGAGACGGTGATTTGCGGTGAATCTTATTTTTGATCATTATTAATCAGTAATTTTACTGATTATAAAATGTATGGACTAATAATATAGTTGTTGCGAAAAAACATATTTTTATTGATTTCCTGTTATTCTACTGCATATGAAAGAGTTCAGGTCAAGAAAAGATACGACAAGATTGCACAGGCCTCTCGTATTTTTATCGTTTTTATATTTGTTTTAACGGAAATGAATGACTTTAATGAAAAAATAAAAAACATCAACAAGCGTGAAGCCATTTTGATAAATTAAAATGATAGAGACATATTTGTATTATATATCTTAAATGATAAACATGTAAGGTGGTTATTATCAAGATTTTTGGTTCTTTATTCTTTTGTTAATGTTATGACATTAAGGCCACTGATGTCAATTTTTGTTGGCTTTATCTATAGCTATTAATACAATTTTTGGAACTTGTACTATTATCTGTAGCTACTGTTTTATTGCACTAGATAAACAACAAACATTATTATTCATTCTCCTGGCTTCTTACATCTGTAGACGAACGCGTTTATAGAGATATCGTCTTCAGTTCTGAGGCATTTAGTATCCTCCGGACATTGACATCTGAAAACAAATTTTACAATAAACATTAATTTTATATTTATTTAGAAATTCTGAGAAATCATTAATTAATCAAAAAAATAAATCTAATCTTATACGTAAATATGCAGTAAAATATACCGCTAATACAGAAACCGTGAATACAGAATGGTAGTTTGTACGGGATTATAGGGGATATGTTAAAAATATATAATAAAAGCAAGTTAATGAGAGATTTTTTAACAATATTAATAATTATTATCAAGCTTAGGCAATGGTTTTTAAAAGATCTTTTAATTTCGATTAGTATTTGGCTGCGGCATGAACAATTTGCCTTTGAAAAACCAGATTTCTTTCCATAGACGGATCAATTTTTATAACAAAATCACAAAGCCGATTTGCCATTCGTAAAGCTTCACTCAGGTATTTTAAGTTTAATGTCTTGAGGCTTCCTCTCTAATGGAATGGGGATTTAGCAAATTCTTAATTAATGTTTAATTAACCGATTTGGAGGAAATCCTCCAAGTCAGTTTTGATGAAATTTTCATCTTGCGATTCAAGCAATTCTTGAATATCACTTGATTCTATCTGTTCAAAATCATCTCGTCCTATCCATTCGCAACTCAAGCAATTTTTTCAGTTAATGTTTGAATTTGCACGGATTCTTCATCATTACCGACAGTTACATTTTCAGTTTACAGTTTTTTTCCAGCATGATTTCAATGAGTATGGCTTTAGCTCTTGCAATGATTCTTTTATGTTAAAAATGCACTTTGCCATGTTAAAATTTTTCCAGCACTGCATAACATTCATATTAGGATCACATTCCATGGTGTCCAATATGATTTTAACGGTTTGTCTAATGTAATAGAGTTAAAAGGGCTGGATTATTCCTTGGTATGGACTAAGGAACAATCCAGGCCTTTAGGATAATCCAGGTCAAGGAATAATCCCGGCCTTCCAACTTATGGAAGTTGGAGTAAGACCATCGTGTTGAGAGGTAAAAATATTACCTTTATATTTGGATGCATCCCTTCAAGCTCACTAGGGTGTCCTGGAGCATTGTCCAAAACTACAACTGCCTTGAAATCTAAATTATGTTTCATTAAATAAGTTTCAACTTAAAAAAAATCCCAGAACCAGATATAGAAAATTATACTTGTAATCGATGATTTCTTGTTTGAACTCCAAAAACACTGGTGGGTTGTCCTTGTTTTCATTTTTCAAAGCACGAAGATTTAGCGATCTGTAAAGCAAAAGTGGCTTAATTAAACAATCACCTGATGCATTAGAACAGAGCAGCAGTGTATGCAATCTTTTGCTCTCTTAAAACCAGAGGCGGACCTTTCACTTTTGGAAAGTTTTTTTTGGCATTCTTTTCCAAAACAGAACATTGTCACCTGCATTAACGATCAGCAATTAACTTTAAAAATTCTTTTGGATATATTGCTGCTGCTGAAGGGTCTGTCGATGCAGCTTCTCCAATAATTTTGATGTTATGCAGTGATTATCGCACCTTGAACTTATTGAACCAATCTTCTGATGCTTGAAATCCTCCATTCCTATGTTCATCACCAGGTTCTTTAAAATATGAAGACGCTTAGCTATCTCACGAGTGCTTAGCACCACTTAGAGCCTCTCTCTTCTGACTACAATTTTCAATCCATAATGTTATTAAAGCTTCCATCTTGATGGATCGTACAGTTGATTCATTAACATTAAAAAAAACGTGATATGGATGCAAACGACTGGCCAAGGCATACACGTTTACGCATTTCTATTGTTACCTTAAGCGGCAACATGACTTTTTTCCTTGAAGGAACTAATTTTCATTTGCTTTTACTCGACGTTATAAATCGCAAACAAAGCAGAATAGACACGCGGTATTCATTCGAAATTGTCGCAAACATTTCGAGTGAATAGCACGTGAATGAACAAGTTAAAGCAATAAAACAAAAGATTCGGCACCGATCGTGCAAAGACGGCTTTTATCAAAAGCCATAGAGTCACGCTCAACTCGGCGGCGAGTACGATGGCGGCGACTTATTTGTTTATAAATACTTCGATATTTGTTTGTTTTGAAAGGCAACTGGTAAATAAATACATATTATTCTAAAAATACAATATGTATAATTATTTTTGGATCCGCGAATAAAGAAATGTTCAGCCGTGAATACAAAAAGTGGTCACAATGTCTTAATCCGCGAATACTGAAAAAGCGCATAAACGGAACATAACACGTATATAAACTTATGTGCGCGTGTCGCAAAATTCGGGTCTATGGACAATCTAAAATTACAATATTCCGCAGCTCTTTATAATGTATGCTCGATGTTTTGACGAACCGTTCAATCATTTATTTCTATATGACACTTGGGTTCTACATAGGGTTTTTTTAATCGTACTTGTAATCAGTACCATCAAGTTGGCTGCAGTAATTAATCTCGATTCGGCTTAGGTGGATACGATGGCTGAAAAAATGTTAGATAGTCACCTGGAGAAACAACTTAACCTCCATTTGATTTTGAGTGTCATTTATTTTGAACAGAATGTATTTATGAAAGTAAGTTAACTGTAGTTTTCATTAGAAGTAACATGCCAGCGTAACGTTATCTTTCTATCTAGACTTTTCACTTGGTCCGGAACCTGATGTGTAGAATATTAGGAAATTCCCAGATATTATAGAGATTCCATGATATGATATATATATATATATATATATATATATATATATATATATATATATATATATCATATCATATCATATCATATCTATATATATATATATATATATATATATATATATATATATATATATATATATATATATATATATATATATATATATATATATATATATATATGTAGTTTAGGATCAGTGGCGGCTCGCGGGTTTTTAAAGTGGGAAGGCGTAGAAGAAAATAGTGCTGTTGAAGATTTTTTGCTTTCCCCCCCTTCCTCCTTTTTAATTCTCGTGCTATTGAAACCCTATACAGGAGGTGAACCAGGAAAATGAGTTAAAGAAAAAAAACTGAACGGAAATACAATATTGTGTTTTGCTCTGAAACATTGTTTAGTGTGATAAATGCTGGAGGGGCCGTGTCCCAACGCCCTCCCTCACAAACCGCTACTGTTTAGGATATTAAACCACAAAAAGAAACAAAGCATCTTATTCAATGGATATGAGGAGATGTTTGGAAGAGGGCATATAGTCGGGGTAAAAAATTATTATTATTAAAACCTAATTAAGCGTTTATTCCTTGCTCTACTACAACTATGTTTTTTCAAAAAAAATTAAACTAGAAAACTGTGTACTTTTTGTCAGTTTATATGATTAATATTTGCTCCCAATCATCTTACCTATATTATAATTTTATTATATATTAAACACAATCAAAGTCAATATTTACGGCCTAATATTATAGAAGTTAAATAAATAGAAAGAAAGCAATTGTTTTTAAAATAAAATTTAAAAAACATATTAAAGCTTAGAGAGGTAATAGTCAAAATGGAAAGATATATAATATATGCAATGGAAAACATAACGTTTTGAATCCTCGCGTAATCACTAGAGCCCTATTTTAATTATTATACGTACTATGTAAAGCAGAAATGACTTAAATTGCACCAGAAAATGTTTAAGGGTCTTGTATTTCTTGTTGCCTTGCAATAACATAAAACGTAACTGTACCTATGCAAACAATTTTTTTAAATTTTAATTGGGTAAAAGCACTATAGTAACTTTAATTAAAGTGCACATACAGAGGTAACAGTTCAAGATATCAGAGAGACAATTGAATACGATGCAATGCAAGGTCTATCAAGTTACGTTAAGGGGGATTTCTACTTTGTTGGGTTCAAAAAATCGATATTATTATTACGTGCATATTTTTAGGTATATGTAGTTAAATAAAATTTCAAGTCAAAATGTTTAATATTAATGAAGTTACTGCCTATTTAAGATCAAGTGGAAGAGGATAACACTTGAAAATGTTAAATGAGATTTTGGCGAAACGTCGTAACTCTTCACAAAACGAACGGATCGGCACCTAGAATGATTTAGGAACATTATCTACCATCCGTGAAAATATTAGATGTTTAGGGCACATGTTTCGTCCGCTTAACCGCTTAACAAGTTTTTGAATTCCGACGATAAATAAATCTGTGAAGAAGCCCGATCTATGACTGCAGTTTTACAGTTTTAACTTCTTTGTTGTAGTCGTTGTTGTAAACCGTTGATCACAAAAGAACTCCTTTAAGTACTGAAACACGTGAACATCACTGGGTGCAAGGCCTGGACTGTAAGGTGGATGATCCAGTTTTTCCCATACAAAAGACCTAATTGGACTTTGTGTTTGTACAGAGGCATGTGACCTTGCATTGTCATGGAGCAACATCACTCCGGAAAACAGTAGGCCACGCCGCTTGTTTTTATGGTATGCCGAAATTTTTCCAGTGACACAATACGCATCAGAATTGATAGTTGCGCCACTCGACATAAAATCCACTAACAAAATCCCTTTCTTATCCTTCAATAATTCTTGTCATATAATAAGGTAAAAGATGTTTAATATTTAAAGTTCATATATAGTGTTCATTCAAAATATTATTCCAATATTCTATTGAACAGTACACAATCACTTTCAATATCAGATAAATTGGAACTTTCTTACTTTCAATATTTTCACTTGTTCAACGGAGATGGAGATACTGGTGCTGTACTTTTCTGCTCAAAACTGATCAAAATCTACTTCCATTCCGCTCAAAGTACCAAAAATATGCAGGAAATCCTATTTTAGAAACCTGATCTGCATTCACATTTAGAAATGTATTGATTTTAAATTAATAACCAAAAGTTATTCATATATAAAGTGATTCACGGTGACTGGTACATTAGACATTTACCGGGAACTACTTAAAGTAAAGATTTGAAATTATGAACTCTCCATTTAAAATATTTTCTGCGCTCCGGTGCTGCCAACTCTACCTGTAACTAATATCAACTTTGTTTATTTTTCTATGAGGTATTTGAAACTTTTTTATATAACATAAGTTATTTGGCAAGAAACATCCCTGAATATAAAAATATTTCTTTTAAAAAGAAAATACTTATTTATTAAAAAGGAATAAAACAATTTTTTATTTTGTCTATCTATCACTTTTATTTTTAAAACAAAATTTTGTTACTATAGTTTCGTAAAACGACTTTACATTCTCAAACACTACTTTAAAACTTTTTTTTAGTTTTAAAATAGTGTTTGAGAATGTAAAGTCGTTTTACTAAACTATAGTCACACAAAATTTTGTTTTAAAAATAAAAGTGATAGATAACAAAGTAAAAAATTGTTTTATTCCTTTTTAAAAAATGAACTATCACAAAGTAACGGATAATTAAATCAATAACACTTATTTATTCATAGACGTTTGTTGCTAAATTTCTTAAAAAATATTCCTTGTTAAAAAGTAATTAAAATATATTTCCGAAACGGCTCAAGATAGGTATAGCATATGTTACATAAGAAATATACAAAATGGTTCACAGAATCTAGAAATGCAGTAACATATAGGGTATTCTATTTAAAAAAAACGAAGTTGCAATCAGCTTTGAGTAGATCTGGCAACACTGCAGGGCATTAATATATTAAATAGAGAGTTCACGTTTATTTACATAAATACCCAAAATTTAAAATAATTGCTCCAAGTTCTCCGTAAACATCTAATATACCATCCACCGTGAATCACCCTGTGTAGTAGTAGTTCATTTCACTTTCCTTACGAGCAATATCAATTTGTTTTTATCTATCGATCTTGCTTTTACTTTCCCTGCTAATGTTCCTTACTACTAGTGCAAATTAACCTCTTATGGATAATTAACTGTAACGTGTAACATTCCCTCCTACATGTAATTCCGTGACAGTCTCAACCACATAGAGACGTGTTCTGTGAGTATAATCCCAACTATATCTTTTCTCGGTGATCTCTCATTATCTTCCCAAATACTTTGGAGGAAATTGGAGGTATATATATATAGGGCCTCCGGAGGCCCGATTACAAGAACTGTCAATCGAACTTGACAACATACATTGTGGTATTATTGGGCTCTGTGAAACACAAAGAAAGGGCGAAGAGTTAATTAAACTCGAACCAACTGGACACATACTCTACACCCGAGGTACGGGGAATAGACGATGGGGGTAATTGGATTCCTCATCAATCGAAAGCTGAAGGACAGTGTAATAAAGTTTGAAAGTACATCTGACCGATTAACCCAATGCGTCATTCAGCTGAATAAAAAGTTTAGGCTTCAAATCAACCAAGCTTATGCACAAACTATAAGCCATAGGGATGAGGAAATTGAGGAATTTTATGATGATGTGGCCCAACTTTTATGCTAGGAGAAATGTAGGTACAAAATCGTGATGGGTGATTTTAATGCCAGAATTGGAACAACAGGAACTGGTGAAAATACAACTGCCCCATATGGAACTGGTGAGTGAGACAATAGAGGTGACAGATTGGTTGATTTTGCTGAAGGACAAGAACTTTGTATTATGAATTCATTCTATAAGAAAAATATCAGTAGAAAATGGACACGGAAAAATCCATCTGGACTCACAAGTGAAATTGATTACATCTCATCTTCATTATCGAAGACAGCGCATAAGGTCAAAGAATCAGAAGTGATCCTATTCCTGAAGTGTCCCTGTTATTCCCTGATCCATGTAAAGGTCTTTCTATCCCATCTAATAATGCCAAGCATACATCTTTCCATTCCCCTCTGTGCTCCTCGAAGTTTTTTAATTGACTGCGGTGTGAGTGTCCAGGTTTCACTCCCAAATGTCATAACTGACATGACACACCGATCAAAGACTTTTCTTTTCAGGCAAAGTGGTGGTTTGTTCTTAAACACTATGTTGAGCCAGCCAAATTTAACGCGTTGTGCCACCTCCCGGACGGTATCCCCTTCCATTGAAGAACTGGTGAAAGTGCGACTGATTCATTAGAAATGGTGAGCGAGACAATAGAGGTGGCAGACTTGTTGACTTTGCTAAAGGACAAGAACTATGACAAATAATGAGTTCGTTTTTATAAGAAAAAGATCAACAGAAAATGGACATAGAAAAGTTCATCTGGACTCACAAGTGAATATCTTGTTTATCTTGTCATCACATCTTAAAGATTCATAACATTATCTTAAGTTTCCAAAAAGACATTCTAGAATATGATCTGTCTGATCTTTCTTTAAAATTGTGGAATAAGAAATTTAACTGGTAACAGTAGATAACACAAAGATAGAAGATTGTGATTGATTGGAATACTTTTCTGGAAGATATTGCTCACTTAAATGTTGGGAAAATGTATCTGTATTTATTTCCGGACAAATATATCCAAGAAATAGAAATAGTTTTCTGGCGTGAGTAGGCCAGAATATGGCATTTGCCTAAGTTCGCGCTTTTCTCAAGAAAAATTCGATATCACTTTTGTTACGGCTAAATCTAAGGTAGCTTCAATAAAGACTCTGACGCTTGAATTCGAATTATATGGATTTTGCTAAACTGGCACAAAAAATTTACAAATTTTTGAAAACTTGTTTGATATGTATTCTGTAATTTAAGTCTTGACTCTTAAATAACCGTTTTCTAGTTTAAAGACCTTTCTAGCAGATGGTCTACCTTTGTGTTAAGTCTAAAACTCGAATAGTGTAAGCAATTTGTTCCAGAAAACAGATGTTGAAATTTATATGATTATGTGCTCTTAAAAGAAGACTATGTTTCTCTTCTGCATTAGCCTCGCGCTAGTTTAGATGTACCCCAGTTCCTGTATGGTTATGTAATGATTAGATATTTGAATATGTCTCATATGAGGAAATTTAAAAATATAAGTAAAGTGCCTTTTTATCTTATCATAATGTTGTATTGTTTGCTCTCTAAAATTACATAATTATCCTCTTTTTATTTTTTTTAATTTTTTTTTTATTATTATTTAAGTTAAGTTTTTTATTTTCAAACTGAATGTTTCAACGTTGGGCAATATTTTGTGAAAACATTCAGAACTGAAGAAAAATAAAGTTGCCATTAAATAATTATATAATAAATACATATTTTAAATCCAGGCTGTACATTGAAAAAAGACATATATGTCTAGAAACGCATAAAGGCATCACTAGGGAAAATAATCCCTTGCATTTGTGAGAAATAGATAAGTAGATTAGCCCGGGATGAGGTAACGAGGTGATGAAGCTCGTGGAAAAAAAAATACGAACAGTCAATCCGAAAATTTAAAACACGAAATATGCACTTGTGCATCTAAGTGTCACGTAGACTAAGGAGTTGAGAGTGTGGCGGAATAAGTTCGAGTTGAGAGTGTGACAGTGTAAGTTCTAGTTAAAAATGCGAATGTGAACATGGAATAGTTCAAAAGGTAATGAGAGCCAAATATTACCTAATATTATACCGAAAAAATACGAGGAGTGAAGATAGTTAAATTATTACATTTGAATTGAATATATATCCGAACTAGTGGACGTTGCGCACAGTAACGCCATCTCTTGTCGAGTAGTATATTTTTGTTGTTTTATTTACTTCAAACTACCCCCCCCCCCAAACTAAATCCTGGCTACGCCCGTGAGTTTACAACCAGAGAACAAATAGAGACGTGATATAGATTGTCCCGAGATAACACGTAGGAAGTAACGACAAGAGTTGTATGTTGTAATAAATTACCAATAAGAACAGATTGATTTGCACTAGTATTTTGTGAATTATTGATTAGCACGAAAAGCAAAAACAAGTGTCGCAAAACTAGAGAAATCTAGAGAAATCTATTGCCAATTTAAATCCATAAAAAGAAAAAATTATTTAAAGTTCAAAATACTCTCTTTCCATTCAATTCAATGTTAGAATAGGATAAAAATACGGTGAGCCGGCGGATTACATTCTGTTAATTCGCTGTCAAGATAACATTTAGGTTTGTGATTCTGGACAGTGTCGCCGACCTAACACAACTTTTTCGTAGAATCTGTCATTTTCATGTTCTGATCGTTTTTGAGTTGTGCCTTTAAACGTTACTGAATTATTTTTACTCTATTCTTTGCTGTTTTAGCTATTTTCTGGTTTAGTTTTTCTTTTTGTGAATTCTGTACGGTTAGGTTAGATAATGCTGGGTGGTTAGATTAGATAATGCACCATATCACAGTACACTATTGGATAAATCTTTAATTAGTGCATGGATAAAACCAAACATTGCAGAATGGCTGACGGAACATAATCTTCCTTTTTAAAACACTATGTTGAAAAGTGAACTGCTGCAAATCGTTATTCGGTAAGCAGTAAATAAAGGGACAGGTTTGTGTTTCATAATGTTCTTTTCAGGAACAAGCCTAAAAAAGAATATGTGGCAGATCATATGGCCACACTGAAGAGTATGGCCACAAAGTATTACGTCTGCCCTCTTATCATTGCATATACAATCCCATAGAATTGATATGGGGGGGTGGTAAAAAATTATTACAATCGTCATATAGGTCGAGATGGAAGAATTATTGATAACTGATCCAAACAGATTCAAACAGACATAGAAAAGAAGAAATTCAAAGATGGTCAAATCGCGAAAAAGTATTTGATAGATTAGAAGTAAATCCTTTAATAATTTACTTGAACAGCGATTCAGATACTGAAAGTTGTTTTAGTGACACTGAATAATTACACTTTGTGGGAACTAAATGAAAAGCCCCAATGATCACAATCAATGTCAATGATGACAATCAGAAGTTTCGAAACAGATTTTTGATGAAAACTTTTAAAGAAAAAACTTTTCGTGTTACTTTTTCATTTACAGTTTTATCGATCATACAAATGCCAAATTCTGGGTATTTTGATGTTAATGTGGCAACATTGTAACGTGAGTGTCGGTTAGCTATAATATATATAGCTGTAGTGAGTGTCGGTAGCCATAATATATATACATGGTATAAAATACATTTCAAAATGTACGGATGAAGGTTTCTAAAATAGGACTTATCGCACAATACTAATCTTAGATTTCTCTTAGAAAGTTAATATAATAGGATGCTTATTAACTTCGTACATTTTTATGTCAAACAGAATATAGTAGACGAACTAGATACACGACAGCTAGCTTGGTTTGGACATGTAAACAGAATGGCATAAGAAAAACTGCCAAATAAAATAAGGACATGGAATCTTCCAGGGGGAAGAAAGCAGGGGAGATCCAGGCGATCGTGAGGAGAAAATATTAGGAAAATGATGAGTGAAAGAAATCTAGCAGAAAAACAGTGCCAAGATAAAACATACTGGAGTAAAAACCTGGAGATAGGACAGCGCCGAGAGATCTATAAACCAATCAAATAATATTTGAAATTAAGTTATTTCGTTTATTTGTATACCATTTTACAGTTTTCAAATTGCTTTTGAATGTATATAATTACTAATTTGATAATTTAATAGATTCTTAAAATGCTTCAAGTAACGAAAGAGCTAAAGAAAATATTCGAATTTCAAAATAAATATACAGTGAGAGTGGTTTAAAAACTAAAGTATAAAACTTTACTAGAAAGTAAAAGAAAACCCGAAAGAGAGCTTCTTTTCCTGCAAGGCAGGCGCTGTTGTGCGTTTCGTCAAAAAGTGAATTCTTTAAAAATATATAAATTTTTATAAAAATATTTAATAATTTATAAAATATTTTCCTGGCAGGAAAAATGTTCAGGAACCTAAACGATAGGTGGCGTAAGATTTTTCGTCTACACTTGCACATGTCTAAATAACAAAGCAACTTACCAAACCAAAAAAATTAAACAGTTTTTAACTCAAAAATTGCTTTTTTTTCGTTGTGATTTTAATGTTTCAAAATTGAAAAAAAAAAACAAAAAAGTGCACGAAATTTTGGGACACCATAGTAGCAAATTATTTATCGGTGTGTTATTTTTTCAATAAAGAATAATTAATGCGGTTAGGACTCAAAAGATCTGAAATATAACTGTAACTAACTGGTTTCTCATAAAATAATCGACAATCCTGGTAAATCGCTTGTAAACGGCCCACGCGCATGGCGTCGATGGTCGACATATCAGTTCTTCGTTCTGCCTCGGGTCCTCATTCGCTGTATTATTCTGAAAATAAAAATAAAGCCATTATGTATTGCTGGAAACTAATTTCTCTCCGGCTACATTTTATCATTTGCATGTTTCAATTACGTTCCACGCCATAAATCGTTCATGGGACGATAAAACTGAAACCATTACTGACCAATCAGAAACCGATATATTTTTTTCACATTTAACGAGATAAATGTGATTGCCAATAAAATTGCATCGACTTATCGGTTTTAAAAATATTCCACTTATACTGATTTGCTTTGTTTAACTATTTTAATTAATGAAAACAATTTGATTTATTGTAGTTATTATCAACGTAGTGGTCAACCTAACTACATAAGAACACTTTTGGAAATTGTTTATCAAATAAGATACGCTCTATTAGATCTGACAAATGGTTTCTGAAAAATATATTCTGTTATCTGAAAGCGCAATAATAGATTAACCTTTATGATATGTGTATGTTATGATATGTGTATCTTAATTTGTGACTTTCGACTAGGAATTTCTACCCGAACGCCCTCTTGGTACAGTTAGAGGAAACCATTAGGTGAACCCTTTATAAACGTCGAACCTTGAAGGAACAGACGATACTATCTAAAGATGGTATTCATTATTTAATATTTACTTATCGTATGGCATTTCAGATACACATGAAAAGTGTATCAGTAAAAAAGTATGAGCACAATCATGGTTCAAAATTAACAAGAAATAAAATCTAAAAAAATAGAATAGATAAAACACAACACAAACAAGTGTATACAATTAGTAAATAAATTTGCTACATGGCTAAGAAAATCCGTCTTGGTTCCTGTGAATGCTCTGTATGCATACATAGGCTATATGGGAAACGGAAACGGTTTGGTACTGCACTGAGCTGAAGGCTTAGCTTACCCCATTTGGCAGACTTCCAGACGTGTCTTGGAAGATCAAACTCGTTTGGCTTTTGGTTAGCAGGCACGTTCATGTGGATATCAGGTGGTGTGGAATGTGCCCATTCTTCCACACACTGCTGTTGTATGTCGAAGTTTACGTGGCATAGCTCTTCTGCCGTTCTTACTGAAGGGCGTCGAGCCTTCAATCTGATAGATGGCACACTCGAGTTATCGTCGCGTATTGGGAGACTGGGAGTCTCGGCAATTTTTCTAAATTGGAATACCAAGCTTCCTGCCTCTTAAGATGTGGCGGGGTAATATAGCCCCGTGTTGGATATAGAGTGTTGGAAATTCAGTTGAGTATCAAGTACATTAACATTCTTACTGTTCAGAGACACTGGATCTCCATACTCCGCCGTGCTGTAAACCAGAGCCAGAGCCGAGCATCGGAGTGAAGATGCTGTCAAACTCCATATGAACCCGCACAGTTTTTGAAGTATATTAAACCTTGTTCGTACCTTGGCTACTCTATTAGTAAGGTATTTGTAGATTCGGTTCATTGTGATTCCCAAGTAATTCGGATTTTGTTTGAGCTGGGTGTCGTAAACGTAGATTGTGAGCCGCTGGTTGACGAATTTATTATTTTGTTGAAAACAACAACACTCGGTTTTGTTTGGGTTGGGGTCAGTCTCCATTTGCAGTAATATTTCTTTAAGACTTTAAAATCGTTCGTTAAAATTTATTCTGTGCTGTCTATGGTGCTTTTGCTGATTGTCAGTGCCATATCGTCTGAACACGCTAGCTTTTTTGATTCTTTTGTTTCTGACATGTCAGATATATATATATATACATATTAAAGAGTAGTGGAACCAGCACAGAGCCTTGAGGTAGACCATTCTGTAATGTCCTCACCCTGCCAATCTTCTCAGCCATTATCACCTGAAATTGTCTGTCACAGAGCATATTATTTAGTAACCGGACCAAACCTATATTTGGAATCACCCTTAAGAACTTATAAATCAAGCCATGCCTTCAAACTGTAAACTAATAAAGACATTTTAAGCCTTGTTGAAATCTTGCCTTTATGAATATAGTAAGGCTCATTACTTGGTCTGTACAGTTGTGGCCAGGTCGAAAGCCTGCTTGATAAGTCGGGACATACTCATTTATCTATCTGTTACTCTCCCGAGTATTAATATTTCTAAGAGTTTATAGCATGAGCTCATGATTTCCCACTTTTAACATGCTTCAATGCCTGGACGACTTTATAATTCTCAAAGGGTCTTGAAAAATGGCACTCATCAGGTTACTTAGTTCGTACTTGATGTATGTAGTGTGCGCTCGGTCTCTAGAGCTCGTGATAAGGAGGCTATTCTGTTCGCAACTTGATTAGAAGTCACTTCCAGGTTTTTAAGTAGCACGAGGCGACTGGCACCTAGTTTTCTGGGTCAGCTCCAGGCTTTTCTGCCTAAGTGCTTAAAATCAAGGTCTTCGGTTGTCTGGATCTATTTGTCTTCACAGTTATTGTCGCAGTCAGGGATGTATTCCTTTCGGTAGCCTCTTGGAATGTGTTTTTGGCTACGCATTTAACAACTTCTACAAACCTTTCGTAATTCTCCTGTGTTGGGGGAAGGGATGCAATGTAAAAATCGAGGTTGGATTTGTATTTGGCCCACTCAGATTTTTTTTAAAACTCTACCGTAGTTCCGAAAATGATCTGATAATTGAGATTTGTACACCACCTTCTATGGTAAAACTTTTCTGGACACGTCAATAGGTTGGCCATGCTCGTTCGAAGTAGCAAAAGTAACGTCGAGGTTATAATCCCTGTTCCATGCTGCAGTTATATATATATATATATATATATATATATATATATATATATATATATATATATATATATATATATATATATATATATATATATATATATAAGTAACAAATGAGATATTTAAAGATCATCGTAAGGTACTCTTATTTCCGAACATTATAGCCGTTGAATGTTCTCGTCCTACAACTAATCTTCTTTTGGAGAACGCTAGCTCACTGGTCTTTTAAAATGATTGCAGAACTAAGATGTGTTCCACTCTCCATAACTTGTATGTTACAAATACAAAACAAGCAAAGCATACAGACTTCATTTGGTGTCTGCAACATCCACATTCCCACATTTTCTAGGTCTTTTTGACCTGATTTTCCTTAATGTACCTCTTAGGCTACGTTCAAATCTGAAAATAGTTCTAATGTACGAATTTCTTCGTTATCGGTAATTTTTTTTTCTTAAGTGACTGGAAATACCCAATGCAAAATTCCAAGCAATAAACTTTAATATTCTCATCCTTAATTTAGACTTTACTTCCGATAATCCGATGACTATTTCTGGAAACCATCCCATATAAACATTAAATTTAATTGGAGATAGGAGATATATACCTTCATTGCCATTATGCCGAGGGATCTAGAACCATCCATCCATCTATGTACTTTTGAGGTTATTGCAGCATTTTAATATTCGTTCGTGAATAATTTGAGATAACCTTATGAGTTTATTTCTTGAATAACGGAAGCGTTTGTTCGGCTAGCAGTCCATGGAATGCGAAGGACCCGTCTCCAGCATCAAAGTTCGAAAGCATTAGAACGCTAAGAATGTATAAATATATATTGTGGAAAAACGAACATATGAATGTAGGAAATAAAGCAAAAACATATAAAATATTAGCGAGACTATATTGATGTATACATTTGGAGTATTTACCGCACACTAAGGGATAGAGTTCGTAATGAAGAATTAAAAAACAATGTAAGATGCAAGAAATTATAAATGTATTGAAAACAGAAAAAAAAACAAATAAATATATCGAAAAGGTGAAATATCTATCGATAGCCAAAAATTGCAGAAGGCAAAAAACCAAACGAAGAATCAACACCATGAAAACGTGCATACAAAGTAGACACTAAAAGAAACACCAATCCAGGCATCGGAATTAAATTAGCAATGCTTAAAGAACAAGCAAGAAGAAGAAGGGTTGATATCACCAATATCATAGGGTTTGTGATATCAACAATTTGATATCACAAACGATTTCTAGGTATGAAAATTGATTCTAAAGATCGAGATAAGTATTTTTGGAATTGTTTAAAACATAGTCCCTGAAAAAAAATGTCCATATTGTAGTTAAACTGACTTTAAACCTAATTATTGTACTGGCGATAGCAAACCAGATCAACTCAGTTTCAACGAGTTTTTCTTCACTTTGAATGAAACAAAGTGACTATTATTGATGCCCCGTTTTTGGTGTTAAATGGCATAAAAATGTGGCATAAAAATGGCATCGCAAAACCTGTTATCTACTTCACACGTGTAATTAATAAGTAAGTTTTAATGCTATTTGGCAGAAGAAATGTCAACGAGTATTTGAAAAAATAAATTGTGTTTATGGTTGATGGAAACTGGATTGTGTTTAATAATGTTAATCGTAGTAGATCATGGTATAAGCACTGAGATGCCTCTTCAACCACCGTAAAAGCAACTTTAAATCCGAAGAAGGTTATGCTATACATTTGATGGAATTGGAAGGAAATCGTTTGCTCTAAGCTGTTACTTAAAAACCAGACCATTAGAGCAGAAAAATACTATTCACCTATAGGTGAATTGAAGCCAACAGTCCAGCAGAAGTGACCTGAATTACCCAACACAAAGGGCATTGGGTTCCATCGAGACAACCTGGGCCCATTTTTATGGTCACTCGGCACAAATTTTTACAATTTGAGTGGGATGTTTTGGTTAATATACCGTACTATCCCGACTTTCCGTCCTCCAACTACTATTTATTTAGATCATTTCGAAATAGTCTAAATAGTCAAAACTTGAAAGAAAAATCACCTGGATCAATTCTTGACCAAGAAACTTTGAAACGTTTATGAGCACGTAATTATGCAGCTAACGGATATATATATATATATATATATATATATATATATATATATATATATATATATATATATATATATATATATATATATATATATATATATATATAACGAAAAGATGTCTTCAGCATGCTTCCAACTCTCGCGGTCCTGAGCTTTCCTTTGCTATTCGGGTCCAATATACTTAATGATGTTATCAGTCCATCGTGATTTCGGTCTACTCCGTGGGCGTTTGCGATCAAACGGTATCCAGTCCAGAACGGCCTTGGTCCATTGTTCGTCCCATCGTTTTGCTACATGGCCTGCCCATCTGCATTTCAATTCCTTTATTCTTCCAATAATGTCACTTACTTTCACTTGTTCTCTGATCCATGTACAGGTCTTTCTATCGAGTCTAGTAATGCCTATCGAGTAGTAATACATCTTTCCATTCCCCTCTGTACTACCGAAGTTTTTGAAGTGACTGCGATGTGAATGTCCAGGTTTCACTTCCGTATGTCATAACAGGCAGGAGATACTGATCAAAAACTTTTCTTTTTAGGCAAAGTGGTAGTTTGTTCTTAAAAACTATTTTGAACTCAATTCTTCTATTGGAACCTTTGGTGTGAAACACGAAACTTGAAGAGATTTACTACTAAACACCAAATCACTCTTTTGAACTTCTCGGCGCACGTTTCGCTAACCATGTTAGCTTCATCAGGAGATGATTTAAATCAATGATTTGATCATTTTAATTTTGATTTGATAATGATATTTTTTTTTGGTGTAATAATTAAATATAATGGTAAATCTCATCAAGTTTACTATGTTGAGCTGCTAAATGCCTGTAGGCCACATCTAAAGCGTCGTTCAACCTCCCGGACGGTATCCCGTTTCATTGAAATCCTCTGCGCATGATATATAACTAGTGATCCACAACTTTCAAATCCGTTCCTAAAATAGAAATTCTTTTGGCCCTTCAGCAAATTTATTAAACATGACCTGACTCTTCTTCTGGTTTATTTTCAAGCCAAATGATTCTCCAGCCATTTGCAGCTCTTGTATATGTCTTTGCAGCTCCTCTGAGTGTGTGAAAGAAAAACGATATGATCTGCGAATCTAAGATTGTTTAAGTATGCACCATTAATCTTTATTGCACCCTGCTCTCAATCCAGCTTACGGAGCACTTCTTCCAGGCAGGGTGGAAAAAGAAGAGGTGATATTGCCTCACCCTTCAGTAAGCCCCGCTCTATATTTATTCCAACCTCAAGATATCAACTATCGGTGGTATCATCTATATATCAACTATAGGTGAACTATCGCTGTAGCTTCATCATATATCGATCCTAATAGGTTTACATAGGCTTTCTCTATAGCTTGGTTAACGAATGCATCCATTATGGCCTGCTTTGAAATTGAATCAAATGCTTTTTCACAATCGATAAAAGCCAAACACAGTGGCATAGTATATTCGTTGTGTCTTTCTATGACCTGCTGCAGAACCTGGATATGATCCGTTGTACTGAATCCACTTCTGAATCCTGCTTGCTCTCTTGGTTTTGCGTCATTAAGTTTTCTTAATATTCTTTTGGATATTATCTTGGTGAAAACTTTATACACCACTGACAGGAGGCTTATTGGAGGTAGTTTAAATCTTCCTGTGCTCCTTTTTTTATGTAAAAAATCCGACCACCAACTTTTAACATCTCAACAGTTATATTATCCTTTCCAGGAGCCTTGCCATTTTTTATCGAATCTATAGCAGGTCACTTCCTCCATTAGGATATCCGACACTTGCTGTTCAGTGGGCGTTCCTGTTCGTGACTGATTCTGATCCTCATTAACTTCGGACAACCTCTAACATTTTCGTCCGCTCCCTGCATACTGTACTATCCTCGCGCATTAAATAAAGAATTTGCGACTTTTACTTTGTCAGCTTCTGTTTAGCTTTGTTATTTTCCCTGTGTTCTTCCAAAATTGTTTGCGCTAGCTGCAGGTTGAATCGGCGCGTGTCCTTTCGAATACGTTTTCTTATAATTTTGCAAAGCTCAACGTACTCGACCTTGCCAAAAGAGTTGCCTGCATTATGCACGGTCCGTCGTTGTTTCATTAAATTAATGGTCTCATTGGAGATTTTTTGACTGTTTGAAACACTTATCTTGTAGTGCCATTGAAACAGCTGTTTCAAGCACATTGTTAGCGAAATCTTCATATTGGTCTGTAATTTCCATCTTCTCCGGGTCTTGTAACACACCAAAGTGGTTCGACAAAGCAATTTCAAAATCTCTCCCCAGCAGCTTCCCAGAATTCACTTTGGCGCTTTTAAATCTTATCATTCTTTCGCATTCTTTTCGGCAGTTCATCCTAATCAGTGGCAGCTCATGGGTTTTTAAAGTGGGATGGCGTAGACAAAAATAGTGCTGCTGAAGAAATTTTTTGCTTTCCCCTTCCTGCTTTTTACTTTTCGTGCTATTGAAACCCTATACAGGATTGAACCACAAAAATGAGTTAAAGAAAAGAAACTGAACGGAAATAAAATATTGTGTTTTGCTATGAAAAATTGTTTACTGTGATAAATGCTGGAGGAGCAGCGCCCCAACGCCCTCCCTCACGGGCTGCCACTGATCCTAATTTTTGCTCGTACCATTCGGTGGTCACTTCCAATATTAAAATGGTTAAGGGCAGTACAACTGTAAAATATTGTTTTATCGTTTGACATGATGTAATCAATTTAACTTGTGAGTCCAGAGGGACTTTTCCATGTTTATTTTCTATTGACCTTTTTCTTATAAAACGAATTCTATAACGAATTCGTATCACCTTGAGAGTATTTGTTTACCAGAGTACTTATTCACAAGTTCTTGCTTTTCCGAGTCGGGCATTAAAGTCTCCCATCAAGATTTTGTACCTACACTTTTCCTTGTCTAGAAGTGGGGCCATATCATCATAAGATTCCTCAATTTCCTCATCCCTGTAGCTTCTAGTTGGTGTATAAGTTTGGGTGATTTCAAGCTTAAACTTTTCATTCAGCTGAATGACGCATTGGGCTAATCGGTCAGATGTACTTTCAAATTTTACGACACTGTCTTTCAGCTTTTAATTGATGAGGAATCCAATTCCCCACATCGTCCATTCTCTCTGGTATATGTTACATCGAATATTTGCACGGGTGGTACCTAAATCATTCCGGGTGTCGATCCGTTCGTTCTGTGAAGAGTTATGACGTTTCGCCAAAATCTCATTTCCAAGTGTTGTTCGCTTCGACTGAAGAGTTGAAATCAGTTGGGCAACCAGAATGAACTTGTACCTAATATGGGCGCCTTTCACTGCTTTGCATATGGCTAGCATTTTGACTGTAACCTAACGAAGTTACTAAGTTGACAACGGTCAACATAGGACTGGACGGGGATTAATGGCTCTTTATGCCATTAATGTGATTTAAATGAGTTATAGTTAAATAATATTTTAATATCCTTTCTTGGATTTTCTTCACGTATTATTATATCCGTTTTATTCATTTGCACCCCTTTAAGTGAGATACATTAAACATTCAAATAAGTAAAACAATACTTACCGAACGATCATAGGCGTAGCAAAGTTGAACAAATTCTATACACTGGTTCATATAATACGACGCATTAAAAAAAAATGAAACTATTCAGAATGTTAATAGAAAATACAATTGCTAAACATGTACGGATTAGCTGCAAAAATCCTCTTTTGAAAGGTCCTATTTATTCTATAACAGAGAAACACATTTTTCCAATAAAAGTGTTAGAACTTTCAAATGTAACAGCAGCAAGACTGTTTGAAATGCAACTATCACTCATAGTCTATTTTGTCAGTACATTGTGTGAATGGACCATAGAAAAACACACGATTAAACAACGCGTAGAAATCCACTGTGGGAAAAATATATACATTTTATAAGTTTATTAAATTGAGTGCATGTATACGTTTTAACAATCGTGCCCAAAAATACTATGTTAACTAAAAGATAATCAGGAAGGTTATACAAATCTCAGTTTATTTATTTAAAACAATTTCCATTTAGCATCGGTACCTCAGTTACATATAGCCAACAATAATATTGATATTGGCGTATTGTATGTTAAGCACAATCACCCTCCGTCCCGCAAGGGTATAATAGATTTTAATAATAACAACAATAAAATTAATAATATTAACCATATTTTATTCACGTTATCACATTTGCGTAGTTTTGTAATTATGTGAATGAATATGAAACGAAAAGTGGAAATATACTCATTAAAAATTTATAAATGAATTATTTGGTTCATAATAAATAGTATCTACATACAATCAGTATACTGTGTATGATACTCTTACGCTAAGAACTGTCATTAAAAATGGTGCAATACAAACTAATTAAGTAAACAGGCGATAAAAATACACAATTAATGTTATCTCACAACTAATTGATTTGTAAATGTTTTATATCATATTTGTTTTAAATGCAATTACTGGAAAACAATTATATTGGGACTTTTTCATAATTTTATTTTCGATTCAGTACATTTATAAAAATGAGCTGTCATATATCTTTGCAGCCATTGTAGATAGTCAGATCATTATCAAGGTGTAACTAAACTTGAAGAGATTTACCACTAAACACCAAATGATGATGTTAGCATCATCAGGAGATGATTTAATCTGAGAGATTAGATCTTTGAGATTAAATCATCTGCTGATGATGCTAACATGGTTAGCGAAACGTACGTCGAGCAGTTTAAAAAAAGTGATTTGGTGTTTAGTGGTAAATCTCTTCAAGTTTAGTGTTTCATACCAAAGGTTCCAATAGAAGAATTGATCAAGGTGTAAGTTTAAATATAATTATTTTGCCTAATTTCCATTTATTTTACAGTGATTTGCCACGTTTCGATCAGTAGATCAGTTCGACCTTAAAGACAATAGATTGACATATCTCTTAATAATTATTCCATGATTAAAATATATTAAAAATATAACGGATTACTAAATTGGAACTTAATATTTAAAAATAGGCCTTCAACTTAGCTATAGAAACTTTATTGATTTTTTCAGTTCAAACCGAAAAATAAGCGCTACATAAAATATTCTTAAAAATAGATCGAAGATAGATGAAATTAATTAAAAAGAGAACAAACTATCCATATATCACGTGATATCAAATAAAATATTGAAAGCATTAAAGATCTGGCACAAGAAGAAAAAACTAGTGAAATAATGATGTTAAATTGAATAGTCTCTGAAGATAGACACATAGAAATCATAATACCGCTCTTCATAATTCATGTATCAATACAAATACAACTTTGAAGTCTTGATAAATGATAAAATATTTTACTAATTTAAAATTTGACTGCTACATAAAAACAACAATGGAGAGGAACAATGGATATATGTATTTAACATTTAAGGGCATTCGCGGAAAAATGTATTCTTATAAAATGTGGATTAATGGAGAAACTTAACAAATACTTTTATTTAAATTCCATATTCAGGTTTTATTTTATTTGAGGCGCGCCCGTAACTGAGGCTATTAGTGACAGGACCTACAGCTAAACATAAACTTCGAACTACTGTCATGTGCTACCGATTAACACCGGTTAGCACTCTCCTCGGGCTAACAACTTTTGGTTTTGTGTTTAGCCTTAAGTCTCGAGAAGTCTACCGACTGGCGACCGACCAAGGTAGAATACCTCTCAGAAGGCATCCACCCTTACTTAGTGTCGAATGAGAGGAAATTCTTTGTTGGATTTTACACTCTTGCCTGTTGAAATGCAGTACGCGAGCCTGCTCTCGCCTCAAAGTAACAGGTGACACATTTCCACCTTCGACTCACTAGATTATCAGGAAATGCCAACCTCCGGATCTATTTTAGCTAAGTCTGTTAGCTAACACGGGATACCCGAGAAACTATCGTTACATTTCACATTCTTTATATTACATTACGTCATTCACATTCTGTGATATCCTTATTCCATGTCTCACGCGGCATTCTCCTTTTGTTCCTTCCTATCGCTCTAGCTTCCCAAACTCTCTTGGTTTCTCTGTCTTGGTCCATTCTGTGTTTTGTGTATGTCATGACCGAACCATCTCAGTTTTTTCTCTTCTATTTTTGATATGAGTACTGGTATTTCTAGGTTGTCTCTGACAATGTTTTTTCTGACTTTGTCTATTCTTTTTATTCCTTGTACCTTACGAAGGTACAAGTACAATCTCATTTCTGATGCTTGTACTCTACTCTTTTGCCGTTCATCCAAGACCCAATTTTCGTATCCATATGTTAGTGTGGAGATATATATATATATATATATATATATATATATATATATATATATCGTTTTAAATATTGTTAATTTCGTTTTTTTTATTCTTGTTTGTTATTTAAAAAGCGTCTGCTAAATGTTCTCATGGCAGATTCTGCCATGAGAACTATATTGTCGGCAAACACGTTTCTATGTTAACTGGTTTCATCTTTGTCCATTCCATATAGTAATTCTTATTTTTTTTGCATATTTTGACTATTTCGTCTCTTGTGTTTATAAACAGTAGCGGACTCAAACTTCCTTCATGCTTGCCCTTCTTACATTGTGGTAAAAGGAGCAGATACTCTATTGTGTGATCTGGTTAGTTGATCGATTTGGTTTGTAGTAGTTTGGTGGCTGCGATAAGATCCTTGTTTATATTTTTCTTCACCAAGCTGTTCCAGGTGGTTTCTCTTTTTATAGAATCAAAAGTTTTTTCCGTATCTGTGAAGCATATGTATCTATTCTGTTCTTCTATATCGCTGTATCTACTATCGGTTGAAAGGTGAAAATATGATCAGAGTTAAATCACATGACCTCGGTGGCCAATTAATAGGTCCGTTCCTTGAAGTAATTTTCTCACTGAATTCTTCCCTCAATAAATCGATTGCTACGTTGGTTGTATGATATGGGGAACTATAATTTTGGAACCACATTTTTTTCAGATTAATACCATTCAAATTCGGAATTTAAGAATTTTTTGATCATCGCTTTATAACAATGCCCATTAACGGTAACGTACTTTCCAGCTTGATTTCTTCAGGATGTCAATAATTCAGCGAATACATCGCTATACATGTGCACTATAAAATTCACGAAGTGCTTTATATTTTTAACACAGAACACTGATGTTCATAATGTGTTGCTCTGATGTTAAACGTTCCATGATGATTTGTCCAATTATACTGAATAATTAATGACATAAGGGGCATGCAAACTCACATTTCGTTTGACAGCGACCCTTATCGGATGTTCAGACACACTAAAATATCACCCTAAAATATATATATATATATATATATATATATATATATATATATATATATATATATATATATGTATATATATATATATATATATATATATATATATATATATATATATATATATATATATATATATATATATATATATGTATATATATATATATATATATATATATATATATATATATATATATATATATATATATATATATATATATATATATATATATATATAGGTTTAATCCATTTAATATAGGGACTGATTTAATCCTGCCAAGGGGGAAGGGGTGGCATGGATAAGTGATATCGGAGGTGGCTCATGTCAGGTAAAGTAGGAAACTTGGCTTAGTTGTCTCCAAAACTTTGGAGTGCGTATATAGTGCAAGAAGTTAACGTGCATTTTAAGTTCGCATCGAGAGTCAAGATGCAAGAAAACATCGAGCGGCGATGTGCCATCAAATTTTGCGTAAAATGAAACAAATCCGCTACGGAGACTTTTCTTATGGTCCGTGAAGCTTACAAGGACGATACAATACCCAGAATACGTGTTTTTGAGTGGCATAAATGATTCATAGAGCAAAAACATTGAAGATGAACAGAGCGCTAGACATCCGATCTCGGCCCGAACCGATGAAAATGTGGCTAAAGTGCTCCAATTTCTGACGTCTGATCTTCGGTTAAGTGTTCCTTTGATGGCACACGAGTTGAATTTACAGAAATCAACTGTACATTCAGCTGTCACCGATTTGCAAGTGTCAAAGGTGTGCTCGAAGTTAGTGCCGAAGGTTTTGTCAGACAAGCAGAAGCAACACCGTGTGATGACTTGCTGTTAACTGTTGGAACTTTTGGAGACGATCCGTAGATCTGAAGGCAAAGTTCTGAGTGGCCCACAAACATACCTGCTCGATCAAAATAAGCCCGCATGAACAAATCAAGAGCGAAATCGATGCTCATTGTCTTCTTTGATGCAAAAGGTGCGGCCCACAAGGAGTTATGTCCCGCTGGTCAAACAGTATACGGCAAATTTTACGCGGAAGTGCTCGAAAGTTTGAGGATGAGGGTTTGCCGTGTCCGAAGAGAGATCGCCAATTCCTGGATGCCCCATTATGACAACGCGCCCAATCACACTAACTGCCCCAACCACTTTATAGTCAAGATGTGGCTTCCCTAGACTTTTTTGTTCCCTTGGATCAAGCGGAGCCTGAAAGGACATCGTTCGGGACGGTTGAGGAAGTCCAAAAGGCTTCAACGGTGTGCTTGAATAGCTTTACAGTTGCGGACTTCCAAGGATCGTATGAAGACTGGAAAAACCGCTGGCAGTGGTGTATTGAGGCAGGAGGGTCGAATTTGGAGTTACTTTACATATTTCTTCAATAAATGTTTTTTATGACCTTAGAATCAAAAACTCAAGCAAGAGAGGAATTACCGGAAGCCTGGCACAAGCAATGGAATGAATATATATGAAGCGGCACGTTACATACAAATTCAGAGATTTTAATTATAGGATGTTTAATGGTACCCCTAAATTTTTGAATTGTTTTGCTTTAATGGTTTAATGTTTGGTTTGTTTGGTTTAATGGTACCCCTAATTTTTTGAATTTTTGAATTGTCCAGGATATTTAATTATAGGATGTTTAATGGTACCCCTAAATTTTTGAATTGTCCAATTCAAATATTTAAATGTTAATCTACTTGTCTAGGTTTCATGAAGGTACGCGTTTCCAAACATATAAAAAAACCGGGGAGATATCGATCAAAAATTCTTTAGATTTTTCTTCTACCGATACTATTTATATATCTTAAAAATTAATATATTAAGGTTTATTTAAAAATATTAAAATATTGTAGATATTTTTCATTTTCAGGAAGGAAATAATTTTATTTGCGATTTCCGTAGTATTTTTTTTTTTGATAAAAAGACAAGATTCGTTTTAAATTGTACTGGCTTCAGATAGTTCTGCATTTTTATAAAAATTCCGGGTCTGATACAAAGATAATTTATTATTCTTCTATTTTCTGTTACTGTGTTTTTGAAATATGGTATCATAGTTAAGATATCGAGACAAGTTAATTTGTGGAATATGATCAATTTTAATTCTTGAGTTTTATACCGGGTATATTTAAAATATTTGGGAGCGTAAATATATTTAATAAATTTGACTTTTATTTTTTTTTTTATTTTTAATGGTTTCTTAAATTTTTTAACTGTTAACCCACAGTGTATCTGTTACTGGCAGTGTATTTGAGGGCAAATTCGAGACTTATCGAATTTTCTGATAGAAATCAAAGGTTGATTATTCCAGATGAAAACAAAGAAAATTTCACCATTTTTTAGGAATGAATATTATGCGAGTTGCATTCAGATAGAATCAAATTTAGACGACAAACAAGTGGTGGGATGAAATGGAACTTTGATGTTCAAAATACAAGCCTTATCAACGTAAATCAAACTTTGCCTGTAAGTCTTGTCATTAGCTGTTCTGCTAGCGAACAATCAGTCTCAACTTGGGGCATTACATTTGACGGTGATTCGAATAATGTTTATAATTTATTAGAGTGACTTTCAGACTTGTCCTCGTCTCGATATTTTTCCGAAACAGAACCTTTTAATTCGGCTGTAGAATTTTTCATTGGCGATGCTTTTGTGTGGTTCCGCAAAATTAGACGCGTTGTCTGTCCAGTATTTTACAGGTATTTCTCCTTTCCCTGTTCTCCTATCTATTGGAGTCGTGCCTGGTAACAGCAGCACTTATGCTGAAAACTTGATCGAATTTCGTAAACTATTTGTAGAGATATGTCAGAAGCTTCACTCCGCATAAGAAATGAGTCCTATAACCTCCGGAAAGTGGATGTATGTTTTAATGTGGCTGATAGGGTGTGGCGTCCACACAAAAAGTTGTCCAATGCTTCGGATAAGTTTGCGTTGAAGCTTGGTCCCAAATACGTACTTTCCATTGTTCTCAGAAAGTCATCTCTCTTAGTTATAAACTGGAAAACATGGATGGATTCCGAGCTGGGAAATGGCATGTCAAGATTTGTTACCTCTTGGTGGATCTTCCAATGTTTCGAAAAAAGACCGTAGTTCGATTCAGACGTTTTTGATTCATGACGTTTTCGATTTATTTTCCTTTCAGGCTATTTGTTTTTTTGTATACCTTTATCACAGCCTTGGAAAATCCTCCCTTAGTTTTTGGAAAGCGTTATTTTCTTTTTCTTTTTGTTACTTTTTCCGTCTCTGTTTTAGTGTTAGTTTTGTCATACCTTTGAGGAGATATGCTATTTCCTCCGTTTTAAGTTTATCTAGATTTACTTGTAAAATTAAATCGGAAGTTTATCTATGTGAAGTTCTGCTATACGTTTTTTTGTCGACACTTGGCAGTGCTGTCTTGCCAAACTCATAATCTTAGGATCTGACATCGTTTCCGTTTCGTGTCGTTGGCTTTAGTCAGGTAACTTAGATTTACTTGGAAAGTAAATTATGAGTTTATCTTTGCGAAATTTTCGCGTTAGTTTTATGTTTTCTTTTGTCGACACTTGACAGTGTTGTTTGCCTTTGGTTCTACTGGACCCGAGTGGCGATTGAACTCATAACCTTAGGATCTGATAGCGCTTCCGATCGGTGTGGCTGGCCTTAGCCAGGTTTGAGAGTGAACATGTTGGTACTTCTTTTTTTAAGGATATATGTAAATATGAAGATATTTATATTTGGATTTCAGACCTTTCTCATAACCTACATCTGTAACTACCTTCAGGTACTAAACTCGAAGAGATTTACTACTAAACACTAAATAACTTTTTTGAACTGCTCGAAACACGTTTCGTTAACCATGTTAGCATCATCAGGAGATGATTTAATCTAATTCTAAAACTAAACTATGTTCTATTTATATGAAAAACCCTACCTAACGAAGCGTGTAAAAATCATGAACCGTGAATTTTACTAAGCCTTACATTAATAATTGAAAAAGTTGACTGAACGAAATAATTCATATATATTTCAATACTTTCATATGCATCCAAAGCCCTATTATTATTAACACTTTTAATTAGTCTTAAATTACTAATATCTATACTGTGGTCGTGTTCGATTGCATGTTGGGCAACACAAGATTTTTCATTTCTCCCATATCTAGTGTGGACAATATGTTCTTTATATCTTGTTAATATGGATCTTTTTGTTTGCCTAATATACCTTCGATCACAGTCTTGACAACTAATTTCATAAATCCCCAACTTTTCATGTTGTTCTACTTTATCCTTTGGATTACCCAGAACTTCTCTTAATTTATTTATGGTATCAAATGGTATTACTATGAATTTCTTTGTGTTCTAATCCTTTTGAAAAGTCGAAGATTCTTTCAATAATTTTCTGAACTTATGTTTTCGAATTAATTTATCTACAATGTTCTTATTATAACCTTTCACTTCAGATACCTCCCTAATTGATTTTAATTCTTTGTTATAATTATCTTTTTTTAAAAGAAAATTAATTAATCTATTTACTAAAAATGTTAACGTGTTAATGTTAAGTGTAACAACAGAGCAACAAATTGTTGTGAAATTTCACTTGAAACTTGGAAAAAACTCTACTGAAACTTATAATTTATTGAAAGTTTATGGTATGTTTATCGCGTGCACGTGTTTTTGAGTGGTTTTAGCGTTTTTAAGATGGCCGAGACGATGTTGAAGATGATCCACGCCCGTGTCGCTCTTCCACGTCAAAAACGGCTGACAATATCGAAAAAATCTGTAAGAAACTGTAAGAATTGACAAAGAATTAACATACAAAAAGTGTGTGCCAAATTGGTACCTAAAATTCTCTCGTTTGAACAACAAGAAGGTTGCAAAAATGTTTGTACTGACACTTAGAATGCCATTGAAAATAACCCAAACTTATTGGAAATGATAATAATATGTGACTAATCGTGGTTTTTTACTTATGATCCTGAAATGAATGAGTCCAAATTCACCAAGAGCCAAAAAAGCTCATCTAATGCTCATCAAAAAAGCTCATATTAATCAACATTACTACCTTCACGTTCTTGTTGAACTCCGTGAAATAATAAGGAAAAAACGATCCGAATTGTGGAAGGACAAGTCGTGGATTCTCCTCCAAGACAATGCAAGGTGAAAAGCATTAAAGTTTGTTAGCATTAGCAAGCATTAAGTTTGACATTGTTGACTGTATACGTACTCAGAACATTTTCTCATCCGGAAGCTATTTGCGTTGTTTAGTGACTTGAAAACTTAATTTCAATCAAAAAATGGAATAAACTCTGGATAATTTTCGTGCGATGATTTACTACAACGTTCGACGTGGATTATCTCAATAACAGCGCATCGATCAACTCACTTCGATTTTTGGCAATCAACCATCATCTAAAACCATTGTATATCACTGTTTCAGTAAATTCAATCATGGACGTCATTACAGGCAGTCTAAAATCAGTTGTTGTGCCGGAAAACATCGATACTGTGCGCGAACTGATACAGCAAGATCGGCATGTGACATATCGTGAGATTGATGCATTACTATGGGCATTACTATGACAAACATACACAAGATTTTAGATGAACATTTAACCGCGAAAAATGTTTGTGCGCATTGTACGCGCAAAAAAAGCCTCGTGTTAGTTGACGCAAAGAAATGCTCAAAAAATACAATCGTGGTACGTCAAAAGCCGTATATAATATCTGCGCAAGTGACGAATCGTAAATCTATGCGTATGAGCCCGAAAGTAAACTGCAGTCGACTGTATAGGTTTTTCAAAATGGGCCAAACTCAACATAAGTTGTTCGTGCAAGAAGCACTTCGAAGCAAATGGTCGCCTGTGGTTATGGCTATAGTGCCACTAGAGAATCATTGAACGGTTAATTCTGAATGGTGCATAACCATTTGTTTGCCAGAAGTCTTTGAAGAAATAAAAAAAAAATAACCTCTGACCCAGGATCATTCTTCACCACAACGTAAACTCTCAGACGTTAGACCAATCAAACTCAATATTTAACCGGCCAAAAAAATCGAATTGATGGATCATCCGCCGTATAGTCGTGATTTGGCACCCAATGATGTCTTTTTGTTCCCGTCCGTAAAGAATAAACTGCGCTGTCAACTTTTTTCGACTCCAGAAGAAGCGGTTGATGCGTTCAAAATGCATGTTTTAGATATACCTCAATAGGTATGGAAAAAGTGCTATGAAAATTGGTTCAGACGTATGCATAAGTATATCATTCATCGCGGAGAATATTTCGAAAAACAATAAAATCATTTTCAATGATAAATATTTGTTTTTAGTTATTATTCCGGATACAAAAATAGCAATCCTCGTATAATCCGACAAGGAATGACTACCATGGCGGTATCAGTCGGGCAATTAACAATTAGTATAGTAGTAGTAAATCACTCCTCATCAAGTAAATCATCATTCCTCGAAGAATACAGGATATGCTTGGATGTTTTCGACATTTGATATATGCTTGATTAACAGACAAAATGTTTTAAACCGCATGCGACTAAATTCCTACTGAATATTACCTAAATTCACTGAAGCGTCCAAATGACTTGTATTTGACTAAAGTAAATAATTTATAGGATTGATAACTATTTGGGTATTTTATTCTTTTTTAGACTATTCTTACATTTAGTTATTTCGATATTTTGTACGATATTTTGTACACATCTAATAACCATTTTTGACATCTATAAGGAATTTTAAGCTCATTAAATCTATATTAGCAGTAGCAGTTCAAGTTGATATTGATATTTTAGTTGAGTCATATGTACTTTAAATCTTATTTCTACTGCATTTCTTGCTTGATCAATTTGTGTACAGTTACAATCTTTAGATTCTGTTTTATAAATTCCCGAATCTTTGGAACATTGTCTTTATTTTAAGATTAGTATACAAATTCAATAAAAAATATAGCAGTTATTGAGCAATTATAAACTCATTATAAAGTTTTTATTTAACACCAAAGGTTCCAAAATCAAAATTATCTATGTAAAAAACAAAATAAAAAATTAAAATCAAAATTAAGGATGGAGGTTTGAGATTTCAAATGTACTCACGTCCATATAAGGAACAGACTATTTAGGTGTATCGATGAACTGGAAACTGACAAAAATTATCTCAAATTCAAAGCTTAAATTAACCATAATCACCAAAAACATCGGCGTTAAAGGAGGACAAAAAAATCCTTCTATTTAAAAATAGTGTCATATAAAGTTGGAAGAATTCAAAAAGGCAAAAATCCCAGCCCAAACAGCTTTTAATGTGTTGGAAATATAAAAAATATGAGATTAAAATACTTAATACAATATCAACAAACTTCAAATTTTTGGTAATGCAAAAAAAAGATTTAAAATTATTGCAAATGTACTTTAAATATTTGATTTAAAAAATATTTAACTAGCTGCTTGCCTTGCGAATAAATCTAGATTTTCTATGTAAAAATTATCAATTTTTTTATCAGTAAAATTGATAGTTCGAATGGACTCAAATCGAAGTATAATTTTATTTTACTGATTTTTCATTATCTTGTTTGGTTTTTGATTTTGCTTCACCTTATAATTACTAAACTAATATTTATGAAAATATAGTGAAAAGTGCAACAAAATATTTATCACAGAACATTTATTTAAAGAAACACTATATTTATGATAAAAAAAAAATATAAAAAAGTGAAAAAATCGATGTCATCAATGCTGCAAAAATAGTGACTTTTCTCTCTGGTATGTTTTCTAGAGCTATCCGGTTTTCAGCAGCACATTACGCATTTTTTTAAATTAGATTTTGCTTTTTTCCTATCGCTGGACCATAATATCGCGTTTATGACTATCAACGATTATTTACAGATCTATTCGAACGGCTAGAAATCGATGGATACATATTTGAGTGAACTTCCAAAACATTTCTTTTAGAAGGAATACTTCTTGTTGCCACTACTTTTTTTTTAAGAATAAAGAAATACTAAAAATTAATTTAAAAAGGTGGATTTTTCCTATCTGAAAAGCTTTTATTTATCCAAAATTTAATTTTTAAGTTTAAAAGCCGGAGGATTACCCTTCCGATTAGTTTTCATAGTTACATATGTGTCAGTTCTGTTAAAAAATCAGAATATTCGCTAATTTTGATAACGGGAAAAGTTGTCAGTGTCAAGACAATATCCCCTGGCCAAGAACCAATTTTATTAGTGACTCTTTGTGGATATTATAAACGCCCACACATAAACACTATTCAAATCACATGCCATATGAGATTTTATTTGAAATAAATATATTTTCAAAGGTATGTGTTGACATTAGGCTGGCCTCTCTTTATAGGGAAGATTTTCAGAATCATAATTAAAATTATTGTATAGAAAAATATTATATATAGAAAAATGAGGGGAAAAGTCGTTGAAGAATTAGCTTCTTTATTATATGTTGCAAAATATTGATTGCCAAAAAGATTTTCATCACTTCTATTGTCATTCTATCTTGCCACTGGGTTTTAGGGTTAGTGCCCGTCCTAACTAAGCAATTTCATTTACTATATGGTAGTCAAAATGTAAATTGAAAAACAGCTACATCTTATTTTCTACTGCATTTTGAAAATTTTTATTTGAAAAAATTCCTGCGTATCTGTAACAAATTATAGTGTCTTATTTTCTAAAATAATTGCTTATATGCACATAATTGCATAATGGCACATTTAATAATTTACCTAAAAGAGGAAACCAAGTAGGCGGAGGGCCAACCGGCAACGTCGTGTTAATCTCAATTCACTATATGCTTTGTAACAATCAGAATCAGGTAAACCAATTTATGAAGTACTCTTCATATTCATACAAACTTCAATACAAACACTTCGCACTCAGTTCATATTCACTTGCCATAATTTATGAAAGAAACAAAAACCCAGAATTTATATGGAAGAATAAATGTTAATAATATAAGGAACACCTACTCGGATTAAATAAACATACAAAAGGACAGCGACACCTGCACGCGTCCAATAATTAATTTGACCGAAAGCGATATCTGCACTCGGCCACTGAAAACATTCAAATTAATATGAACGAGTCATTTCAGCATATTACGTGATATTACAATATCGCGACTGTACGGTGTAAAACTGTACGGATGAACAGGAATGGTTTTGACCAGTTATCTCGGGTTAATACTATTTTGCAAAAAACTTTAAGCCGAATTATATCAAACAGCAGCTAAGATCTATAAAAAAATCTAATAAAAAATTAAAACAGAATTAGAAATATAGGATGGGATTAGACAAAGGGAAGAAGAAAATACAAATGAAAAATAATCAGACGTAACAATACTCGGACGAATAATATACGGGGATAAGGGAAATAATTTTCGTAAATTTTACGTATGATTCTTTATACAGATCAAAAAGCTTCCACGAAGGAAAAATGCAAAGTTATTTATTCACCACCAATCGAAAAACTATAATAAGAATTGCCATTTTAAGCAAATATGTGTAAAAACATGTTTGGCAAGTAATAACTGGTTATTACTTAGCGAATAAACTACAAATAAATTAATGAACATTATTAAAACAATTTAAAAAATGAAGAATCACGCCATTAGACCAAATAGAAGTGGCCACGTCGCATTGATTAATTGATATGATCCCCACGATAAATGGTCTTGGCAACAAAAATTATTTGAGTGTGTGTATTTAAATTTCTATTTAAAAGCAAAGTTTTATTATGTACACCATCGTTTCTCAACCTTTTTAGTGCACCCACTAAATAGCCAAAAATTTAAGCAAAAAACGTTGTGACCCCCTCACTACAATGTATTTATTTGACGTTTATCAAAGTTTTACATCGGCCGATTAACTTTTTTCAGTATCGTGATTTATGAGGAATCGTTTAAATTATTAAATGGCTTATAAACTTCTACGAGCGTGTTCACACGCATACGAATCGAAATAAAAAAAAAAAGAATCATCTATTTGTCTTAGTATTAAATGAAGAATTATTAGTGACCAGTGTTAAATACTACGATTCCTTCTCTTACTCAGTGTTAAATAAATTAATAACAATGTGGTAATAAAATAAATTAATAATATTAAATAAAATGGACAAATTTGTGACAAAACGAAATACATCGTTTACATCTGGTGAAACAGTAAAGAAAAAGACCAGATTGTACAATGAAACATTTAAAATATGGATTCATTGCCTTGGATGACCAGCTGGTGTGATAGTGCGATTAAAAGACATTATGCTACATACGGAATGGACGCACTGCTATCGTCACAGAAATGCGCTTGCTATAAAAAAGATGTCAGATAATTTACAAAATATTCTGTCAGAAGCCATAAAAATTGTTAATTTTATTAAAAGTCGACCATTGCATTCCACATATTGCTTTTCACATTGCGCGAAGAAATAGGTGCCAAATACGACTCTGTTTTTCCATACTGAAGTCAGGAGGTTGTCGCAAGAAAAAGTTTAAAAAGGCTTTTTGAATTGCGAGATAAATTGAAAATTATTTTTACAGATAAAAATAGCTCATTTTCAGATTAAGATTCACCAACTTATTGAAACATCGGCAGACAAAACTCTACAATTAAAATTTTTAACTCAAGATTTAGATAAGTTTTGGTTTGCACGAAGATGTGATTACGGAAGCCTAGTAAGGGAAGCTTTGAAAACATTGCTCCCCTTTGCTACTTCTTACTTATGCGAAAAACTTCTCGTTTATGGTGGCTTTAAAAACTAAATATAGCAATCGTCTATTATCACTGGAAAATAATTTGCTTATGTGTGTTTGCATTGATGACCCACGTATAGAAAAACTTTTAAGTAAAAAACAAAATCAACGGTTGCGTTAAATTAATATTTCAAACAACTTTGGCTATTACTGTGTTTAAGTTTATTTTATTATGTTGTTATTACCTGGTAATATTTAATTTTCTAATACTAGTTTTTAAATTAAAAGAAAAACTTTAATAAAATTTCGTATAAGGGTCTTATTTTTTGAATACATTGCGGGCCCCCCATATTCCTGAACGCGACCACGTGACCAGGATTGTTTCAATGTGTCATAATAAGTTAAAACGATGACAGGCTTGCATAGACTCAAATGGTGAGTATTTTGGACATTTAATATAATAAAACAATTAATTATGTGTTTCTTAATATGATGTGAATTGTTTAAAATGGGTTATGGTGTGAAAAATTAGTGCTAGTAATTTCAACTTTGACGTTAAACGGCAAAATGTGTAATTTTTGTATAACCAAATTTATGCAAAAAAGTATGGAATAAATGGTTTTAAAAATATATTATATTTTCTAATAATACCTTAAAATGACAATGAAAAAATATTGGATTTGGCAACATCGCCAATTGTTAGAAAAAGATCTGATCTGTTTTCCGCATAAATGGTTGCATTTTGGTTATTTCTCTTACACCCTGTATATCGAGAGAACTACAGAAGTAAGTTTTATCGTGAAATGAAAATAATAATTTGCACTGAAGCATAGCATAAAAAATAAATATTTAGAAGCTAGCAATGATAAGATAAACTGATGATGCTTCTTAACGCAGTTAGATCGGAAATAAATCAAATTTGGAGTCTTGTTGTTGCTCAAGCTAAGAGTTAATACAGAAATAATAGATAAAATAATAATATAAAATATTTTTAAATTTTGGATTATGTTGACTTCTACTTGATGGGAATTCATTATAAATGTTTAATGAAAGACTGTTTTGTCTATATTTCCACTTTATTATTAATATTTGAGCGTTTCCGTAACACTGTTCTGAAGTTCTGAAGAAGCTACAGTGTTAGCGAAACTCCTCAAATATTAATAATAAAGTGGAAATATAGACAAAACAGTTTTTTTATTAGACATATATAAAAATAACATCATTCATCTAGAAAATAACTTAAACAAAGCTGTCATATCTATTAATGAATAGAATGCTGAGGCAGTGGCGGTTGGTCCTTAAGAGTACGTGGGTACATGCCCTACCTTAAAAACATAAAAAATGAAGTGGAAAAAATAATTTCAGATTTTATATTAATTTATTCTCTGTTCTGTTTATGATCATACTCCTTGCGACTTCTATAGTCTAACATCCATAATATCATTCGCGGTAACTAAATAGGGGGTTGCCGAAGTGCACCGATTAAAGAACACGTTCTTTGGGCACAGACATGTTTGTGCGGCTACTGTTTTCTTTATTAGCGTGCGAAAAACAAAGACAGCAATGCATTGTGTCACTAGTAACACGGAGATTAAACGCATTTATAACGTCATATCTTGGGCGCTGCCCTATTTTCAATAGTCAGCTGTTTTTTGCCATCGCGATTTTCGACTTTTCGAGTGGTTGCAAAGTGAATGTTTTGAACGATTACAATAGTGAAGATAAATTCAGTGCAATATATGAATAGAAATAATGTGTCATCAACATTTGAGGACCGAATTGTCATCAAAAATCATGGACAGTCGACACCGATTCTGCAAATCGAGCAAGTTAATATTACTCAAAAACGAACATACAAACGCACATTCAATAAAACCGTATATGAGAAGTATTCGTGGTTATGTGAATACGAGACAACAAATAAATTTTATTGTTTTCCATGCATTTTGGCACAAGTCGGAAAACCAGTGAGTGCGGGCGACCTTGATCTTGATTGAATTAAACACGATGTTAATGATTTGAAACATTTGGACGCAAAGGTAAAATCGCATTCTATTTCACAAAGACATTTGAAAAATGAGATAGAAATTAGTATGTTGGGGAAGACAGACATTCGTTCTCAACTCAGTAGTGCACATCGGGATTCTATTAAAAAGCACAATAAAACTGTTTATAGCAATCGTTACATATTGTCTAAGTAACGGAATAAAATTCTGTGGAGCATTTGAGCTTGCCTTACGTGGGCATGATGAAACCGACACTTCAGAAAATCTTGGCATTTTCAGGGGGCTAGTAAATTTGATGGCGGAAATAGGCAGTATTTTAGAAGCTCATTTAAAAGGCTCTAAAAATAAATTATTTCTAGGCATCTCCAAAAAAATTCAGAATGAATTACTGGATTCAATGTTGCATGTTTGTCGCGATTTATAAAAAAAAAGATATTCACACAGCAAAATATGTTGCCATACAGGCGATGAAATAACCGATACATCTCCTCAAATGCAGAGGGTTTTTAAAATCAGATATGTTAAAAATAACGAAATTTGCAGAGATTCTGGGGCTTTTTAATATCAAAAATCACACAGCAGATTGCAGACGTCATTCTTACGGTGCTAAGCGAGTTAGGAATAGATAAAGAACCTAAGAAACTCATAGCCCAAAGTTATGATGGTGCTTCCGTAATGAGAGATACATTTGGAGGAGTACAAGCAAAAATTAAAAATATTTATAAGAATGCACAATATATTCAATGCTCTGCTCACCAATTAAATCTAATAATTGAAAGGTGTTGTACAATAGAAAAAGATGCTTTTTGCAAATCTCTTTGCATTTCCCGCTCTTTTTTTTCGCGAACATCCAAAAGGACAACTGTTCGAGACAGCGTCGTGAAAAAGCGTCTACCCCGTACGGCCCCTACCAGATGGAACTTTACGTCTAAATGTGTGAATACGGTTCACATTTACAAAGAAGAATTGCAAACATGCCTTGAAGAAATTATGGACGCCGAGTTAGATAAAAATTCTATTAATCAAGCTCAGGGGTTAATAAATAATTTGGTGGATGATAATTTTAAATTTTGGTTGTTTGTCTTCAATAAAATAATGCCTTACTGCGACATTCAACTAAATGCACTTAAAATGAAGAGGAATTTGGTAAGTTTTTCAACAGCCATTCAAAATATTAGAGACAATATAGAAATACAAATTAATCAAGAATTTGGTAATTTAACTGGTGATGAATTTATAACGATCATGGAGAATCGCAAAAAGAAACGGAAATTTACTGACAGGGGGACCCCAATCCGAATGTCAAGATATGCAAGGAAATCTGTGATACCTTAAGCATACATGTTCATGAACGTTTTAGTTTCGATGTATAACTGTCGCAAATTTATTTGAAACTGAAAGATTTGGTGAATATCGAAGACATTAAAACTGTGTGTAACCTGTTTGCAAATGTAAATTACTTAAAATTAAAAAATGAACTCTCCATAATGTACGCACAGGACGATTTTATGAAACCCAGAGAGGCGGTGCCCCTGTTACAAATGTTTATCCAAAACAATTTAACATCAACATTTAGTGAATCTGTGGAATTGCTGACTGTTTTGTGTACTGTCCCTATGACGACTGTGGAAAGCGAAAGATGTTTCTCTACCTTCAAACGAATCAAAGTATTTCTAAGAAACACTATAGGCCAGGAACGGCTGTGCGCGTTAGCAATGCTATATATTGAAAAAGATCTTGTGAAGTCAATTTAAAATTTTAATGATCATCGAGCACTTTGCAGCTCAGAAATTTAGGAGGATGGACTTCAACTACAAACAGATTTAATGCTAATGATCCTATGGTGAGTTTAGCAAAATTTTATTATCTAGGTACATATTTGAAAACTTGATGTCTGACAGTTACACTCCTATTTCTACACAGCAACGTGTGTGTATGATACTAAGAAATGAAAAATTTTTGGTTCGGACGCATTTCCCCATTCCAAAATTTGGTTATACGTGCCCCACCTATTTTTCCATTGCTAGGATTACAGTTTTAAAACTAAATATAAATTATCTTTAAATTAAATTTCCTAATTAAACACTAGTTCGTAAAAATTCCAAACAGTTGTGTTTATTAGTTATTAGCTATTTAGTCATTTTAGTTTTTATTAATCAGTCAGCTTAGAAAAAAGGTTAAAAAGTTAATTTAATTCATAGTTAAATAATGGGAACAGCCATAAGCATGTACTTTTTTGTTACTGTATAACATTTTATGATACGCGGGTCGTTGAATGAGTTCTTAGAAAAAGATAGAAAAACAAATTATTTTAAGTAGAATTTTTTATATTTCAACATAATTTCCTTTTAGCTCTATACACTTTTCCAAGCGTTTCCCCAACTTTTTTAAGCCGTCTAAAAAGTAAGATTTCGGGAGGTCTTCAAAATAGGTATCTGTTTGGGCGATGTTCGTTCGATATGAACCGCTGTCCATTTTTTTAAGTTTTGAAATAAAAAGGTCACTGGGAGACAAATCCGGTGAATACGGTGAGTGTTGTACTAATTCGAACTTTAATTCCATGATTTTGGCCATTGAAACTATACAAGTATGCACCCCTGCATTGTCTTGATGGAAGATGATCTTTTTCTTTTTCAAATGAGGACGATTTTTCTTGATTTTTTCGCTCAACAATAACTCTTGATTTTTTCGGTACAATAACAACACATAATACTCTCCAGTTATATTTTTTCCTTTTTCCAAGTAATCGGAGTAGATGAGTCTGCGTACATTCCAAAAAACTGTGACCATAACCTTGCCGGCCGATTTCACCGTCTTCGCATTCTTCGGAGCCCGTTTGCCTTCAAAAACCCACTGTTTTGATTGCTCCTTTGTCTCTGGAGTGTAGTAGTGTATTCATGTTTCGTCCACAGTCGAACGTCGAACGTTGTTTCGTCCACAGAAAAAGCACCAAAACTGCCTTAGGGTTGACCATGCGATTGCGTTTATTCTCCACTGAGGGCAAACGCGGCACCCATCTTGCAAAATTGAAAACACTGTACCTTGCGATAAACCTGTGGTCTCAACTATTTCGCGTAGTTTGATTCGTCGATCACTTAAAACCATGTCGTGGATTTTGTCAATCATTTCGGGAGTAATTACTTTCACTGGACGTCCCGAACGATGTTCATCTTTTGTGGATGTACGCCCACCATTACACTTACTTACTTATAAACAGTTGCCAACACAGAAGCAGACGTGCCATGAACTTAATTCAACTCAGCTTTGTTCTCTTTCGGTGTTAAGCCTTTTAAATATAAGTGTTTAATCACCACTCGAAACTCAATTTTGTCTATTTTTTTAAATAAACAAAAGTTTCTTGCATCAATCGAGACTGATCAGACTGAGACTTTGACAGCTATCTGGTGAATAATGATGCTTACTAAAAACAAACCATTTCCGATGCTACGAGCGCCATCTCTTGGATTTTCTGAGGACTTATTAAACGATCTTCGCATTTAAGAGTTTATACAGTTTTAATTTATAATATATTCAAAATTTTTGTAAAATGAAGGTGATTTTGAAGTAAAATATTCTCTAAGTGCAGTTTTGATAACTGTTGTAGAAATATTCTTTTCCACGAAGTAGTAGAAAACCCACAATGATTAAAGCAAAGACGTTTCCATAGCGCTAGAATTTGGGGCGGTGGGAAAGCAGAAATCGTTGGACCTTTCTTTTTGACTTTAAAGCGCTAATTAGCTCAACATGCTGCGCAACTTTTAGCGTTAGCAACTGCGACAATCACAGGTTAACAAGGAAAAAGTGTGCTTCCAACAAAACAAAACCATACAAGCAAGTGACTCGATGTTGGTTGTTTTCCTAACACGTAAGCCCATGTTCACAAAATAATCACAATATCCATTGGCCCCCACGCTCACCAAATTTGTTATTGGGGTTACTTCAAACAGCAAGTCTATTCTAAAAATCTTTGTGCAATAGACAAGCTGAAAGTTGCCATTCGCGAAGTAATTGTAATAGTGCCAGAAGAGATGTTGATAGGTGCGTAGCAAAACATTGAAGAAAGGCTCTGTAAGCAGATTATTAGATAATTAGCTCCCATATTAGATAGTCAATGTGTATATATAAAAACTGCACTTATAGTTTTATTTGAAATATGTTGGGTAGAGTATTTATTGAAAGATGATGTCTTTAGGAATTTTAAAGATAATGTTTTAATGTGTCAGGTTCGCTTTTAAAGTTGGGCCCACACAAGTAAAAATTTGCGTTGTGTGGGCTGTACGTAGTGTGCGTGCTTGGCAATTGTAGACGCTCTGACACACAAGGTCACACATAAATATTTTCACCGCACAACACGCACATGAACCATCTGTTGTAGATTTTCTGGCGAACGTTAAAGGAATTTGAGGCGTACAGAATTTGTGTGAGGACGTGTTGTTGAAGTGAAATTAATGTTTTAGTTCCAAAAAGATACCTACGTGACGTGGTGAAATTTGGATTGAAATTTATTATTTAGTAATTTATTATTTATTGAGTGATTGTCGTCAAAGTGTATATGTCCCAGCATATTATTATGTTGAAAAAGTGTACTGTATTTTTAATAATGAGCAATTTAATCAAAAAAATGGAAAACAAAATCGAAAGAGAAGGCGTTATTGGATGAAGCATTGATATCATAGCAGAAAAGTATAAACTACAGAAAATTAGAAAATTAGTGAAAACACTGAAAAATATATACTCCTTTATTTTTGACGCTTGTTGGAACAACTTAATCAAACCAAACCTACCAACATCTAACCGCACACATACAGACGGAGCGGGACGTACAGCGCACATCACACCTATATTTTGTGACTGTGAATTTTGAGTCGTAAAAATTTTCGCCGCACAGTAAATTCAACACATACGCAAATTTTTATTGATGTGGACCCAATATGGTGATCATTTTACCCATAGGATAACAATTATAATATTAATAATATAGCGATATAATAATAATTATTGCCAATCTGCAGATTAACAATAATTATGATAATGGAAAAGAGGATAATTTTTTCCTGCATAACAAAGTAAAATATTGTATTGTAAAAAGTATGTTAAAAATAATCTTCTCCTCTAATAAACTCCAAATCTGTTTAATTATCGCTAATGTAAATTTATTAATTGTTTAGTGGCCAAATTGACTGAAATTGTAGTACTTGAAAGAAACTTTCTGTTAATTTAATATTGTTTAAGTTGATTTTTCAAACTACTTATTTCATACCTATTTACTGATAAAAACATAAACAATTTATATTGCTACAATGGATTAAATATTTAAAAGCAATAAACGCATATGGGAAAATCGCTCGAATATTTGCTCAATTAAAGTGGCATTATTAAATTATTTTGATCAATGAAAGCTAATCATTATTATTTTGTAAACAACAAGTATGAGAATATTTCAAAAAGCGAACCAGCAATAGTTCTTACAAGATTAATATGGTTTATATTTTTATTTATATTAAAGAATTAAAATTACTGTACCAAATGGTTATTATTTATATTTATATTGTTTATTTTCTCTTATTAATGTGTTATTCAGTTTTTAATACGGTTGGCCTTAATACAATAAGATTTACTTAAAAGAACGAAAAGACAATTTTCTGGGAACGATCAACTAACTATTCTTGATATTTTTTGTTAGTGGGAGTTCTGTTTTAAGTGCTTTCTAAAGTTAAGCTTAGTAGAATAAAGACTAGACAATGTCATATTATGTGAGGAAGCTCATTTTAACATGAATGGTTTTATAAACGAAAACTAATTTCGTATAATTCAACAATACCCCCTTTTAATCCAAAATGGAGTGCTTTAAATAAGAGACCGTATAGCTTAAGACATAACGAACGTTTCGGAAGACAGGTTTTCATAAAGGCTAAATTAATTTGATTTGAAGACATCTGACATCTGATATTTGTAGACATCCAAGGATAATTATCGATAAAATTTATGCAGTGAATTTATGATTACCGCATGCATATACATATCTCTGAAATAGATATGAATAATTTTGTAGAGTTAAAAGTTTTTTAAACCTTTAAGTTTAAAAAGTATTAAGATGCCGAATAGCTAGTGTTATTGAATTCAAATTGAGCTCCAACTTTAGAATAATACCGAAACGCGCTACTTCTAAAGGTAAACCTATTATCCAGATTTGGTGTCATCGGATTTTATGCTGTTACAATCCATGCAACATGCAAGAGTTAGAAAATATTTTAATATATTAAATAATTGTTTTGCTAAAGTTAATGCATTTTGAAAGCGTAAAACGACTATATTTAAGTTCAGAACTTAATAATCTATATTTGTCTGATGTATATTTTTTTTGTTTTCCCACTTAATGAATTAAATATGTCCTATTTATAATAATCAAGTAGAATATGGAACAGTCTTAATAAATGGGCTTGTGACGGAAGTTCGGACAAGTAAGTTTGAAAATGAAGGTTGCGATGACGAAAATTGGTTCGTTTCGTTCATTTGTTCCCTTAAAATTGTGTTCATTCAATGACCAAGCTAAATTGTTATGATACAATCCTAGGCTTTGATCAACACAGATTCTGTAGTCCAATTAAATTAATGTGCTGTTTGCGAAGGAAAATAATGAATTGACCTTCCAAGAAACAGAATTCATTCAGAATGAAATAAATTCCATCCAACCAATAAACATTGAGATTGATGGATCTAAAATTTTTATTCACCATAAAATGTTATTAACAACGATAGATGGAAAAGTTTGCAATATGTTAATCGGTTTACGTTCGACCCAAACATGCTACATTTGTGGAGTCACTGATATATTCACTGTCAAACTTTCGATATATTGATATTGAATACTACTTAATATTTACACATATTTTAATATAAAAAAAACAATGATCCTGTTTCAAATGGTTGTCGATTAATTCATTTTATTACCTTTTATTTAAGATCTTCCATTTTTTCCTATCAAATACCTATGTGTTGTGGAGGAATTGAATTATCATAGCTCATGAAATAAAATATACCATGTAGAATCAGAAGTTAATTTCCTTATTTAACCGTTAATATTTAAATTATCTGCTTGTTGTAGATACATCTGTTGCTCAATATGTTCTCTGCTACAAATGCAGATATTACAAATATTTGCCAGGAATAAGCTCATATTTAAGTGCAATGAAAAGTAAAATTTTTCTGTCAGTGAAATTCGTTAGTGGAAAACCGAAATGTTCATGTTTCGTTTTTGGATTAGGATATGTTGATTAGTTGTCGTTATTTGTTAAGTCGGATGTTGCGCTTTATCGTATCATTTAATTCATGCTTTTAATGATAGTAGTTTAACAGTATACACATAATGTGGGTAGTCATTTTCATCGCAATTTAAAGCGGGAATGCAATATATCTAAAATTACTATTTATTTATTGATTTGGTGTGAAGTGGTATAAATAGTATTGTAATAATAAATACAATGTTATTATAATGTCCAGAAATTATAATATCCGAACAAACAACTCAAGCTACACACTTAGTGGAAGTTAATGAACAAAGTACAGAAAACACTGATCAGGTAAATCCATGTATTCTGCTTGAATTTAGAAAATCAATTTCGGAGTACGAATGCACATATCTGCTAAGTAAACCACCGCTTCTCAAACTAAATGCTTTTAAAAAGCCTGCAGTAGCATTAGATGAACTGACCAAAATATTCTGCCTCCACTCGTTGCAAAAACTAAGACTTTAGAGGAACTACATCTGTTGATCTACTGTGCTGCAATCTCAATACTTAAAGTCAATGGAATTAAGATCAGACCAATATTAGCAAATTCAAATGAAAATACACAACCTCAGATACCACACTCGGAGAACAGGCTCGTAAAGAAAATTACTTCACTTAGGACAGATATTGGACGACTGACTGATTGGATAAGTGAAAGGAGAACTGGAAAACTAGAAAGAAGAATTGTAATAATCATTGGACGAAATGAAATACACTCTACGAAGGACGCAATAAATACGACACCCCAACAATGTCTTGACACCTTAAAACAGAAATTTTCAATATATGCGACAAGGCTGAAGAAATACAAGAAAAGCAATAAGAGAAAAATGGACAATAAATTAGTTCAGAAGTCGGACAGAACTTTTTACAGGAATCTCAATTCAGTTGCTAGTTACCCGATTAATAGCTTCCCGACTAAAGGGCAGGTGGAGGAATGCTGGAGCAACCAGTTAAGTACAAAGTATTCACACAACAACAGCGCCTGCTGGATAACAGAGGAACGTCAGCTCTATCAAAACTGCGAAGAAATAAAAGATAAACCATTTATAATCTATGAAGTTTCCAATGTAATTAAACAACTTCATAACTGGAAAGCACCATGGACTGACAGACTGCAAAATTACTGGCTGAAGAAATTATGGTGCATACATGATAAACTAACTAATATTATTAACAATTAGTCGAGTCACAAAATGTACCATTATTTCTAACTCGAGGAACAACATACCTTATACCAAAGGACCATCAAAATACTCAAGATAATATGAAAGATCGCCCCATAACCTGCCTCCCCACGATATTTAAAGATACTATTATCAAATATATGTATATTGTGAATGCAATAATATAATTGCCATGCAGCAAAAAGGCTGTACTAAAAGAGCAATGGGTTATTGATTTAGTCCTTTGCAATCAGGCGTATACCAAGAAACAAAATATCACTATGGCATATATCGATTATTAGAAGGCCTTTGATTCTGTACCATATGAATGGTTTATAGAAATCTTAAATATCTACAAAATAAATCAGCCAATATAAATTTCTTGAAGAGCTTCATGTCAGTGTGGAAGAACCAAAATCCAACTTAGGGAGGGTGACCATAATATAACAACTATAGAAATTATAATCAGAAGAGGTATTTTTCAAGGAAATTCGCTCAGTTCTCTTTGGTTCTGTATCGCCATGAACCCACTCTCAAACCGACTAAACTCCACAAAATATGGTTTTGGCTTGAAAAACAATTGTGAACCTATACGGCTAAACCCTTTGTTCTATATGGAAGATATATTCTCCAGTGATATACAAATGCAATTTGGACTGGAGAAGTGTCGAATAATAAACATCAATAGAGGAAAACTGCTGAATAATGATTTTGAGACACAGAACGGACAAAAGATCGAGACAATGAGTGCTGTAGATACATACAAGTATTTGGATACGAAGTAAGTATGTCGAATTGATCACGGCTTAATAAAAAAATTTAGGGCTTACCTGTCAATTTATCAAAAGAGTGAGACAAGTGTTGAGGACAGACTTAAATAGCAGAAATATGTCTAAGGCTATCAACACCTATGCATGTTCGTTTCTAAACTATTCATTCGGGATAGTTAACTGGAGCATAACCAACGTACAAAATATGCAACGTAAGATCAGAAATACCACCCTAGAAGTGCAGTGTAACGCACAACATTGCCGCGATAACAAGGCAGTAGGGAATTAGTCGTAGTATTAGTAAGCAACTGAACCAACAAATAGGAAATCTGCGAAACTATTTATTGAAGTAGGCGAGAACGTCTATGCTACATAAAGCTGAAAGCCAGGCTGATGGATCAATACCACCATGGCTAAACGAAGATCAAGTCTAAGTCTATGCAAAAACAGAACTTGAGAAATTATAATCATGGAGAGAAAAGCCTTTGGATGGGAGACATTTGAATAAGGTCACCCAGGAACAAGTGGACAAATTAGCGTCGAACTACTGGCTGACTGCTGGACAGATGTTTTCGGTGACAGAGGGTTTCCTACAGGCAATACAAGACCAAGTTATACCGGCCAGAAATTACCTCAAATACATAGTTTGGGACGGAAGAGTGGTGGATGATCGAGGTAGATATGGGTGCCGGGTCTCCACATATAACGGCAGTCTGTGAAGCATTTGCAGCAACAGCATATAAAGAAAGGCACAACACAGTGGCCAAGATCATTCATCAAGAATTGGCAATAAAACTACAGCTACAAAAATCAGTACATTCTCATACTACAATTACAATCCGCAACCAGTTTTGAAGAACAACAGCTTCAGAATGTATTGGAACCGAACAGTGCTTACTGAGTAGAAATTAAATAACAACAGGCCCGATATTGTCGTGATGGATAAAATTTCAAGAAAAACATCATTTATAGAAATAGCTATCTCAAACAACAATAATTTAATTGCTAAACATACCGCAAAAATTCTAAAGTATAAAGAGCTGCAAGAAGAGGTAAAAATATAATGGGATAAGAAGTACGTCGAACAATACCGATCATATTGTCATCAACTGGAAATATCCCAAAGAACCTGGTAATGAATATTAAAATATTGGGTCTCAACGCTCATCTTTTTAGACCCATGCAGAAGGCTATATTGCCTGGAACAGCTCGAACCGTTCGAAAGTTTTTGGATAACAATAGGAAACCAAAGACATCCAACGTCACTACTTTGTAGCAACCCGTGTGGCCCGAAAACGTGGAAAGGGTCCCCACAGAGCTTAATCCTTCTGATATCTAAGATATCTGGGATAAGTCAATGTTCCCCTTAGAGGGAGTGAGAATGCCTTTTGGCTAAATCAACACAATGTAATTCAAATATTTCCCTTTTGGACCTGCATCTTAATTTTACTCTCAATAGTTACTGTTTGTCTAAAGATTGCGTTAGTAAAAACGTTTTAAAAACAAATGGGCTATAACTTTATAGGAATTTTCCAATAAAAGTGTCAACACTTTGAAATGTAATAGGGGCAACAGTGTTTGAAATGTAAGTGCCACTCGTAAACTGATGTGCTCAATACATTGTTTCAATTCACTATGGAAAGATGCACAATTAAACAACGCAAAAAAATTATTCGTATCTTCCATCAAAATGCATGAGTTTTGCTCGACTTTTCGAAAGTGAAATTTCTGGTAAATATAATCTGTCGTAAGACTAAGTGTAAAATAAGATAGGAAAGTATCTATTTAATGCCGTTCTCAGGAACTCCTTTTTCAGGCGACGTGGAGTATTTTGCATCATGATCTTCTTTGCAGGGTTTATACAGTTCAATTAACTTAACAACTAAAGCGCACTGATCATCATCTGCATTGAACATCGCGAATTTGGATTTAGAGCAGTTGAAAGGCAATCCCCACGGGAAAAAAACAATCCTTTCCGAGAAGCGAACTTCTGATTTAATGGGTTTATGAATAAATATAACTATAGGATTTGGGTCGATGAAAATCATCAAGTAACTCAGGAGGTAATTCAAGCAATAGGTAATGGTAATTTAGGATGCTTCTTCATCCTCAAAAAATCAGTGTATTGTGGGGTTTTTGGGCTGAAGGAGTGATTTTTTTTTAAGACGATGGTGGAAATCCTGTTACTGTTAATAGTAAACGCTTTAGAGATATGCTAACATGTTAACAGAATATCATTCGGCTGAACTGATAAATGTGGATATACATTTGTTTTTTTCCAATAAGGCTTGTAGTGCGACTTATCACACATCTCGCTAGATAATCAATTTGTTGCAAGAATTAGACGCATTATTTCCCGAAATGGTTATGTTAAATCTATGATTACAGAAATAAACCCTGAACAATCCTTGACGAAATTAAATTAAATTAAATTTATTAATCAAACGAAACATTCAGACCTCCATTGAAAATATACCATTCGATATGTGAGAAAGAGTAATAGAAAATTGGATCTCCAGAATGCATTCCATTTTTCATTAATTTTCAAAACATAGTGCTATTATTTGTTCATTAACATAAAATATAAATTACCTGATTGACACTTGTAGTTTCCATTGTGCCTAATTTTAAAGTTCTGATACTCTTATATCACAACCCTTTATTTCTCTCTGAATAATGATATTATATTAATTACATTCATTAACTACGGCTTACCGTAGTATATATTATTAAGAATTATGAATTAATTTATGTTTTTTAAGCAGCTTGGCAAGATGAGTCATAATGAGTCATGTAATAAACGGGAAAGATCTGTTCAGAATACTTGCATGTTTACTTTAACCCATTATCCAAAATTCTTAGAATTCCCAACCGATTATTGGCCCAGGTCGCGTATAAGCAAGATAGATGCAGATCCAAACCAAGACAGATCCATGTCTAGATAACCGGTAATAGTGAGTTAGTGAAATAAGATTAAGTGCAACAGAATGGTGGAAACTTGCCGTCGGAAATCTCCTTGTGCTAGATGGCTTATCCAATTATATTAACGTAACATAAACCGAATAAATATCATAAGCAAGACAAAGGCAAAATTAATGATGGAAAGCCATCGTTGTTTGTACATGTGTAAGAAGCAGAAGCAAAAAACGCCAAAACCGTTGTAGTAAAATTTAAAGTACTAATGTAGTGACTCAAGCTTCTACGTGCAGAGAATTGTGATTCTACAGAAATGTACATACCATAAATCAAGTGAGTGAAACGGCCCAAAAACTTCACCGAACGATTTTCCAAACCAACGAAGCAACAACCAACCAACGAAGGTTGGTTTTTTATTCCTGGTTGGTTTACCAGAGAAGAACACAGCGATGATAATGGCCGGCGAATTCTGGTAGTTACTGAATATACAATTATCTAGAGAGCAATGGTCGTTGCAACTAAATTTAAGAATATATTCAGAGATAATTAGAATCCACCAGATAATGAGAAATAGAGACGTACCCAGGCAACACCAACAGCAAACTTGATAACAGCTAAAAAGCATCAGGTATTTCAAGTTTAAACAGTTTGATTTAAACAATGCAAACCAATGTTCCAAACAAAAGAACAAGTGCGCTTATTGTAGTTTTTCTGAATGGTTAGTTTCAAATGGACGACGATATGGTTAATCCTAGCATTTAACATGCAGAAAAGAGTGGTTACAAAATACGGAGAAACTAGAACTTCAATAAATAATGATGGCAAACGAAACCTACATTCCGATTAAATCTTCAGGTGAAGATAATCTGCAAACTGTTTTTGGAAAGGAAAATAATGATACTATGATCAAGAAAGTGTTTTATGGACAAGAACATACTTATCATCGGTAAGCCAGCTTATAAAGAATAGGCAAATGGTAGTAATATTTCCAACAAAGGGAATCTTAATTGCAACTGCAGATTTAATGAATAATGTTTATCGATTAAATTTCAATAAACAGAAATTGTGTTTGTTGACAAGTTCAATATGACAAGATACATGAAATATGTCAGATTTGGTCACAGCCTACAAAGGTTAATTAGTTATTGATTTAAATTAATGACATGAGTAGTTAATGTACCAAGACAACTTTGACAAGAACAATTTCTCAATACATACTCCAATCTACTACGACCAAAAAACACAGAATGAGCAAATCAAAGATCAAAAGCATACTGATTTGCTTTTTTGATGGTCAGAAAATCGTCCATACTGAATTTGTGCCTTAAAGTCAAACGGTAAACAAGCATTTTTACCGAGGAGTTCTTGAAAGGTATATAGAAGTCCTTGGTATATAAGTATTGGTTCTTGATATAAAGTTCTTGGTCCTTGCTATAATAGTAAATAAAGGATAAAGTATGTCATGATAAAACAATCAGCGTGATGGATGCCGAATTGCATCCATAACGCTGATGGACGTATCCTGCTGGCCAAAAATTTCTGTTGAGTGTTTGGGGTGATTTCTGAGTTTTGATAAAACTTAGATTCATTACAATACATCAGAAATAAAGTCAAACATTTTTATAACAAACAGGTTTACCTGGCAGACGTGTTCTAAAGAATACGAACACGCTTCCGTCGACCGGAAGTCTCATGGCCATTGTTTTCTTAAACTCGCAAGCATTATCTTCATTGGCTATTTGGAAAAGAGAAAGACGATCACAGAAGAGTAACATATTGCATCATAGAACCAATTTTACAAAAAGTTGATAAAACACGGCGTCATTTGGCGAAAAAAGGTGATATTTCACTATGACAATGCACCAGCCTATTCGTTCAGCATTGTAACAGCGCAATTGGCCAATTTGCTTTACAAATTAATGCCGTATCAATCTTATTACCTAGATGTGACTCTCTACGACTTCATTCTCTTTCTAAATATGAAGAAATGACTGGCTCGAAAGACATTCATATCAAATTAAGAGATCGCCGCCGAAACAGAGCTACACACAGGAACCGGTAAATAAAAACCTGTAAAGAATTATTAAAAACTCAACGTCCACAATAGCTTTACAGTAAACGAGCTCTGGAGTACGCAAGAAGCAGTAATAATATCTTTCAATCGTAACAAGCCTATTGCAGCAACGTATTTTATAATCTTTTGTTGCAAATGCTTTCTATGCACATTTATAGTTGTGATCAGATATAATTTGAAAACTAATAGAAAATTATGTTTATTACATCAATCGCAAAATAGTAAAATTCTCATTTACGAGGATAGAGCGAAAAAACAGATACTTTGCCGATTTCACGATCGCAAAGGTGATCATTTCTGAAAAGTAGTTTCTTTCCTAGTTACGCTCCATGAGTTTTTAAATTAAATCGATGTTATTTAGTTTTATTTTGACAATATAAGAAGAGAAAAGCGCTATCATGGTAAACAGCGAATTCAATGTATGGATTAAATACTATTTTCGTTGAAAACTCACCGCGTAAAACAAAGAAAATAAAAAAAAGAACTATGAGAACCGTGCTCTTTCAGGGTACGCACACAAAGAAGTTAGCCAGCGCCTAATTTCGGCGCTGAATACCGGTGCCAGTTTTCCCGCTGGTATATTATATCCATTATATTACCATTAAAGAACGCTGGTTATCTGCGAGTAAAAAAGCAGATTTCATGAATGCAAGAATTTGTGAAGATAAACATAAAATATATACAAATAGTGGCCTTAGGCCTTCATAAATTTATTTCGAAATAATAAAATAAATTGTAAAATGTAAGTACACTATAAATAAAATATTTCGAAATAATAACACGTGAATGTGAACGATTTTAATGCCGCTACATTAATAATAATTTTTCCACTGAAAATCGACGTCCGGCGTCGAAAATAAGCGACCAAGAATTAAAAATTCATTCCGGTAAAATAGTCGGTGCCGGTTCACACTTGTTTACAAGTTCCGAAATGCTTTGTTTATGAGCACTATCATTTAAAACCTAAGTAAATAATCGGCGTTTATTGATGCCGACTGCCAGTAAGCAGGAAACCTGCTTTCTTTATGTGTGCACCATTACATTTCACAAGACAAAACAAGGACAGAACAAGACAAGACAAGAACAAGTGAACAAGTCACCCTCCGCAATCTAGACGCCCTGTTGAAGTCACTGCTGATGAACTAGTTCATAAAATCGCAAGATTGTTGAGAGGATAAATATCTTGAACGAAGGCGTACGGAACATATACTAATATTTGGGCTTGATAAAGGAATCAGCGCGATGGATGCCAAATCAGCGCAATGGATCCTGCAGGCCAAAAATTTCTGTTGAGTTTCTGTGACGATTTATGACTGTTGATGAAACTTTGATTCATCACAACAAATTAATTGAAAAGGAACACTCTATAAATGATTTATTTGTCAAAGAGAACCAAAATTTTCTGTTGCTGGCGATATGATACGGGAAAAAGCATTAAGCCTGAGTAAAAATAAGACTTTTACAGCCAGTGACGGTTGGCTACAAAGGCTTAAAACTCGTTATGGTATCAGATTTCTTGAAATTACGAGCGAAAAATTATCATCGCAGACCGAATTAGTCGATCCTTTTGAGCAATATTTGTTCAAAATTATAGAAGAACTAAATTTATGCTATCAACAACTTTATAACGCAGATGAAACGGGACTGTTCTGGAATCTCCTTCCCGACAAGACGTAGGTTTCTCTGATAGAAAAGACAGCTCCAGGATTCAAAAATTCAAAATAAAGCTTAACATTGTTAGGCTGCATAAATGCAACAGGCCACCATAAATTTAAGCCACTTCTTATCGGGAAATCTAGAAATCCAAGAGCACAAAAATTCTTGGATGACAGTAGAAATTTGTAAGAGTTGGTTTTTTGAAAACTTTGTACCTAAGATAAGTCACGTACAAAATTTACATGAATAACAATTACGTATATTAAATAATTTATTTACAGGTAATATTTCGAAAATCCCAAGGGTTGCCTCTGAGAGCCTTACTTTTACTTGACAATACTCCTAGTCACCCATCAGTAGATGGAATGATATTTATAATGTTGATGTCATTCAATGTAACGTCGTTGATTCAACCATTAGATCAAAATGTTTTAAAACTAACAAAACTTTGCTATAGAAAAAGCCTTCTAAGCTCTGTTGTAGAAAAAAGTTCTGAATTAAGCAAAAATCTGAAACGTGTGACGATAAAAGATACTGGATTACATCTGGCAGTGGCATGGGAGAAAATACCCCCAGCATAATTCGCGAATGTTGGTGCAACATTTTAAAATGCAATGAACCAGATGAGGGAGATATTCCATTGTCGGAGAGATTAAGGAAAATTAAAGAATACGCAAATAATGAGTGTAATGAAGCAATTAAGGACACACATATATTACTCAATGAAATCAACCCTGATTACCTTTCGGAAGACATTGAAGATCGTCAATCTGTGCCAGTAACTGAAGTTTTCTAAGATGAACTTAATGAAGAACCCGAATATGAGCCAGCATTAAATCAGCATAGTGTATCCCAAACTGATGCTATAAAAGCTTTAGGGTTAATAATCACACGAGCTGAACAAAATTCTCTTGGCGTAAATAATATTTTGGCACTTCAGGGTATGTATGAAAATGCCATGCCAAATGCTTAACATAAAAACTAAAAAAGATCAGAAACGAATTACTGACTTTTTCAAAATTTAAGTTTTTTTTCTGTTCAAAGATATGCATAATATGTTAACTGTTTCAGTACTATGAAGATTTATGTGTATATTCTTATGTTGTTATTGTATTCCAAAATACGGTGATTGTTTTATTACTGCCTATTAATTCTTCTATTGGAACCTTTGGTGTGAAACACTAAACTTGAAGAGATTTACCATTAAACATCAAAAAATGGTTTTCCATACTATGTTTTTCGTTTGTGACAAAGTTTACTACTTTTTAAAAATAGTATCCATAGTCAACACCTTCAAACGATTTCCTTTCAGATTGTTTCCAATTGACTCACAGATTTATTTGAATCGACTAAAACCTATTTAAGTGCGTTTTAGCACTTGGTGTGTTTTGGTTAAATTGCTTTGGTTTAATTTTGTGCAGAACTTAACATTTATACTTTAAATTGTACTCCTAAATATTAATCTCAATAAAACCAGATAACATTATTTAAGATAATGATATGAAGCTTGGAAGGAATGATATGACTTTACTTTTTGAAGACGATGATGGAAATCATGTTACTGTTAATGATGAAGGTATCTATAAATGGTTAATGGTTAATAGGAATATGCTAACAGAATATCATTGGCCTGAATTGATAAATGTGGATATTAATAATGTTTTCTTTCAACAAGACGGTACGGCTCATCACACATCTGACCAGACAATCGATGTATTTCAAGAAAAGTTTCCTGGTCGCGCTATCTAGCAAAATTTCTGATTTAAAGAAATATACCCCGATCAATTCTTGACCATAAACGAAATATACCACCATTGAAAATATTCAACCCAATATGTTAAAAGGCAACACTTGATTATTACACATAAACCTAATTTTAAGTAAATCCATTTTTAAAATCTTTTTGGACCGATAGTTCGTCAATATTTTATATTAGGTATTTTTTTATTTCGACAACGCTCCATCTTATAAAGCACAATAATTGGTTGACTTTTTGCACAAAGCGAATATCAACAGATAGCCCCTTTATTCTTTCGTTTTAGAAGTATAAAGCTCCTGCTGTAATCCGAAAAAAAATCGTTGTTAATAAAAGAATAAATAAAAACAATATATTTGCTAAGAGAAAAGAAACGGCTACATTGACATACTGGCTGAGGTGATGAGCCGTGGCCAGTGCGGTAGCGGGTTCGATTCCCGTGCTAGGTCGGAAAAAAGATGAAAAGTTCGCACCGAATCGATAAACACTTTTCGAGCGCGGTTAATACCCATAAAGCCATGGGCTTAAAATGGTTGTATATGGTATAAACAAAAAAGAGAGGAAAACCGCTTCGAACAATTCAAGATTTGAAAGTCAGATTGAAAAAGGGATTCATATTGAAAGGGAATTCGGGAAACACAAGCAATAGAAAAAGGAATAAAACAATTTTTTACTTTGTTATCTATCACTTTTATTTATTCTTATAATATATTAATTATTATTATAATATATTTGTATATATTAAATAAAAGTGATAGATAACAAAGTACGTTGTACGTTTGCACGTACGAAAGCAAGTTTCGCTAACCATGTTAGCGAAACGTACGTCGAGCAGTTAAAAAAAAAGTGATTTGATGTTTAATGGTAAATCTCTTCAAGCTTAGTATAACTGCCTACATATTTTTCTAACCATCGATATCATGAACACCTTCAATCTCATGAACAGCACTTGGCTTTTTTGTGTTCACATTATCGAGCTTATAATGTATTCATATCAAATGAAGAGATCATAACTATTTTACAGAGTTCAACAAATTGTATTTTTTGGAAGGCTCAAAAATGTTGGAAAATCGTTGGATGAAGTTTTTCAAGCTAAAAGCAGACTACGTACAGATGAATAGATAGAATAATAGATGAATTTTTGATAAAAAAAAAACGATGTTTCATTTAAAAGGTATTTCAAAAATTTTTCACTCTACCCTCGCATACTTTTTATTGTATGTTGAAGAATTGACAAAATTATTTTGTAAAGATATAGGACTATTTCTTTATTAATGAAAAACACTTTGTTAAAAATATCCTATAATTCATCTTTATTCCAATAGTAAAATCATTTTCAATGAACTAAACTTATCTGTAACACTAATGTATGTAAACAGATGAAAATAATTGGAAGTATTAAAAATACGTCAAATCATTATCACAATGACTATTAATCTAAAATCCATACTGTCACTGTAAACCAAAATATTTATTTTCGTTATTTATGAATTTTCTACGATATGGTTACGTACATATATATTCAAACTACTGCATTTTCAAGTAACATTTATATTATTATTTATCTATTTTTCCATAAACATTTAAATGTCATATGTATATTTTGAATATAATTACCGCAATATTTAATATAAACATTTCATTAGAGAAGAATATTGTGACATATATACATAGTAATATTGAGTAATTAACAAAATACGTAGTTTCTTGCCCTATCTTACGTCAAATGAACTTATTGACATGTTTACTATAGAAAATAAATACGAAGCATGTGACTAATAAAAGCGATTTATTAAAATAGTTAACACTTTGTCTTCAATCAAATAAACTATCAAAATAGTTCATTCATCGCTATTTGTTGCGTAAAATATCTGTTTCGAGGTTTAAGAAAGAAAATTCAAAGAAAAGTGCATTAATCAATGATTAATAAAATTTTTAGTTTAATTAAACGAACAAAAATTAATGTCATGCTATTGAATTAAATGGAAAATATGACGAATAATCGTTAAAATGCATATCTACTGTTTGTGTTTCCCGAATTCCCTTTCAGTATGAATCCCTTTTTTAATCTGACTTTCAAATCTTGAATAGTCCGAAGCAGTTTTTCTCTCTTTTTTTTGATATCGCATACAGGCGATTTTAGGCCCATGGATTTATGGGTATTAACCGCTCTCGAAAAGTGTTTATCAATTCGGTACGAACTTTTCCTCTTTTTTCCGACCGAGCACGAGAGTCGAACTCGCTACTGCGCTGGCCACGGCTCATCACCTCAGCCAGTATGTCAATGTAGCCGTTTCTTTTCTCTTAGCAAATATATTGTTTTTATTTATTCTTTCATTAACAACGATTCTTTTTTCGGATGACAGCAGGAACTTTATACTTTTAAAACGAAAGATAACCAAAGAATTGATATTCGCAATTTGTGCAAAAAGTCAACCAATTATTGTGCTTTATAAGGTGGAGCGTTGCCGAAATAAACAAATATCTAATAAAAAATATTGACGAGCTATCGGTCCAAAAAGATTTTAAAAATGGATTTACTTAAAATTAGGATGATATGCAATAATCAAGTGTTGCCTTTTACGCATATCGGGTGGAATATTTTCAACGGTGGTATATTTCGTTTATGATCAAGAACTGTTCGGGGTATATTTCTTTAAATCAGAAATTTCGCTAAATAGCGCGCCCAAGAAACTTTTCTTGAAATTCATCGATTGTCTGGTGAGATTTGTGACGAGCCGTACCGTCTTGTTGAAAGAAAACAATATTAATATCCATATTTATCAATTCAGGCCAATGATATTCTTTTAACATATTCCTATTAACCATTAACCATTTACTGGTACCTTCATCATTAACAGTAACATGATTTCCATCATCGTCTTCAAAAAATAAAGTCATATCACTCCTTCCAAGCTTCATATCATTATGTTAAATAATGTTATCTGGTTTTATTGAGATTAATATTTAGTAGTACAATTTAAAGTACAAATGTTAAGTTCTGCGCAAAATTAAACCAAACCAATTTAACCAAAACTCACCAACTGTTAAAACAGGCACTTAAGCAGGTTTTAGTCGATTCAAATATCATGTGAGTCAATTGGAAACAATCTGAAAGGAAATCGTTTGAAAGTGTTGAATATGGATACTATTTTTAAAAAGTAGTAAAATTTGTCAAACGAAAACATACCATGGAAAAAAAAATTGCATAAATTTTGAAATATTTATGTACACTATGATGGTATTCAGACGGTCATTCAATAAGTCCTTAAAAATACATAAAAACCAAATTATTTTAAGTAGACTTTTTATTTTTCAACATAATCTCCTTTTAGCTCTATACACTTTTTCAAGTGCTTCTCCAACTTTTTTAAGACGTCTAAAAGGTAAAATTTCGGAAGGTCCCCAAAATAGGCATTTGTTTGGTCTATGACCCCCTCGTTCGGTGTGAACCTAAGCCATTTTTTTAAGTTCGTAAATAAAAAAGTCACTGGAGGCCAAATCCGGTAAATACCGTAGATGTTGTAATAATTCGAACTTTAATTCCATGATTTTGGCCATTAGAACTGTACAGGTGTGAATCCGTTTTTCTTTTTCAAATGAGGACAATTTTTGTTGATTTCTTCACTCAGCCGATGCAATAACAACGCATAATACTCTCTAGTTATTATTTTTCCTTTTTCCAAGTAATCGGTGTAGATGATTCCGCGTGTATCCAAAAAAACTGTGGTTATAACCTTGCAAGCCGATTTCACCGTCTTCACCTTGTTCGGAACCCGTTCGCCTTCAAAAACCCACTGTTTTGATAGTTCCTTTGTCTCTGGAGTGTAGTAGTGTATCCATGTCTCGTTCATAGTTATGTATCAAACGTCCACAGTTATGTATCAAACGTCCACAGTTATATATTGACGCAGAAACTCCTCGGGATTGTGATGAGGACATACACGACAACACGATTGCGATTATTCTCATCTGAGAACAAACGCGGCACCCGTCTTGCCCAAATTTTTTTTACACCCAATTTTTCGTGCAGAATTGAAAACAGTATACCTCGCGATAAGCCTGTGGCCTCAACTATTTCGCACACTTTGATTTGTCGATCACTTAAAACCATGTCGTGGATTTTGTCAATCATTTCGGGAGTAGTCACTTCCGCTAGATGTCCCGAACGATGTTTATCTTTTGTGGATGTACGGAAACGTTTAAACTCATTTACCCAATTACCAACAGTTGCAAACACAGGAGACGTGCCTTGAACTTCATCCAATTCAGCTTTGATCTCTTCGGTATTAAACCTTTTAAATATAAGTGTAATCAAACTCACTTTTCCATTTTTCTAAATAAACAAAAGTCTCTTGCTTCAATCGACAATAAAAACGAAACCATGTGATGAATAAAACTGAGACTTTGACAGCTGTCTGGTGAATAATGATGCTTACTAAAAACAAACCATTTCCGATGTTACGAGCGCCATCTCTTGAATTTTGTAAGGATTTATTGAACAACCCTCGTATATAATGATGCAAAATCAAGGAACTTACATTTGATACAAAAAAATTAATAATGAATAGGGTCACCTCCGTCTTTCAAGTTCGATTAAACTTGCTGGTAGTCAGGGAAATCGCCCAAGAATTCCACAAATATTATCTCACATATGTTCTCTTAACAATAAATTTGTGAATCTCGCCAGCTAGTCGAGTGTCATTACACACTCATGTCGAAATTGCACTGTTTGACGAATTGGAAGTGGTCTTGGGGTATCTATCTTTCTGAAGACAAGATTTGGACGAGTTTGTATATATGGCCGAATGACGACTGCTTCCCAAGTAAATAGCCCCCCATGCAATAATTCATGTGGTGATAGTTCTAAGTTAAGTTAAATTTCACTTTTCACTTAAATATCACAGTATTTGGCAAGGAATAAATCTGAGGAAGGGTCGAATAGACATTCGAATAAGTCCTTCATAATGACCAAAATGAAATGTAGACTCAACATTAAAACATATAGAGTTCCATTCCAGATCCCAGTCGGTTCTAGTTCGGCACCATTTCAAGCAATACGTTTTTTGGTCCACTGTAAGAAGGACCATCTCACTATTTCATGAAAGCGTATACTTCCTTCTTTTATAGTAATAGCTGGTCCCTTTTAAATTCCATTATTTGCCCGAAATGACGTAGTGTCGCAACTAGCATTTTACGACTTTTAATAAAACCAAAAATACCTCATACAATGGTATATGATACCATTGTATGAGGTTAAGAATGAGGTTATAATGATAAGAACAAAATTTTATAAATTGATTACGTTTGCCAATTTAGTTGCAAACGCAAATAGAACCATAAACGGACTAGATTTTATGTTCAAAATATGCTACAGGATGAGCGTATTTTAAGTTGTATTCAAACATGTATACTAAATATTGTATTGTTGTACTTTTTGTTCTCAATGTACCACGAGAGCCCTAAAAAATATAACAGTTATTTTAGGATAGTGGCCGAAGCTGATCCTGGATTAATCGGATCAAATATTATAAACACAATCAAATATAATTTCAACTTATTTTTGAAATGTCTTTAGAACTGAACTCTGAATAATGCACGAGTAAAGTAGTGCAAACGTAGAATGCATATTGGCGAGTATAATACAAAACGAAGCTAGATGGTCACCTAAAAATCCACCCTAATATAAAAGTCCGAGAAAGAAACTCAGATAGGAGCTGTTTGGCTTGGCAGAATTCTTGGCAGGAAATGCCAAAATTAAAAAAGCCTTTTGGAACTAAAATGGTGAAATATACGATACCATAAAAACTAAACTCGATGAGATTTAACACTAAATACCAAATAACTTTTTTTTAAACTTCTCGGCGCGCCTTTCGTCAACTATCATCACGGGATGATTTAATCTTCTCCTGATGTTGCTAATATGGTTGGCGAAATGCGCGTCAAGAAGTTTAAAAAAAGTTACTTGTGTTTAGTAGTAAAACTCATCGAGTTTAGTGTTTCACACCGAAGGTTCTAATAGAAGGAAAATACTTATTCATTTTGCTGATCTTTATTTTGCTTTAATTTTTATCTTTAAAAAGTTCATTGTTTTGATTTTTTAATATTTCAGCTTAGTTTTAAACAACTATGATTTAATCAAATTGAATAAAAGTGCTCAAATTATATTTTTTTGGCATAATACATTTTTTCTATATTTTAATATCCTAAACCACTAGAATCATACTAGATTAAAACAGTGTAACTCCTTTTTGCCATTATATAGAGTAGGTCAATAATATTTATCTTTAGGTTCAGTAGCTTCATGGAATAACGGTGTCCGTTCTGTGTAAAATTTGCAAAACTAATGATTCATACATTACCGTTGAATATATTTTCTATCTAAAGTACAGACTATACGACATCAATTGGCGACCGGCCTGGTGTGTATTTAATGAAGACATAGACAAGAAAATTCGGGGTAATTGGTTACAGCTTAAACAAAAAACAACATGTGGAACAAGTTGTGGCTTCTGTACGAGACAATCTGCGCTTGTCGATGCGCAGATGTACCGATTTCTTTGACAATACCGCGAAGAGCTTACGATGCATTTTAAAGCTAAATCTAAAACTGCACCCTTACAGGATCTACTTCGTATAGGATTTAAAGTTGAAAATTCATTTTACGTGAAATAATTGTTGACACACTACTGGAATGCTAACTAATTTTTGGTTTTAAAATTATTTGTGAACTTTATCATATTTTATTGACACAAGAATCTTTCATAATAAAAAAATGAAATAAGATGCCTTATGGAGTAGATTTTTTCGTTATTAAAAGTAGAGATACCAAAACGACTAAAACACTCACGTGCAAAAACACACTTCGATCTAGATTCTGGTCACTTTATCATTACTACTTTTTAAGAATACTTATTTCAACAAAACGATAGTTACAACACACAAACATTAAAAATACCCGGATTGGAACTTGTTTGCGCAAAAATTAAATAAAACGATTTCATTAGAGATATATTAACATTTAAATACAGTAAACAGATTGACTAAAAACATTCTAGAAGCAGCATGGATATTAACACTAACCACTACAATGAATCACGAAAAAACAATAATACCTTAAGCCCTTATACATACAATGTGGCAGAAAATTGACGAAAAAAATGGCAACTAGAGGAGTCTGAAGAAAATAAAAATCATTAAGTAACGCAGTGGAAATAAAAATTAAGAGATGCTTTTGAAGCAAAAAAACCAAGGTATCAAAATTTAGTTAGAAAACCTAGTACAAACAAAATTTAACAAAAAAAAATGAAATAGTGGAAGACCCTGAAACACCAGGTCTCCTATAAAAAATAGTCTCTATAGATATACCATAGATATTATTTTATCCTTATTTTATTAATCTATTATTCAAAAATTACGGGCATTGAAGTCAAAAAAAAGGATCTAGATTTGACCTAATTCTAGGTAAAATACTGCAGGGACTGCCTGAAAAATGTTTGATAGTTATCATCTATATTTTCAACGCAATCCCACGAAGCCATCACTTTCCTAATATGCATATTGGCAAGCACCGGTTATGATAAGAATTAACCTCCAGTGTTTTCTAGGAAATCACGCCGCGCATCGTGTGGTACAGATTGTGATGAACGAAACCTACAGTAATTTAAAATTATTTCTAGAAACTATACAATATAAAAGGTATGAATTGCACACTTACGGACAATTCAAAGTTGCTACGATATTGATACGCAATTAGAATATACGATACTGTTGCTTTTTTAATGGGGAGGTTAAGTATGATCAGAATATTAGGAAAGAAAAATATGGCTGTCAGTAAGAAAAATGACACCAATGCGCCATTAGTTACTCTAGAAAAGGACCTACTGTCTCTACGTCATATAAAATTAGGCCTTATGTAAACCTGGACCTTATGTAAAGATTGTGAACAAAGGAGAACATGTTATTAATTACATAACAAAAAGTTTCGTAGATACGGTAATGCTAAAATTAAAGAAGAGATTATTGTGGGTCCTCAAATTTGGAATTTTTTCAGTAGCACATTATATGATTCCATATTTGAACCTGATGAAAAAGGTATTTCGCAAAGATGGTTGCAACAAATGTTCGCCTTATTAACAAATTACGGTTCATAAAGTCAAAAAACAATTTAGAAATATATCAATTCAAAACAAGCGCGTAGATTTGAGTTAATCAGAGGAAAAAATTCCCCATGAACTGTCAGAAAAATGCTTGATAGTTATCATCTATCTACTTTCCTAACTCTTGGAAAATAGAAACAATGATCATGATCTCTAAACTGGGCAATAAACTAGAATAGATTATATCATATAAGTCAATAAATCTATTTCCAATAGTATACAAATATTTTAAATACTTGAGGAACTGAATATAATTCCTGATCATCAGTTTGAGTTTAAAAACAAGCATAGGACCATTAAACAAGTCTAGAGTTGTCAATGTAATCAACAATGACTTTGCTAAGCAAATGTACTGCTCTTCAGCTTATCCGGATGTAAACCAAGTTATTGATATGGTCTGGCATGAGGGACTAGTCTACAAAATAAAGAAATATCTTCCTCGTGAATTCTTCCTAATATAGAAAGCGTATCTGACATTTTATAACGAAGCAAGGGTCTGAATGTACCAATTTACTTTGTGGACCATTTTACTTATTTTATCTGGTGTTCCGAAAGGAAGTATACTGTTGTTTGTTCCGCTGACCTACCCATAACCCACTCTAGCAATATCGCACCCTAACCCCATTCAAACATCTAAAAGCCTTCAAGTTAGTCTTGATAAAATCTAACAGAGACTAAGGAAATGACGAATCCAAATTTACAGACATTACTTTCACCTTGAACAACCAGATTCACTATATTTCACCATATTTCACCATTCCACTCTATCAACATGCCACCTGTAGATTTGACTTGATAGGAGATTAAGGTAAATTACACATATTATTACCAAAATAATTCAACCTGGTATTAAGTTCAGACAACCATGTTGGTTTCTCTGTACTTGAAAAATAAACTAGTTTTGAACAAAAACATCCGGCATCCAACTATGGAGCACAATAGCCAATCAAACATTGCAACAACACAGCGCTTCAAAAATATAGTGTTACTACTATTCAACGCGTCAAGTTAATATTCGAACTATGTGACTCCATTGAAGATCTGATGACGTCACAAAGTGTGAAATATAGCTATAGGATATTTATAACATAGCTACAATATAGCTATATAGATAGGGGATAAATATATATATAGGGGATCAATAAACTCTTAATTAACACAAGTGAAATGTGTAAGGTTAAAAAGCTTATCCCCAATGGGATAGATAGCTGTATTTTTGGAGTTAAAAAAATGTCATATTTATAAACCCCAAAAATATTCATAAATAAATATATTAATATAGTTGATAATGCAATCCAAATTAAGAACAACAAAATTTATATACCTAGTACTACTGTTGCTATTTATGTATCCGGAATTGCCAACAATGGTATTTACATTATTGACAATGAGTTTGACATTATTGATTGTATACTTACTCAGAACGTTTTGTCATACGGATGATATTTGTGTTGTTTAGTGTTAGTTTGAAAGTTTCATCTCAGTCAAAAAATTATACCAGCTTGTGAGAATTTTTATGCGATGATTTAAAACGACCTTGGACGTACACAATGATCGATGCACTGTTGTTGAGATAATCAACAACATCAACTTACATCGATCAACTCACTTCGACTTTTAGCGATCATCTAAAACCACTGTCTATCACTGGTATCAATTCAATCTTGGCAGTTGTTCGCTCACGAACCGTGTGATTGAGGCATCCCTGATTATTAGTATGGCAAGCATACACAAGATTTTACATGAACATTTAGCCATGAAAAAGATTTGAGCTCGTTGGCTTTTGGAATTTGACAATCACTCAAAAAAAGACTCTTGTCGATTGGTACAAAGAAATACTAAAAAAAAAAAGCGTAGTGCGCAGAAAGCCGTGTATAACATCTACACAGGTGACGAATCTTGGATCTATGCGTATGAGCCCGAAAGTAAACTACAGTCGACTGTATGGATGTTTCAAAATGAGCTAAACCCAACAAAAGTTGTTCGCACAAGGACTTCGAAGCAAATGGTTGCCTGTTTTTTTCTCTCAATCCGAATGCAAAAAGTGCTATGAAAATTGATTGAAACTATGCGGAGAATATTTTGAAAAACAATAAAATAATTTTCAATGATAAATATTTGTTTATATTTATTATTCCGAATACATAAATAGCAACCCTCGTATATATCAGAATATTAAAATATTTTTGTGAAAGGTTTAATAAAACCATATTATTTTTATCGATGTTGAACCAACGGTTTCTTGTAAGAAACAAGTATTTCTCAAATTTTTATTGCCATATATTCGAATTTTGTAGCGCGTTTATTTAAGTTCAATTCGATTATTTTACCGTGTATAATATTATGGGTTTGTCAAAGTCAGAATGCCAAGAAGAACTATAGAACGTATTCATTGCTTTAGCTTGCTTTCTTTGAGAGTTCGCTTTATTATACAAGAGCAATTTTGAACCACTGGTTACAGAGCATGGAAGATCAATTGGAATTCTATCTACATTCCGTCGAATAAATTTCTTTTGGTGATTTTCGTATCCACTATTGAATACAATATTCAATGTCTCTCACATATGAACCATGATGCTAACGCCTAGGGTGGTGCCGACGAGATTTTATCTGTAATGTACAATGTACAATGTAACTGACTTTTCTTGTGATGAATCGCGAGTAGTATTTAGCAAGCACTGATTATGATTCATGATATGAGGACAAAGAAATAACCTCCAGCTTACCGTGCTGTGCAGACTGTGGTGAATGAAAGCTACAGTAATTTCCAATTGTTACTAGAAACTATTCAATATAAAAGGTATAAATTGCAAATGCATGGAGCATTTAAAGTTGCTGCCATTTTAGTACGCAATTGGGATATACGATACGTAAAGTGTTTTTGAATATGGTAATAGATCACGATCAGAAAATTACGAAAAGAAAATATGGCCTTCAAGAAAGTCTTATGCCAGGAAGCAAAAATGTCACCAACATGCCTTTAGTTATCCTAGAAAAGAACTCACTGCCTCCACGTCTTATAAAATTGGGCCTTATCAAAAGCGTTGAAAAGGCTATGGATAAAAGAGGCCGTGTTTTCAATTACCTAACAGAAAAGTTTTCTAGAAGCAATAATATTAAAATTAAAGAAGGGATTTTTGTGGGTCCCCAGATCAAAAATTTTTTAATGGTACATTACATGATTCCATACTTGAAAAAATTGCTTGCTAGAGGTGATTGCAACAAATTTTCTAACGATAAAAGAGTAGAACTACAGCGACCTTGTTGCAGATCTTCTCTTTCGTTACCAAAAATGGTAAGATCGATATATGTAACAGAAAATACATTTTCTAGATTACCTTACAGAAAATTATGGTGCGGTAAGTAATGAGGGATAACATGCGGGAAATCTTAACCAAAATATTCACTCATAATAACAGATTATAATTATGGAGAAAATATATAAAAAATGAAGAGTTGATATATTGGACTATTCCTTGACAATTCCATGGGAGTTTCCAAACATTATTTATTAAAACCAGGCTGAAAAGTGGGTAATTAATATTTAATGTTGTTACAGAAATTTAGTACTGAATGCTCATTTCAATAAAGTACATTTATATGTATATTTTTCTAAAAGTTCACTTTACTGGCCTGTGATTAAACATGTTTGTTGTGTTGCTCCTAAATTATTCCGGATGTCGATCCGTTCATTCTGTGAAGAGTCACGACGTTTCACCAAAATTTCATTTGGCATTTGCAAGTGTTGTATATGTATATGTGTTGTATATACAAGTGTTGTATATGTATATGTGTTGTGTATATATATATATATATATATATATATATATATATATATATATATATATATATATATATATATATATATATATATATATATATATATATATACGCCATCTGATGGAAAGTCGGCGAAAACATTGGTTGTTGGCTGTGGATAGGGTCTCTCTATTTATGACTGAGGAGCATGTGTAGGTACCCTGAAGAGTCTAAACATCAGAAGACGAGCCATATGCCCTCCAGTTGAGGGATGGTTGGGGCTCTTCTCCAGTCAACCAACCAACAAAAATGCTCATTAAGGCGGAGACGCCCACATGAGATTTGGATTCCTCATCAATCGAAAGCTGAAGAACAGTATTGTAAAATGTGAAAGTATATTTGACCGACTAACCCAATGCATCATTCAGCTGAATAAAAAATTTAGGTTTTAAATCGCCCAAGCCTATGAACCAACTATAAGCTATAGTGATGAGAAAATTGAGGAATTTTATGATGGTGTGGCCCAGCTTTTATACAAGGAGAAATGTAGATACAAAATCGTGATGGGTGATTTTAATACTAGAATTGGAACAGCAAGAAGTGGTGAAAATGCACCTGGCCCATATGGAACTTTTAGAACTGAGAGGGACAATAAAGGTAACAGATTGGTTGATTTTGCTGAAGGGCAAGAATTTTATGTTAAGAATTTGTTCTATAAGAAAAATATCAGCTGAAAATGCACATGGAAAAGTCCATATGGACTCATAAGTGATGATATTGATTACATCATGACCAACGATAAAACAATATTTTGCAATTGTACTGTCCTTAATAATTTTAATGTTTGAAGTGACCATCAAATGATATGAGCAATAGTTAGGATTAACTGACGAAGAGAGCGCAAAAGAATGTTAAGGTCAAAGATGGGCAAAGTGGATTCTGGGAAATTTTTGGAGCGGCGCAGCGATTTTGAAATTTATCTGTCGAATTAAAACAGAGGCTGAGAAAGAACAGAACGCAAATGTATGCCTTAATGCGTGAGGATCGCACAGTGAGCAGGGCACGTACGGAAATGTAGGAAGTTGTCAGAAAATTTTATTCACAGTTATATGAAGATCAGAACCAATCAAAGATAATAATACCCACGGAAGAACAAATGCCAGATATTCTACTAGATGAAGTGACAAATGGTATAGAATCAATGAAAAACGGCAAGACTCCGGAAAATGACAGTGTAACTGTCGAAATGCTAAAAGCTGGTAGTCGGACTTTACATAAAGCAATGGTAAAATTATACTCAGAATGCTTCAAATAACAAAAAGTACCTGACTAATGGAAAAATGCAGAAGAAGAATTTGTTTGATTAAAAAGGAGCACAGAAAGATTTATAGAACTACAGTCTAATAAGCCTCCTATCAGCAATGTATAAAGTTTTCATCATAAAAATATCTAAAAGAATGTCAAGAAAACTGAATGATGCACAACCAAGAGAACAAGCAGGATTCAGAAGTGGATTCGGTACAATGGATCATATCCAGGTTGTACAGCCAGGCACAACGAATACACAATGCTACTGTGCTGGGCCTTTATCGACTACGAAAAAATATAATGGATGGATTGCTTAGCCAGGAGGTAGACAAAGCATATGTAAACCTATTAGGATCGATATATAATGGAGCTACAGCGACAATTCTCCTTGATGATCTTGAAGTTCGAATTAATGTAGAGCGAGGCTTACGACAGGGTGACCAAATATCGCCTATTCTTTTCTCGTCCTGCCTTGAAGAAGTATTCCGTAATATGGATTGAGAACAGGATAGTGTAAGATCAATGGTGCAAACTTAAACCATCTTAGATTTGCAGATGATATTGTTCTCTTTTTACAAGATCCAAAGGAGCAGCAAAGATGTATACAAGCGAGAATCATTTGACTTAAAAATAAACTTGAAAAAAGTCAGGTTATATTCAATAAATTTGCTGAGGACAGAAGAATTTTAGTTTTAGGGAGGGATTTGGACATCGTGGACTACTTTGTATATCTTGGGCAGAGGATTTCAATGGAGGGGCATACCGCCCTGGGGGTGGAACGACCTCTTAAATGTGGCTAGCAGGCATTTGTCAGGATCCATATAGGATTTAAGATCAAAGTCCCACTTTGCCTGAAAAGAAAAGTCTTCGATAAGTGCGTCCTGCCCGTTATGACATACGGAAAGTGAAAATTGGACACTCACATAGCAATCAATTTAAAAACTTCGAGTAGCACGGAGGGAAATGGAAATATGTATGTTTGGCATGACGAGCCGAGAGAGAAAGCCCTGCTCATGGATCTGGGAACAAACGAAAGTGTGTGACATCATTGGAAGAGTAACGCAATTGAAATGGAGATAGGTAGACCATATAGTGAGGCGATGGGACGACAGATGGACTAAGGCAATCCTGGAGTAGATACCCCTTGATCGTAAACGTCCGCGAAGAAGCCCGAAAGCATGATGGACTGATAACATCGTTAAGTATATTGGACTCGAGTAGCAGAGGAAAGCCCAGGACCGTGGAAGTTGAAAGCATGCTGAAGAGGCCTTCATCATGCAGTGGATCAATATGGACTGAAGTCAGTTAGTATTTTAAATTATAAATATATTAATAAAAAAATATTTATTCATAGCATCCCTTATAAGAAATAAAATATTATTCAATAATTTTTTAACCGAAACACATATATGTATAGAACATTTTTTAAGGATATTCAATATAGTACACTTTAGATTATTGGTATGTATTGCGTTGATGTAAAAGTTCGTCGCATTTTTTTTTTGAGAAAAATTGCAAAAATTTTATGCACTAAAAATTACTCAAGATAGTGTCAGTTACTGATAACATGTGCTTTTCTGTTGAATAAACTTTTTCGATCTCTCCGGTAGTGGCATAATCTCGCACTTATAGAAGTTCTGAGGCTTCTGGTGAATGAACCGATCTAGGTGATTTTTCAAGTCTTCCAAGAAAGTAAAGTTTTTACCATCTAAGCTGTTTTGAAGCATTCTAAATAAATGGTAGTTGGGGCGTAAGATCGGGCGCGTAAATTGGATGAACAAAAACATCAAGCCGTTAAAGTTTGTTAAATATTGCAATGCCTTCAGTAGATTTAAATTCAATATGGTTCCCGATTCTAAAGAATACAATTAAAAACATTTAAGTATTTCAATACACAATCACAATCACACAGTAAACCTCACCTATATATATCTTTTTAGTAGTTTGCCACTGTCATTAAAAACTAATTGTCAATGTATCATTGACATACACAAAAAATATATTTACTTCCTATCTTTTCAGAATTTATAGAAATTAATATAATTTATTTTTAGATTCGTTTTGAAAACGAGAGGAGAATACTTCCCGAAACGTTAAAGTTAAAAGTTTGTATATTTTTTTAGAACATTTTTATATTTTTAAAAATTTTGTTCGTTAGACAAATTTATTACAAAAAAAATCACTGAGAAATTTGTCTCCTTTTGGTTTTTTGTTTTTACCCAGTGACTCTTTATTTACATAAGAACAGATATTTTTGATATTTTTTTCAGTTTTAGATCGTGGCGAAAAACCCAAATAAAAAAAATATATGAACACGCCACAATCATTCAGCCATTACGTTAAAATTTATGTCGGGTAACCAACGACATGTGCGGCCTGTCCTTAGCATTTTTGTTGGCTAGTTCAGGCCGCTTCTTTTCGATTGCTCGCTTTAAATCACTTGATTTAAAAACTTGATTTTGTAAACAAAATTTCTTCCAATGAATGTTAACCGATCATAATAAACGATTCTATTCCAGTACCCACCAAATGCGTACGCTTAACATTATTAAACACAATTCATTTTTCATCATTTGTAACCATCCGCTTTAAAAATGGAATTCATTCTAGTTCAATAGAAAATTATAAGCAGAAAACAAATAGTATAACAAATTTTTGTCTGTTAAGTCATGTGCCATCCATAAATCGGTCTTGCTAACCATTTCACGTTGAATCGCTTTGACTGGTTGATACCCAGAATTTCTTGGATCTCTCGAATTGTTCTATGACGACCATATTCAAGCGCCAATACTTCGTTGTCATCAACCTCGGCTAATGGCAAATATGGCTGGTACGATTAAAATTGTTTTCAGGCTTGTTTCAATATAACAAAACTTAAAAAACAATGAAATATCACAACTGTTTTCCAGGTTATTGCTGACCTTTTATTAAATAACATTAGAACTTCTAAAGCGAAAGCGAAACCGAAAAGCGAAAGTATGGGTGGTTGACTGTGGATAGGGTCTCCCTATTCTTGACAAGAGAGCATATGTCGGTGCCCTGAAGAGCCTAAACAGCGAGAGGCGAAACATAATGAGGCCCTCCAATTGAAGGGGTAGGTGGGGCTCGTCCCCCGTAAATGTTCATATATATATATATATATATATATATATATATATATATATATATATATATATATATATATATATATATATATATATATATATATATATATATATATATATATATATATATATATATACCATCATTGGAAGAGTAAAACAGTTGAAATGGAGATGGGCAGGCCATATAGCGAGGCGATGGGACGACAGATGGACCAAGGCAATCCTGGAGTGGATACCGCTTGATCGCAAACATCCGCGAAGAAGACCGAAAGCACGATGGACTGATGACATCGTTAAGTATATTGGACCCGAGTGGCAGACCCCAGGACCGTGAAGGTTGGAAGCATGCTGAAGAGGCCTTCATCCTGCAGTGGATCGATACGGGCTGATGATGATGATGATGATGATGATGATGATGATATATATATGTATATATATATATATATATATATATATATATATATATATATATATATATATATATATATATATATATATATAGATATATATATATATATATATATATATATATATATATATATATATATATATATATATATATATATATATATATATATATATATATATATATACAAACAACAATAATTTTAGTTTTATTTATGTTATTTTAAGAATATATCGGAGGTACAATTGGAGGCTAAAGTAAAAGAAAAAAATTAAAATTAATAAAGACAATACTAGAATATAATGTATAATTTAAAAGGAAGAAGCAAGTTTCACATATAATCTAACATTATGTTACAATTATTAATAATAACAAGGGATATGGGACAAGGGAAATCATTTTTGATTTGAATGTTTGGAACTGCAAACATGGAATTTTTGATTATACTTTAATATTGGTTAAAAAAAAAGTATTGTTCATTTTTGATAATTACTATTGATCAATATTTTGTGACTCTTCACAGAATCAACGGCTCGACACCCGGAATGATTTAGAAACATTATCTACCATCCATGAAAATATTAGATGTAATATATATATATAATATAAGTTAATAACTTATCCATAGAGCAACTGGTTATGGTAAAGATCAAAATAAGAGGATGTTAGTTATTAAAAAGATACAGGGTGTTGAAAGTGAACCTAAATTTTCGAAAAATGGAGAAAATTTAAAAACAGTTGAAGATATCAGGTTCAAAATCGGGATAGTTTGGTGTTCCAAGGTGACAAATCCGAATTTGGTACCAGTTTAAGCCTAGTTCCGAGAGGGCGCTAGCTACCTGTTTTGTCAAGAATTTACCCGCTCATATTTTTTTACCCTATAAATCTGGGAATATTTTGACTTCAAAATAGAGAAGAGCCATATTTTCCACGTAAAAAAGGTACGCTTGGCCAATATCGATATCTCACACTGTTTGCGAGATATACGTGTTCGAATATTTCATTACATATCTTGTCGATGGTTAAAAAATCTGCAATTCACAAAGTTCAATTCACCTTGAACATGAGGAAAAAAAACATTAAGATGCCAAAAATACAACGGACATTTTTTTGAAATTTACTTCAATAGGTGTTGACCTAAGGTGTCTACCTTGCTTAGCCATGGTGTAGACAAAGCCTATGTAAACCTAGGATCGATATATGATGAAGCTACATCAAGAGTCCACCTCAATACACTTTTGGAGGCTCTTTGTTAAGTAACGCCTCATATTTGAGAATATATTTTCTTCATTTCTAATAACATTGGCCACTTATTGATTTTTTCGTGAAAGTTCGTCTCGTGTATTGATTTCATCATGGTAAACTAAAGACTTTATATGACCCTACAAATAAAAGTCTAACGGATTAATGTCTGGGCTACGAGGTGTCCAAGGAAACTCACCACCATGTCCAATAATCGATGTAGAAAACGTTGATTAAAGTTATTTCGCACTGCAACAGTAAAATGCGGTGGCGCCCCATCTGACATGAACCACATGTCTTGTCTTAAGTTTAGAGGTATATCGTCCAAAAAATCTAATAAATCATTTTCTAAAAACAGGAAAAGAGCACAGGAAAATTTTATGAATTACCGTCCAATAAGCCTCCTATCAGCAATGTAGAAAGTTTTCACCAAGATAACATCTAAAAGAATATTAAGGAATCTGAATGACGCACAACCAAGAGAGCAAGCAGGCTTCAGAAGTGAATTCAGTATTCAGAGGGGAATGAAAATATGTATGCTTGGCATTACAAGTTGGGACAGAAAGTCCTGCACATGAATCAGGAAAGAATCGAAAGTATGTGACATCATTAGAAGAGTAAAGGAGTTGAAATGGAGATGGGCAGGCCATATAGGGAGGTGATGAGATGACAGATGGATCAAGTACATCGTCAGTATATTGGATCCGATTGGCAGAGGAAATCTCAGGACCGCGAAGGTTGGAAACACGTTGAAGAGGCCTTCATCCTGCAGTGCATCCTGATGATGATGATGATGTTAATAAAGAATATTACGTAAGTATGTGGCAAAACAATTAATATTTTTTGTATCACGACAACGAATCATCGCATGACAAAATAAATCATTATTCGTCAATTGTTCGCTAAACATCAAATAGATACCGTTGACCAAGCATCATATTCACTAGGTATGGCACCGTGTGAATTTTTCCAGTTCCCTCGATTAAAGAACCCACTTCGTGGAGGTCCATCCATTTTGAGTCCATAGAAGCTAGCAAGAGAGTTCGCTGACCGCTTTGTAGAAAATGCCAGAAATCGAGTATAAAAACTGTTTAGAATACTGAAGAAACGATGGCATACGTGTTTTCAGTGAGAGGGGACTGCTTTGAATAAAACAAAACAAATTTGGATAAATAAATAAATTCTTACGTTTTAATCATAGCAGCATAATTAAAATTAGATAAAACTTCATTTGAATATATTATTTGTTTATGAATTTGAAAATCGATAGTTAACCCGATAATTTAACACCTATTTATAGTAAATATTAATAAGCACTGATTAAAGTAAATAGCATTATTCTATCCCGAAAAGGCAATTTAAAATATTTATTCTGCTTTTTAAATTATTTAAAAAAGTATTTAGTAAAATAATTATATTAATAATTATATATAAATTGTAAAGCAATGTATGTATTTTTTTATTGATTAATGATTGATGACTGATTTGAATGTTACTGAAAATTTTGAATGTTATTATTTTTATTAAAAATGTATTTATTAAATACTTAAATATATTAAATGAAACTTATCTTAGCAATGTCTTCATTTACTAAACCGACACTGACTAAAAACATTCTCCAAAAAAACTTATTTAAAAAAATCCTAATTCTTAAATATATCAAATATTTAAATATATTAAATTGTACTTGTGTTAGCAGAGTCTTATACTTATATTAATATATTCTTTACTACTCACTCTTGACGGAAAGCTATTAACGGTCACAAAAATCGCTAAAAACATTACAAAACTTAATATCACTTTCGATTCCATGCTGACTTAATCATAAACGTGTATAAATTTTTGTAATCTCGTATGTACACACGAATTTAAATTGGGGATACTTTTCAGGTTTGCTTTATATTTCAATTCTGAGCGCGCCAAGAAGGTTTTGAGCATATATATAAGTTTCGCGAGAGCGTGCGCAGGCAGCTGTTTAAGCAGGCTTATATTTACTATTTGTTCGCTGAAATCTTACCGCTGATATCGAGTAACAGAAGTTACTTATGTTGAACACCGTCAAAATCTATAGAATTATAATATAAGCAATCCTTTTATTTAAATATAAAACATTTTATACCAGGAATAAGTATAATTAAAAATTAGTAATTTTATGTATACCGAGGAATAAAAAACACTCGCTATAAATATTTGAATCAAACTGAAAATATAATCACTGCGTGCCATATTAAACGTAAAAACTAATGCACTGTGTGCTTGTTTACCTTTATGCTTCTGTATGCCATTGAAAAAATGTAGGAAAGTCAATATTTACAAAAAATTCTTCTATAATGTCGTGAATTATTTTCGAGTGCTACTAAGCTAAGCAATATTTTTGTGGTTTTGTTAAAATAACAAAAGTGCCATAAGTTCATGCACACTGTCGTTTCGGTCAATTATCTGAATTTGAACAGGGGACGAGTTATTGGTATGAAAGAAGCAGGTTTAACTATTCGTGGAATGCGAGATTCTGGTCTTCCTAGACGTATTCAAAGATATGATGATCGGTATTTTATACCTTTTGTGGTACAAAATCGACATTTAAATATCCCGCAAGTTTATTATGCTTTTGTTGTAGTTTAGGTACAGTACGGCAGTTTCGAGGATGACATGATGATTAATCGACATTTATTTGCGATGCGGATGCAAATTTATTGTTCCTAATGGGTGCTTTCTCTTACAGCTCACTATAATGTCATTATATGAGAATCAGAGTTATTTTTGAATATATGGTTCTGATCATCATAGATGTTTTATCCAAATATCTGACGAAATGGAACTTTTTAATTGATGTACGAAATCGACATGAATACATCCAGAAAGTGATGTTATTGATATAGCCTGATATAGAACTGTTTCGAAAATAACTATTAATGGACATTTAATTCCAATGGAATTATTGGGTGCTTCTTTTGATAGCGTACCACAAGACGCTTCGCTTAGAATGGTGTCAAACTAGAATTGGGCGAGGTTTGCAATGGAATTCTATTTGGTTTAGCGATGAGTCTATGTTTTATTCTGATGATCATGAAACGTAGAAGCACACATCACTCTCGGAGTTATGGTATTCTAGTAACGATCAGAGAACGATCATGAATACAAGCCTGATATGTAACCGAAATACAGCAGTCCGTATTTAGAGCGTATTTGCAAGTTCGGGCAATTTATCTCCGATAGAACATATGTGTGATAGCATTGGTCAAAGTTTTAAGCGATTGCCCCGGCTGGGGCAATCAAAATAAATCCTTTGGCTTAATTTGTCGCGTCTTTTTTGTAGGTTTGCGAATTTTCTTGGGTTATTTCTTCGTGATAAGTAATCAACAAAAAGAACCCCTTCAATGGTCTAAAAATTGACCTAAAACGTTCGTAGAGGTAATGAACCTTTATGTCGCCATTCTGTACTTCGTACTTTTGACTTTACAACGATTACACTAACATTTTAGACATAGCAGAGGCTTTGTACATCCCAATTCGTGATATTAAGGTTTTACTTGATCACACCTATTTTCAGTGCTCTCTTCCGAATTAAAGATAATTTTTGAATTCATAATGTGAAGGAACAGAATCTCTTTTTGATATACTTTATGATAGCTCTAATTTCAACTTTATCCATTTTTGATCGATGTAATGTAAACACCGCTACATATTAAGATTAAAAAGCTTAAATAAAACAAGATATACACTTGAAACGTTGTGTCTAGCAATGTCAATAGATGGCAGCTTTACTTAATTTTTATATTTTAATTGTTGCTCAAAGACTATTCTGTTTGATACAAATTCATATATTACCCTCGTAAATATTAATTTTATATATGAATGACCAAAAACAAGAATTGTTTTTAGAATGATCGATGAATAATTTAAATATATAGATATAGTTGTTAAAGTGTTTTATGGAAAATGTGTGAGACATCGATGAAAGCAAGTGGTAGTCGGAAGAGGTCAAGTCTGGGAAGTACGGCGGGTGGGCTAACAGTTTCCAACCAAGTGCAGAAATGGTGTCTCTGGCCGCTTTCGCTATATGTGAGGGGGTGTTGTTGTGCTGAAAAATTACTTTTCAATGTCTTGTAACCTATTCTGGACTCCTTTCGATCAATGCATAGTTAAAATTAATCATTTTTGACGGTAGCGAACGGTATTAACTGTTTTGCTTGCTTTCAGAAGTTCATGGTACACGACACCCTTCTGATCCCACCAAATGCACAGTATTGTCTTCGTTCCAAAGTGATTCGGTCTTGATGGTCGATATTGATGATTTTCGTGGGTCAACCCACGGTTTTCTGCGTTTTAGGTTCTCAAAATATATCCATTTTTCGTTTCAAAGCAAAAATTCGCACACCATTTTTCGCTTTTCCATCTGCCTGCCATTCAGGTGATGTGGCACCCATTTTCCTGCCTTCTGGATCTTCTCCATGGCATGCAGACAATCACATATGGTTCGGCGACCAACATTTAATCTATCTGCTATTTGTTGCTGAGTTTGCATATCGTCTTCTTCCAACAATGCTTGCAATTCGGCAGGTTTAAATTGTTTTCCATTGACCTGAGTGTTCCTTGTCTTTTAAGTTGAAATCACCACTTTCGAATCGTCTAAATGCAAGACAAGCGTCTTGCATTGGGTCATTATCACCGTAAGTTTTCACAAGTGGCTTTCACTCGCTATTTTCTTTAGATTGAATAAGAAAAGCAGTACATTCCAGCCCATCTCTTAAAAAAATAAGAATTACTCACCATTTCCATTTCCATTTCCATTACCATTTCCATTACTCCACCATATATATATATATATATATATATATATATATATATATATATATAATTTTTTTTTGGCACATTTTTTTGCCTTTTACCCGCTTGATATAAACATAAACATCATTGATATCTGGTCGCCCATGGCATCAGATTCATATAGGTCTCACAAGAAAGTTTAGAGAGACTCTGCCAATACGACATCGTGTATTATAATGTAGAACGGTTGGATTTACCAGCCTGTTAAGATAATGAGGAACATACTGCTTCACTACTTTTGAAGACAACACTGTAGTGTTACGCCTCTAATGAAGATTAGAGGTGACCTACTTCTATAAATAACAATATAAACTACCTACTTGTACAACATTCCTATTCTATAAAGCGTACCATACAATGTACATGTGCTTCAACATTAAACTGATTTTACCGTTTTTCTATACGTCACCGTTTCAACAGAATTAGGATTCATCATTGAAGACGACTCGATGCTATTCCTCGTACCAATCTTATTGTTCCCTACCTACACCACATTGCCATTGATCTTAAGTGGTCAAATGTAGGACAAGATAAGACTGATTGATTGACAAAATTGATCTTATTTGGTAGTACATCGTTCAGACACATTGTTCTCTAACCACCTATAAGCCACATTATTGTACGGTACTCATCTTCTATGTAATAACCTGTTTTAACTTTGATATAAAAGTAGCCTTCTGTAAAAAATGTTATATAAATGATTTGTTGCGTATGGCCGAAATAATCGATCTACTAAAATAGAATTTGGCCAGTTAAGTCAAAAAAGTTGAAGAGCGTGGACCTGCTTTCCACACAAAACACCGAAACCGCATTTGTCCTGCTCATTCATATGATGTTATTAGTAGATGTTGCAGAAGACAAACATGTTAATTCCTCGACGTCATAACAATTGGCAAAATTACGAGATCACATTCTGGAAAATTGGAAAATTTTAAACTTAAAACAGCATAAAGTTTAAAACTATATAAACCGCCAAAAAAATAAACTTCCTAATGCAAATAACACTATATTGGAAATTCAGAACTATATGTTAAAAACTATTGGATATTGGAAAATATTGGATCTTCTAGAAATATTAAAGACATTTAATATTAAAAAGGAAAATGTATGTGATACCATTGCTGATACATTGTGATAACCATATTATTAAAACAGAAGATTCCTATGTATCATTTACTAATAATATAGAACCACTTATTATTAATGTAGATCAAAGTGACAATGAGAGCGAAACTGAGTTATATGTATAATTATAACCCTCAAAAAAAAACTAAATCCACTTAGCGTCTGACTTGTATCAAGCGGCTGAGTGCTCAGCGTCTGTTCACCAGTGGTGCGGCTGATATTTAAATTCTGGAACTAACCCCTCCAGTCTTAACCTCTGAACCGTCATGGTTCAAACCTTTAATTCAAAGTACAAGATGAAGCGTTCTAGTAATTACAAAATTACCCCAGGAGGTAGACAATCCTCTGCCAGCTTTGCTGGTACAACCGGACTTTCGGATTCTGGGGCGTCAGGGCTTAAACGCAAAATCTTTCAGAGGGAGTCGGAGACCTCTGGCCAACGTCTGAAACCGAAAACAAAAACTTTCTTTGGAACGGTAAATATCAATTCTCTCCTGCGTCCAGGAAAACTACACGAATTGGGGCGAACATTAAATCGGCAAAAAATCCAAATTTTAGCTTTGCAAGACACCAGATTGATAGATGATAACACCTTGGAATTCGGCAACTACAGACTTTTTAAAAGTAAAACAGACAAAAGAATACTCAAAAATACACCACATCTCGGTGTTGCTTTCGCTGTCTCAAGAAACATTCTTGGTTCTATAACAAATATCCAGCCAGTAAATAATCGACTTATGACACTATCCCTCAAGTGTGCTAACAAAAACTATACATTAATCAATGCACACCTCCCAGTTAACGAAGAAAATAAATCTAATCCTGAAAAAGTAAATAAGTCCTGGGAAATTCTGGAAAAGACTATCTCTAAAATTCCCTCTAACCATGTAAAAATCCTATTGGGTGATTTCAACGCCCAACTAGGGAAAGAAAAAAGTACAGGAAAACAGTCGGCAGTTTTCCCGCTCATACATGGACTAACCATAATGGTAGAAGATTGGTTGAACTATGTTCGCAGTTTAATCTAAAAATAATGTCAACACATTTTAAGAAGAAAGTAACAAAACAAAAGACCTGGAGGTGCCCAAACACGTACATGGGTGAATTTCAAATTGACCATGTTGCCATTTCGTACCCCAATTATAAAGAGATTTTGAATGTTCAAGTCAGGAAAGGAGCAAATATAGACACGGATCACTACTTGACTAGAATCAAACTTAGCTTAAAACCTCGAAAACTTATTCAAAAGGGGCTGCTAGTACCAAAGTTTGACCCAACGAAAATAAAAACCAGCCCTAACAGAAGAGCTTGATAAACAACCTGCACAGAACTGGCAAAAATTAAAACAAAAAAATTTTAAAACAGCCTTAAAGTTGGTCCCTTTACAAAAACGTAGAAAACATCCGTGGTGGGATGAAGTTTGCGAGCAAGCAGTATTAAGCCGAAGTAAAGCATTCAAAGATTGGAACAGTCAAAAAACAGCAATAAACTATAACATCTTTTTGGAAGTAAGAAAAGAAACATCGAAGCTAATTAGACAAACTAAAAGAAAATATGAAAACAATCAACTTAATGAAATAGAAAATGATTTCCAAAAAAACAACACCCGAAACTTTTACAAAACATTTAAAACTAAATTAGCAGGCTATCAACCGCAGAGCCTATGCTTTCAAAAGGGAAACGCACAATTAGCTCTAAATAACCAAGACAATTGCAAAGAACTTGCGAAATATTTTGAACAAATACTAAACTGTCCTGAGCCCTTAAACAAATTACCAACACTAAACCCTAAACAAACAAACGCCGATTCATTACCGCCGAATGAAGAGGAAATAATTAGGCAAATCAAGCGGCTTAAAAATAACAAAGCTTCTGGTGAAGATGGAATCACTGCTGAACTTTTGAAATCCGTTGGTCCAGGTACAATCAAGGAAATAACCAAAATTCTACAAGAAGTTTGGCGAACCGAACGGATTCCGGAAGACTGGAAAGATGCTCTAATCCATCCACTACATAAGAAAGGAGATAGAACGGATATAAACAACTATAGAGGAATATCTCTTCTCCCAGTTTGTTACAAGATTCTATCTCAATGTCTACTAGACAGAGCACAGGGACAGTTAGAACCGAACATTGGTGAATATCAAGCAGGTTTTCGACCAGGCAGATCCTGCCCTGAACAGATCATGAATCTAAAGTTGATTCTAAGACATCAAAAACTGTACAATAAAAATCTCGTCTGTACATTTGTGGATTTCAAAAAAGCATATGATTCTATAGACCTGTCTGGCGTTTGCTGATGATCTAGCAATTTTAGCTCAAGATGTATTAACGGCACAGAAACAGATTGAAATCCTAAAAGAAACAGCAGAAAATGTAGGACTCCAAATTTCCTTTGAAAAGACACAATACATGACCTGCAACAGACTAAGAACGCCTTTTCTAAAAACAAAATATGGTAACATCAGACGAGTCTCTCAATTCAAATATTTGGGTGAAATAATCATGGAAAATGGGTTGGAAAAAGCGGCCAATAAGGGTAGATGTCAAAAAATGGAAACGGCATTAAGACTTACACAAAATATTTACAACAAAAAATGCCTATCTAAAAACACAAAACTGAGACATTACAACACCGTTATTAAGCCAGAATGTCTATATGCTGCAGAAACACTCATTTTGAATAGAAAGAGGGACATCGAGGACATTGAAAAGAAGGAAAGAAAAATCATAAGAAAAATCCTAGGCCCCAAACAAATAAATAGCACAACATACCGACTTGGAGAAAACCAAGAAATCAAACAATACACAGATATACATAGCGATATGAGAAAAAGAAGGCTTAAGTTTTACGGACACATCAAACGGATGAATCCGAGTAGGCTAACTAGACAAATAGTCGAATTTTATGAAAATAGGAGTAGAGCTAAAGTAGAAATAATTAAATGGATTGCGGCAATTAAAGAGGACCTAAGATCACCAAATATTACACAAAGTGAAATTCAGAATAGAGGCTGTTTCAGACACAAGGTTAACGTTTGGGAGGTTGGTCAGAGAGAAAAACATAGGAAGGCTAAGAACAACAAGCGTATCTAACCGTATTTCGTGTGGTCCACTAGGGCCCATACGTGAATAATAATAATATAACCCTCAAGAGAAGCACTTCTATGCTTCCCGATTCAGGAGCACTATATGTTTTGATTAAATTATCTAATATCTTTTGATTAAATTATCCAATTTAATATATATATATATATATATATATATATATATATATATATATATATATATATATATATATATATATATATTTTTTAATTTTATTTAAACCTCAATCAGTATAGAAAAAGACTATATCTATAGAATGTTCCAAAAAATAATAGTATTCTTAATACCATCGAAAAAATCAGCAAATATAAAAAAATGTTAAAATGAGGTATTCTATTCAAACTATCATATCTAGGCGAAATTAATAGACAAAAACTTTCTTCCAACAGCGTTTAAAAGGGGACTTTATACTTTCAGATACTTATTATATAATTTAGCTTTATTTAAAAAAATATATTTATTTAGTTAGGTAAAGTTCACTGGTATGATGCTCTTCAAAACCCGATTCGATATCGCTTTCACTCCCTTTGTCGTCGACTTGCCTAATATAACGCTTCTATTTCAGACTATCAGCTGCCTCATATAATACTCCTACTTCAGGCGCACAGCAATACGCGAACGCATGTTCATTTTGAGCTAAATAGAAAATGAAAGAAACCGATAAATAAATGTAAAAAAAAATAAAAATCAAAGATTTTAATAAAAATGCGATAGAAAATATATTATTTATGATTTACTTACCACAAACTGTGCCAAGATAAAAAAAACACACTATTTGTGCAAAAAGGTTATTTAACGGTTTTCATTTATTGGCAAAACATTGACACAACCACAACACTAGGTGGCGTATATCCCTAGACTGACTAGTATTGGTATTCATATCTTAAGATGGCTATGGTGGGGGATCTGTAGTAGGGATAATAAAATGTTTCCCCCACTCAAAGTCATCCCCTCAACGTTAGTACTTATAAAGGAAAAACACTTTTAATTCACCCCTGGGTATTCCTGATTCAGTGCTTTTCTTGAGGGTTAAGTTATAATTTTTATTGTACTAATAGATAAATTAATTTATTTATTTATTTATTTTTATTGTATTAATAAATTTAAAATACACAAACCAATAAACAATGTTTTAGTCAGACATAATAATAATAATTTAATCATAATTTAACAATGTTTTATTTTTCCCGAAATTATTCAGAAGTTAAACCATTCCGGCTCTGACGCCTTTTAAGAAACTAGGAATATTTTTATTGACATTTATTGGGGCAATTAACATTTTTCCGAATGGCAACGAAATATCTTGAAACGGACTATACCTTCATTTTCCACTGATGAAAATTGTTTTGGTGTGTTCAAATATGTACCTTGCTGGTCCAAATCTGTTGAAGTGGAAATGGATTATGGTGAAAAAAGACATACTTTCATATAACTGAATTTTTAACCCACTCTCGCATATTGAAAAAAGTTCTTTCAAAAATGATTTTAATATAGAATTTGACAGACATCATTTTTCAAAATCTTCTAATTTGTTCAAAGGTGACTGCATTTTTGAAAAGTAGCTTTTCTAGTAATGCTTCATGAATTTCAAGCCGATATGATCTTTATTTTCGTTTTGTTAGTGAAAGTAGATAAATTCGATATTTTTACTTCCATGGAAAATGTTAATTTCGTATGTTAATTATACACTACTTTTACATCGAAAACCCATCATACAAGCCGAAGAAATGCTGAAGAAGTGTTATGGGAGCTCGACTTTATATTGCATAGTTCATAAATGGTTTATTCATCATTCATCATTCATCGATGTAATTGAACTAGTACGAGAGACGCTCCGCGACTTAGGGCTATTACTAGGCTAATTACTAAGGAAATGGTCAACAAAATCTGGGATATCGTGTTGGACGATCACAATGTAAAGGTTAGAGATATTGTTTAGATGTTAAACATCTCAACAATACGGACGAACGCATACCGAATATCCTTCATAAACATTTGGGCATGAGAAAACTATCAGCAGGATGAGGACTGAGTTTGCTCGCTCGCAATTTCACAGTGATACTAAACATGTTTAAGCGCAAGCCGAAGCAGTTTCTGCGGCTATATCATGACTGCTGAAAAAACTTGGATTTATCACTATATATCAGAAATGAACAAACACTTAAAATGGTAAGTTTTACCTGGTACACGTTTCCCGAAGGAGGCGAGGACGAGATGGAAGCAGCTGGAAAGGTTATGGCCACTGTTTTCTGGGATTCGCAAGGCAATATCTTCATCGACTATTTGGAAATTTGGATTATTGGCGAAATTTCAGGAAGAGTTGAGAAAATAGAACGATGCTAAAAGTTACGAATTGATGGTGGCATCAACCAATTTCCAAATTAACCAATTTCTGGGTCTCTTGGTCTCCACGTTCTTTTCCGAGCCACGGCCACGTTCTTTTGGCCTCCTCCGGCTTGTTCCTCTTTCCAAGCAAGAAGTGGCTGGCTGTAAAGAAATCCGGATCACTCACAAATATCATCACGGAAACAGAGGACTCTTTTGTAGAGTTTGACAAGTCGTAGTTTTTGGAAGACATACAAAATTTGGACAATCTTTGGGTGAAGTGTATAAGAGATAAAACAAGACTACTTTGAAAAATTAATCGATTCTCGATTTAAGGAACAATATTTAATTCAAAAAGTACCTTACTTTCTATTCTACTTTAGTATATTAAATTGATTATTTTGAAGTGATGACAATCTTTAAGCACTCAATACCGTTTTCATACTAATAGTAAAATATACTGGAGAAAAAAATATGAAACACCATGAGACATATGTTTTATTGGGTTAATTTTATATTTTTTGTATGCTTCATGATGGTATTATAAAATGTGCTTCTAACGGAAAACAGGACTTTTTAAAAATAGCTATTTCCACTGGCGCCATCTTTTGACGGATGTAGGCGTTGGAAAGGTGGATTATTCACTGACGTTTTGACAAGATTTCATCGTTACAAGACAAGTTATCTCACTTAAAGTGTCACTGTCATGTTTGTCGGGCATCGTTCGAAAAATGACAATCGAACAAAAACCGAATATTACGTTTTATTATAAACTTGATAAAACATTCACCGAAACGTTTCAATTAATGAAATAAGTGGTGAGGATTGTTTATTGGGTAGAAGAGTCCACGTGTGGTTTAAACGATTCAACGAATGTCATGACGACGACGAACATCCTCGTCCGAAAAATTCCGTTGTTACTCAAAGTAACATTGAAATTGTGCGTGAATTAATAAAAAACCAGCCAAAATCTTCTTTCCGATATATCGAAATTGAATTGAACATGTTCAAAGATTCAAGTTATCGCATTTTGACCGGTCATTTGGTTCCACACAGAGGACTTGATTAAGGACAGTCGAAAGAGGACGAAAGCTTCAATTACAGCATGGTTACTGGTGATGAGACGTGGTGTTTTCAATATGATCCAGAAACCAAGTATCAAAGTGCCGACTAGAAGCACCCGAGCAAGCCAAATCCGAAAAAAATCGTCTCAAGAAGTCAAAAATCAAAATAATGTTGATTTATTTCTACGACTCGATCTGGTCAAACGATTAATGCTGTGTTTTATCTGGTGTTATAAATCATCTGTTGGCGTGTATTCATCGTGTGGGGCCACAATACCGCCAACAAGGACGTTGGGGCTTTTTGCACGATAATGCGCCGTCCCATCGCTTGACCCTCAACACTGATTTTTTGACCAAAAATGACATTTTAACCATCAATCATTCACCATACTAACCTGATATGGCTCCCTACGACGTCTACCCTTTCAAAAAACTTAATTTGCCGATGAAAGGAGAGCGTATGGCGACATTGAAGCTATTCAGAAGGTGTCGACCACCATCTTGAAGGACATATCTTTGGCCGAGCTCAAAAATTTATTCATCAACCTAATTGCAAAACGTTGTATTGACACGCAAGAAGATTGTATTGACACGCAAGAGAAATAATGATTGCTTCTGAAAAAAATAAATATTTATATTTTTTTAAAGTCCAGTTTTCCGTGAGACGCACCTTGCATAATGATAAAAATATTAAGAAATGCCATTTACATTTAATTCAAAAACTAGCGAGGTATGAATAGATCTATGTATTCTTGTAGCAAGATATCTGATACATGTTTCAGGACATATATTTCAAAGTTGTTAGCGGCTGAAGCAATCGTTTAAGAGTTTGATTAGTGCTATTACATATATGTTCTCTCGGCTATAAATCTGGCGATCTCACCAGTCAGCACAGCAAGAAGTTTAAGTTCATTCGTCACATACTGCATAGTTTTAGGTCAAACTCGTGCATAACTGTGAATCTAAAACAATTTTGTCCATGAGCTCATAAAGGTAGAAACAGCACTGATCAATCGTCTAGATAGTTATGAAAACCGGCTTATTTTATACCACCAGCTTGTTCCTTTTCAAAACTGGATATTGGTAATCGTATACAGAGACATACAGAAAAAACAACTAAATGGTATATGCTATAGAGCTTATACTCCGTGTACATACTACTAAGACTGAATGGAGATCAATATGTGCAGTTTTTAGAAAATGATTTATTAGACCTCTTGGCCGGTATACCTCTAAACTTAAGACAAGACATGTGGTTCATGCAAGATGGGGCGCAACCGTAATTTACGTTGCAGTTCCAAATCATTTGAATCAACGTTTTCCACATCGATGGATTGGCCGCTGTGGTGCGTTTGCTTGGCCACCTCGTAGCCCAGACATTAACCTGTTAAACTTTGATTTGTGGGGTTATATGTAGTCTTTAATTTACCATGATGAAATCAATACTCGAGACGAACTTTTACAAAAAATTCAACAAGCGGCTAATGTTGTTAGAAATGAAGAATATATCTTCTCAATCAAGGCGTCACAACATAGAGCCTGCGAAAGTGTATTGAGGTAAACGATAGACACCTTCAACACCTATCGAAGTTAATTTCAAAAAATTGAAAGTTATTTTAAATTAATCCGCTGTAATTTTGAAACCTTAATGTTTTTTTTTTCTCTTATTCAAGGCACACTTTGTGGATTACAGATTTTTCACCCATCGACAAGATGTGCAATGGAATATTCGAACACGAATATCTCGCAAACGGTATGAGATATCGATATTGATCAAGGGTACCTTTTTTACGAGGGAATTATGACTCTTCGCCATTTTGAAGTCAAAATATTCCCAGTTTTATGGGGTAAAAAATATAAGCGAATTAATTCCTGTAATTTCTGTAATTTAAAACCTGATATCTTCAACCGTTTTTAAAACATCTCAATTTTTCGTAAATATATATATATATATATATATATATATATATATATATATATATATATATATATATATATATATATATATATATATATATGGAGTTATTGACTTTTTTGGACTGCGTCCAACGAAACAATAGTAGTCAGGAGTTATACACCCCCGACTGTTGGGTTCCACAATCTCATGTGGAACGCACAACAACCTGCGTCTCCGTCATAAGGAGCATTATCATATTCATATTATATATATATATATATATATATATATATATATATATATATATATATATATATATATATATATATATATACATATATCATATTATATATATATATATATATATATATATATATATATATATATATATATATATATATATATATATATATATATCATCATCCCGTATCGATCCACTGCAGGATAAAGGCCTCTTCAGCATGCTTCCAACTTTTACGGTCATGGGCTTTTCTCTTGCACTCGGGTCCAATATACTTAACGTTGTCATCAGTCCATCGTGCTTTCGGTGTTCTTCGCGGACGTTTGCGACCAAGCGGTATCCACGTCCAGTATCTTAGGCGAAGTATATATATATATATATATATATATATATATATATATATATATATATATATATATATATACATTTCGCCTAAGATACTGGACGGGTCACAGGTAGTGGATAGTGAAACTTCCATTAGATGTTAATGGACAACTGCGAATATCTCAAAATAAGCAGCAGCAGCCCCGAATCAAGGGAAAAACTAAATCCACTTAGCGTCTGACTTGTATCAAGCGGTTGAGTGGTTAGCGTCTGTTCATCAGTGGTGCGGCTGAAATTTAAATTCTGGAACTAACCTCTCGAGTCTTAACCTCTGAACCATCATGGTTCAAACTTTTAATTTCAAGTACAAGATGAAGCGTTCTAGTAATTACAAAATTACCCCAGGAGGCAAACAATCCTCTGCCAGCTTCCGGGCTTAAACGCAAATTCTTTCAGAGGGAATCAGATACCTCTGGCCAACGTCTTAAACTGAAAATAAAAACTTTCTTTCGAACGGTAAATATCAACACATTGGGGCAAACATTAAGTCAGCAAAAAAATCCAAATTTTAGCTCTGCAAGAAACCATTAAATTACCATATCATAAAATTTAAACTAGTCATCTTATTTTGGAAGCTAAATTTTATGGTAAATAGATTAATCAATTTTCCTTTAAATAAAGATAATTATAACAAAGAATTAATTAGGGAGGTATCTGAAGTGAACGGTTAAAATATTGTAGATAGATTAATTAGAAAACATAAGTTTAGAAAAGAATCTTCGACTTTACAAAAGGATCAGAACAAAAATAAATTCATGGTAATACTGTTTGATGCCCAATTAACATGAGGGTTAAACAACATTTCGAAAAAAGTGGATATTAAGGTTATCTACAAGCCATATAACAAATTTAGAGAAGTCTAGCGTAATCCGAAGGGTAACGTAGATAAATATGAAAAGTCGGGGATTTACGAAATTAGTTGTCAAGATTGTGATGGAAGGTGTATTGGGTGAACAAAAAGATCCATATTAACGAGATATAAAGAACGCATTGCCCACATTAGATATGGGAGAAATCAAAAATCTCGTGTTGCCCAACGTGTAATCGAACATGACCACAATATAGACATTAGTAATTTAAGACTGGTTAAAAGTGTAAATAACAATAGGGCTTTGGATGCATATAGAAAAACGTATGAAAATCCTTAACCGGGATAAAGGACCTATTCCGTTCTGTCACATTTTTCAATTATTAATGCAAGACTCAGTAAACTTCACGGTTCATTATTTCTACAAGCTTCATTAGGTAGGGTTATCATATAAATTGAACATAGTTTAGTTTTAGAATCAGATTAAATCATCTCTTGATGATGCTAACACGGTTAACGAAATGTATGCCGAGAAGTTTAAAAAAGTGATTTGGTGTTTAGTGGTAAATCTCTTCCAGTTTAGAATTACGGAAATGTCGAAAAATGGTTTGATGACTGTACGGTTTTTCTGGGAGGGTATCCACAAATTGCCAGGAAAAATGTGCAGCTAGCGATCGCGCATACAGTAAATAAACTATTTTTTTTACCTTTCTCCTAAACTAAACGTGTTTTTTTTTTAGAAGAAAATATGAATTATTTACCGCCACACCTAGTATGTAACGTTGAATTGGTAATTTCATTCTGCATGCAACATATAAAAAGATATAGTGAAATTGTTTTTGGACAACAATCCATTCAAAGGAATTACGGATTAATTAACGTATATTTAATTGTTTATCAAATGTTCTCAAAATTATCATTTTACATAAATATAATTTAATAATAAAACAATTATTAGTACTTATGGTTGCTTATTAAAATTTTCGGTTAATAAATATTTACCAAAACCTTATATTAATTGACAATGTATCAGCTATAACAATTCTATTTATTTTTTTCATCTTTGAATGAATTCTTGAATGAATTAATAATAAAAATAAAACATTTGGAACAGTATTGTTGGGTCCGTCCAACAATTTAACATATAAATATGCACAAAATCTTCAGCAAAATTAGAATCGAAAACTAAAAGTGAAAATAACTCCATTTTAAGTGGTTTAAAAATTATTTTTTAAAAAGTGTTTTTTGGTGTGTTCAAACGTTAATAGAAATATGACAAAACACATTAGGCAAATAATAATTTTTTTAGGAATGCTGATGACCGTTACCAGCTTTTTATCAAAGGTGAATACGAATAAATTTTAAATTAAGCTTTGTTTATATAAAACGAAATACTATTTATGGTTTAGGGTGGTAATTTTGTAGCAAATCTAATGTTTTTAAAAGTATAACTGCAAATATTTTTAATGATCTATGTCTATTATTAATTAATGGTATTATTGTCTCGGCGAAAATTATATTTTAAAATTATATATATATATATATATATATATATATATATATATATATATATATATATATATATATATATATATATATATATATATATATATATATATATTATTATTATTATTATTAAATTTTAGGTTCTAAATGTCCCTGTGCTCTATCTAGTAGAGATTGAGATAGAATTTTGTAACAGACTGGGAGAAGAGATATCCCTCTGTAGTTATTTACATCCATTATATCTCCTTTCTTATGTAGAGGATGGATTAGAGCATCTTTCCAATCGGCCGGAATCCGTTCGGTTCGCCAAACTTCTTGCAGAATTTTGGTTATTTCCTTGATTGTACATGGACCAGCGGATTTTAAAAGCCCATCGGTGCAGTTCAACAGTAAAGTTCAGCATTTTCACCAGAAGCCTTGTTATTTTTTAGTCGTTTGATTTGCCTGAATATTTTATCTTCATTCGGTGGTAATGAATCTGGGTTTGTTTGTTTAGGGTTTAGTGTTGGTAATCTGTTTAAGGGCTCCGGACAGTTTAGTAGTTGTTCAAAATATTTGGCAAGTTCTTTGTAATTGTCTTGGTTATTTAGAGCAAATTGTCCATTTTCTTTCGGAAGTAAAGACTTTGGGGTTGATAATCTGTTAATTTAGTTTTAAATGTTTTGTAAAAATTTCGGGTCTTATTTTTTTGGAAATTTTTTTCTATTTCATTAAGTTGATTGTTTTTATATTTTCTTTTAGTTTGTCTAATTAGCTTCGATGTTTCTTTTCTTCCAAAAAGATGTTATAGTGTATTTCTGTTTTTTGACTGTTTCGCTCTTTGTCTATTCCGCTCTTTGAATGCTTTTTTTCGGGTTAATATTGCTTGCTCGCAAACTTCATCCCATCATGGATGTTTTCTACGTTTTTGTAAAGGGACCAACTTTAGGACTTTTTTAATAATTTTTTGTTTCAGTTCTTGCCAGTTCTATGCTGGTTATTTATCAAGCTCTTCTGTTAGGGTTGGTTTTATTTTTGTAGGGTCGCAACTTTGGGATACTAGTCTCTTTTGAATAAGATTTCGAGGTTTTAAGCTAAGTTTGATTCTAGTCAAGTATTGATCCGTGCCTATGTTAGCTCCTTCCCTAACTTAAACATTCAAAATCTCTTTATAATTGGGGTACGAAATGGCAACATGGTCAATTTGAGATTCACCCATGGATGTATTTGGGCATCTCCAGATCTTTTGTTTTGTTTTTTTTTTTTTTTTTTTCTTAAAATGGATTGACATTATTTTTAAATTAAGCTGCGAACATAGTTCAACCAATCTTCTGCCATTAAGGTTGGTCCATTTATAAGCGGGAAAACTGCCGACCGTTTTTTTAACCTTCTGGGAGATGTACATTAATTAATGTATAGTTTTTGTTAGCACACTTGAGGGATATTGTCATAACTCGATTATTTACTGGCCGGTAGCGAAAGCAACACCTAGATGTGGTGTATTTTTGAGTATTCTTTTGTCCGTTTTACTTTTAAAAAGTCTGTAGTTGCCGAAGTTCAAGGTGTTATCATCTGTCAACCCGGTTTCTTGCAGAACTAAAATTTGGATTTTTTGCTGATTTAATGTTTGCCCCAATTTATGTAGTTTTCCTGGGCGCAGGAGTGTGTTAATATTTCCGTTCGAAAGAAAGTTTTTGTTTTCGGTTTGAGATGTTGGCCGGAGGTCTTCGATTACCTCTGAAAAATTTTGCGTTTAAGCACATCTCGGTGTTGCTTTCGCTATCTCAAAAAACCATTCTTGGTTCGATAACTAATGTCCAGCCAGTAAATAATCGACTCATCGCACTATCTCTCAAGTGTGCTCATAAAAACTATACATTAATTAATGCACACCTCCCAGTTAACGAAGGAAATAAATTCTGAAAAAGTAAATAAGTCCTGGGAAATTTTGAAAAAGGCTATTTTTAAAATTCCTTCTAACCATGTAAAAATCCTATTAAAATATGTAAACCATGTAAAAATCCCCTAACTAGGAAAAGAAAGAAGTTTAAAAAAAACAGTCGGCAGTTTTCCTGCTCATAAATGGACCAACCCTAATGGCAGAAGATTGATGAAATTATGTTGGTAGTTTGGTTAAGTGGTCAAAAACTATATAATAAAAATCTCGTCCGTACATTTGTGGATTTCAAAAAAGCATATGATTCTATTGACCGCGAATCTTTATTCCAAATCTTGAAAGAACATGGACCTAGCTCTGAAAACCCTGAAAGCAGAAGAGGTAGGACTCCAAATTTCTTTTGAAAAATCACAATATATGACCTGCAACAGACTAAGAACACCATTTCTAAAAACAAAATATGGTAACATCAGACGAGTCTCTCAATTTAAATATTTGGGTGAAATAATCATGGAAAACGGGTTGGAATAAGCGGCCATAAGAGTAGATGTCAAAAAATGGAAACTGCATTGAGACATGCACAAAATATTTACAACAAAAAATGTATATCTAAAAACACAAAACTGAAACATTACAACACAGTTATTAAGCCAGATTGTATATATGTCGCAGAAGCGTTCATTTTGAATAGAAAGAAACATCGAGTAGATTGACAAGAAAGAAAGAAAAATCATAAGAAAAATCTTAGGCCCCAAACAAATAAATAGCACAACATACCGACTTTGAGGAAACCAAGGAATCAAACAATACACAGATATACATAGCGATATGAGAAAAAGAAGACTTAAGTTTTACGGACACATAAAACGGATGAATCTGAGTAGGCTAATTAGACAAATAGTTGAATTTTATGAAAATAGGAGTAGAGCTAAAATAGAAACAATTAAATGGATTGCTGCAATTAAAGAGGACCTAAGATCAGCAAATATTACAGAAAGTGAAATTAAGGATAGAAACTGTTTCAGACACAAGGTTAACGTTTGGGAGGTTGGTCAGAGAGAAAAACATAGGAAGGCTAAGAACAACAAACGTATCTAACTGTATTTCGTGAGGTCCACTAGGGCCCATACGTGAATAATAATAATAATAGTACATATATATGGAATGAAAGAAGCTATAAACAAATAACATTTGATGTTAATAATAAAACTTAGCTAATATTTTTTTAAATAGAAAATAACATACCACAACCTAACATTTTGTTTTTTAAACATAATTTTTGCCCAGACAACAATACAATTAATAGATAATAGACATAGATCATTATAAATATTTTTAGTTATATTTTTAAAGACATTAGATTTCCTACAAAATTACCACCCTGAACAATAAATATTATTTCGTTTTATATAAACATAAGCTTAATTTAAAATTTATTTATACCCACCTTTGATAAAAAGGTGGAAACGGTCATCAGCATTCCTATAAAAATTATAATTTGCCTAACAAGTTTTGTCATATTTCTATTAATGTCTGAAGAACTGTTTCCAAAAACACTTTTTAAAAAATGATTTTTAAACCACTTGAAATTGAGTTATTTTCACATTTACTTTTCGATTTTGATCTTGCTGAAGATTTTGTTTATATTTATATGTTAAATTGTTGAACGTGCCGAACAATGCTGTTCCAAATATCTTATTTTTATTATTAATTCATTTAAAGATTCATTCAAAAATTTATTCAAAAAAGAAAAAACGAAATTGTCGCTATAATTTTTTGTTGTTCTCCATACAGAATGGGTGATAAGTAATTAACCATGTTACTAATCGTAACAATTTACTAATTTAACGTTACATACTAGGTGTCGCGGTGAATAATTCATATTTTTTTTCTTTTAAAAAGACATTTAATTTAGGAGAAAGGAAAAAAAATGTTTATTTAAGGTATGCGCCATCGCTAGTTGCACATTTTTCCCATCTCCGGCAATTTGTGGATACCCTCCCAGAAAAACCGTACATCTTTTAAGGTGGTCAAGCCATTAAGCCATTTTTCGACATCTCCGAAATTCTAAACTGGAAGAGATTTACCACTAAACACCAAATCACTTTTTTAAACTTCTCGGTGTAAATTTTGCTAATCATATTAGCATCATCAGGAGATGATTTAATTTAATTCTAAAACTAAACTATGTTCTATTTATATGATAATATAAATTTAATGGAATTATAATAGGCATTTTTCCTTTTCCTAACCCTACCCAATAAAACTTGTAGAAATCATGAATCGTGAAGTTTACTAAGCCTTACATTAATGATCCAAAGCCCTATTGTTATTTACACTTTTAACCAGTCTTAAAATACTAATGTCTATATTGTGGTCATGTTCGATTACACGTTGGGCAACACAAGATTTTTCATTTCTCCCATATCTAATGTGGGCAATGTGTTCTTTATGTCTCGTTAATAGGGATCTTTTCGTTTACCCAATACACATTCGATCACAATCTTGACTAATACTAATAAGTAATTCCGTTAATCCCTGACTTTTCATGTTTATCTACGTTATCCTCCGGATTACGCTAGACTTCTCTTAATTTGTTATGTGGTTTGTACACAACCTTAATGTCCACTTTTTTCAAAATTTTGTCTGACCCTAGTATTAATTGGGCATCAAACACTATTACCATAAATTTATTTTTGTTCTGATCCTTTCGAAAGTCGAAGATTCTTTCAATAATTTTCTAAACTTATGTTTTCTGATTCATTTATTTACAATATATTATAACCGTTAGTGCTTATTATAACCGTTCAGTGCGAATACCACCCTGATTAATTTTAATTCTTGGTTATAATTATCTTTGTTTAAAGGAAAATTAATGAATCTATTTACCATATCATTTAGTTTCCAAAATAAGATGGCTAGTTTAAATTGTATGGTATTGTAAATCTAGTAAGTTTGGTATTTCATACCGAAGGTTTCAGTAGAAGAATTGATCTCTGTAATTGCTAAAATGTTTCATGGAAAATGCGTAAGACATCGATGAAAACAAGTGAGAGTCGGAAGGGGCCAAGTCTGGTGAGTACGACGGGTGGGGAAAGAGTTCCCAGCCAAGTGTAGAAATGCAGTACATACTGCTTTCGCTGTATGTGATGGAGCGTTATCGTGCTGCAAAAACACTTTTCCGTGTCTTGTGGCCCATTCTGGTCGCTTTTGGATCAATGCATGGTTCAAATTAATAATTTATTGACGGTAACGAACATAATTAACTGTGTCACCTAGTTTCAGAAAAATAATTTTTTCAGATGAAGCCCATTTTGAAATTGGTGGTTATGTTAATAAATAAAATTGCGGCATTTGGGAAATGCCATGGATGAGGAATATCCACGATTCATTCATCGGAAACCTTTTAATCCTAAGGAAGTCACTGTTTGGTGTGATTATTGTCAGGAGGTGTAATTGGGTCGTATTTCTTTCAGAATCATGCTGGTGAAGCTGTAACTATGTATGGTGTTCGATATCGTGAGATGATAACTGGATTTTTGTGGGCTGAGTCGATCGGCTGAGTCGGCGATTTTACACCGTTGGACTATTTTTTTTTTGGGATTACGTGAAAAGTTTCTGAACTAAGGGATGAAATTATTCGAGTAATTGGTGGGATAGAGCCATGGTTATGCCAAAGTGTCATCCAAAATTTTGACAAGAATGGATGTCTGTGTAGCTGCAAGAGATGGTCATTTGACAGATATTATCTTTTGTGTTTAAATGTCATACACCATGCTTCAATCTGTATAAATAAAAATGTAAATGTTCGTTTGTTCAAAACATTAAATCTCCGAAAATTCTTCACCGATTGCTTTAAAAATATGATACAATGTTACATTCGAGTACGCGCGTGTTTCTTAATACCTATTATATAGATGCCACACCTGTGACAGGTAAAAACATGTTTTTTTTTAAACAGTGCTATCTATTGGACAGCTAGTATTTCCATATCTTTAGCATCTAGTATATTGGGCCACTCTTTTCCTATTCCTAACATAGAATACGGCATAAATGTGCCTAAATTTTATATAATATAGAAAAATATATTAAAACTTATTAAATAAAACATTGCAAAAACTATATATTTTCAGAAAACTTTCTAAAGTAAATTTTTGAGCGTCAGTGTATATAGTAACCAAGCAGACATGTTACGTTTGTACTGTACTATTGTGTTCGTTTTGATTTTATTTTAAGGCCATAAATACGCTTATACGTGACATTCTACCATTCAAGCTCATTCGAAAGGAGATGAAATTAGTCTTGGACGGCAAAGATATATGAGAAACTTTAAATTGAAATATCGTAAAATATATAACATACATTCTTTATGTGATGAATATACATAATGAAGGATTATAATATTTATTGTAAGTAGAGAATGAGCTCTAGACTTGGTCAACATTATAGGTATCGAAGAGAAAATATAACTAATTTCAAACCTGTCTGTATAGTATATATGTAATGAAACAGTTTACTGTTTGAATCATTGCGAAAGTGACAGCTGCAATTTTGAATAAAAAAACACAATGTGTAATAATTCATTTAAGGTTATATAGATATTTCAAGGTTGTACTACATCTTGTTTATGAATAAGATTTAGTAGTAGTGATATAAAACTAGTGAGTACCTCTTTAACACAGAAACTTTTGAAACTTTTTTTGATAGTGAAGCAATAAGCCGCAATAATGTTTTTAAATGTTTGGAAGATTTCGTAATGGCGAAGAAAGCATTGACCATTGAATTGATTAACAACAGTTCGCAACATAGAATAATCGCTATGTCATTACTAAAAAACATAATGATAATGCTCGACCATTCTGACCATTTCCTGTCTTAAGTTTGTTCGATTCCTAGCTATTGATGGTGCTGGTGATGAAAGTCAACCCTTTCGACATGTCAAGTAAGTTTTGTCAGTGTCCTTGCTTCATCAACTCAATTAATTTTTTGACGATTCAATATTTAATCATTACCTGAAAATAGAACAATTAGTACTCCATTTCATTCCTTAAGTGCTTGTTTTGGAGCTCATTGTTATTATTGACTTAATGCAAAAGTTTATCCCGCTTTTGGCAAAGATGACGTTGCATCGCCAAACCGAAGTATTAGCTTCTTTAAACGTTTGAAGCTTTGGTGATTGACAGAATAAATTTCAGTGAGTACTTCATACTCGCTAATATTCTTGTTTGTGATTGTTACATGTTATCAAGCAATAAATATGGCAAAAAATAAGGAACTTTTTCGATATATGCTTTTCTCTTTCCCAAGACGCAACCTCGCCTCGCAGATGCGAATAATATATGTGATGTATACGGTGAAGGTGCCGTTGATTCAGAATGGTTTGTGAACAGTTTTAATCTTAGCGAGGTATTGAACGTACAGCCGATCTTATGACAACCAAACATTCCCATCAGTATAGAACAATTTGAGGATCAGAAAAACTCTTGAAATCAACAAGTCAATAGGGTATTGCGTCAACTGGGATTGGTTAGCAAGGTCGATGTACGGGTGCTGCATAAGTTAACGGAGAAAAATTTAATAGACTGAATTCCTTCTTACAATAGGCTTAAATGGTAATGAAAACGATTTATTTTTAAGGTGGGTTCAAAATGTTAAACGAAAAACCCTTACATCCAGCCTAAATACCTATATAGTTCACAACTGTTCACAACTAAGTGAATTAAAGAGAGCAATTGACCAGAAGCGGCTTGCTTTAGCCAACAGAAAGAGTGTTCCACCGAGACAATGCTCTGCCTACGTCTTTGGCAACCCGACACAAACTTTTACAGCTTGACCGGGATGTCTAGCTCTCCCGACCTGGCGCTCTTCGATTACCATTTATTTAGATCGTTTCAAATTAGCTTAAATTAATTAAATGTAATTTTCAGCAAATACAATTTTTCTTCAATTTTCTTAAAAAAAATGGAACCAACTTTTTTATCAAACCAATAGATTAGTTTTACACACGTGATATTGATGTCTGGTTTTGTTGAGTTTCATTTTCTACCGATCTACGAATTGGCATTTCCGAACTACAAGAATAACTAGCAATAACACAATATAACAATGTATATACGAGGGTTGCTATTTGTGTATCCTGAATAACAAATAAAAATAAATATTCATCATTGAAAATGGTTTTATTATTTTTCAAAATATTCTCTGCGATGATCCATACACTTTTGCATACGTTTCAACCACTTTTCATAGGACTTTTTCCATTCCGATTGAGGTATCTCCAAAACATGCATTTTTAACGTATCAACCGCTTCTTCTGCCGTCGAAAATACGTAGTTTATTTTTCGCGGACGAAAACCAAAAAAATCATTGGGTGCCAAATCAGCACAGTACGGTGGGACACCCATCAATTCGATCTTTTGACCGGTTAAATATTGATTTGTTCGGTTCGATGTGTAAGAACTCGCGGTGTCATGGTGATATCTCATCGCTGGTTGTTATTTCTTATTTCTTCAAAGACTTCTGGCAAGCAAATTATTGTGTACAATTCAAAATTGACCGTTCTACGATTCTTTAGTGGCACTGTAGCCATATGCCTATTTATCCCAAAAAAAACAGGCGACTATTTGCTTCAAAGTGCTCCTTGCGCGAACTTTTGTTGGGTTTGGCTCATTTTGAAAGACCCATACAGTCGACTACTATTTGCTTTCGGGCTCATACGCATAGATCCAAGATTCGTCACCTGTTGCACGTGTTTGACGCACCACGATCATATTTTTGAGCTTTTCTTTGCACTAATCGACACGAGTCCTTTTTTAATGAACGATTGTCAAATTATGCGGAATCCAACGCGCACAAATCTTTTCAACGGCTAAATGTTCATGTAAAATCTTGTGTATGCTTATATGTAAATCTTGTGTATGCTAAAGTCCAGGGATGCCTCAATCTCACGGTATGCGGATCTTACTTTATCAGTTCGCGAACAGTATCGATGTTTTCTGTTACAACAACCGATTTTGAACGACTTTCTTTAATTTCGTCCGTGAGCGAATGACGGTCACGGCTGCATTCACTAAATCAGGGATATACAGTGGTTTTAGTTGATCGGTGCACTATTGTTGACATAATCCACCTGGAAAGTCGTAGCAAATCATGGCATGACAATTCTTTCGAGTTAATTCCATTTTTTGACTGAGATGATATTTTCAAATCACTAAACAGCACAAGTAACGCCCGTATGACAAAACATTCTGAGTACGTATACAGTCAACAATGTTAGGTAATGTAAATGTAATTTAAACGTCAGATGGCGCATAGTAACACTATTGTTGCCAATTCCGGATACATAAATAGCAACTCTCGTATTTACCATTTAAACTTGACAAACATTCTATTTTGATTTTGTAGCAGTACAACGAATATTAATTGCTTTGCATATACTTGCTGATGGTGGTTATGCTCTTGATTGAATACCAATAGTTAGACAAATGTAGTCTGGCTATTTCTAATTCGAAAGGAAACGACTATCGATTTAAATACGTTACACTCTCATAATTGAAACTTATTACTTCTACTAAATATCGGGCATTACATAAAATTTTCGTGATATATTATGTCAGTACCTTGACTTTCTTTAGTATGATAGTAATGGGTAAGATTTCAATAATTTCAATATTATTCAAGAATTTAAAAAAGAAATATCTCCGGCCATTTTTAGGATACATTTGAATATCTTGAGGTTAAGTGTTAATATTATACACTAATAATAAAATCGTAGTAGTTAAAACTCATCAAAACAGAGCTTAACTATTAGAACATTAACTATTTTGTTAAACTAAAGAAACATTTTTCACATATATTTTACTATATGCATATTCATGTATTAGCCTTAAACAAAAATAGTGAATCTCTTTACCCAGTAGAGTAGAAGAGGTGAAAACGAATTAAGTAAGTTTTAATAATCGAATAAACCAATTTTATACTTTGTTATCTATCACTTTTATTTTAAATTTTAAAATTTGTGTGACTATAGTTTCGTAAAAGAATTTTACATTCTCAAACACTACTTTAAAACTAAGGCATTACAGCTGTTTTTAAGTAGTGGTTAAAGTTATAAAGTCTTAGATAAAAAGTCTTAGTTTTAAAGTAATATTTGAAAATGTAAAATCGTTTTACGAAACTATAGTCAAACAGATTTAAGAATAAAAGTGATAGATAACAAAGTATAAAATTGGTTTATTCGATTTAAAAAATGAAATCACAAAGTAACGGACAAATTAATCAATAAGTTTTAATAAATTTGTCTCCTGATAATAGACATCCCATAGACAAATTTTTGATTGTTTCTTTTCATTTCATTTTTAATGGTCGTAACATTTAAAAAGGTGTGTTAAATATTGGGTAATGATCTGAATGTGACATTTACAATATAGGTACAGGAGCTGGACACGTTATCATGCATATAACTAAGTTAATATCTGAATATAAACGTAACTTTTATTTTATGTTTGTTACACAGTAAATTATCGCGGAACAAAATCAGGTGCATATTCTTTATGCTTCGGGCATCCTCAACTGAACTTGTCGGAATTCAAATTTCTCGAAACATAAGCCTGCAAACAAAAAAATCTCTTAAAAAATAGTAAGGGACGCCTGTCACATGCCACGAGGTCCGTCCCCCACCCCTCAATTGTAAACAAACAGAGCTGTGCAAGGTCACGCATCGTCTGAGAAAAAAAAATAAAAATAAAAAAATGATAGTTGGTTACATTTCAATGTACGAATTTTCATAATTACTCATGTACATGTGGTGTTACTGTTTTAACTTGTTAGTATCCCTAAAGTGCATGCTTCCTTTTTGAAATACTGTAAGTTTTATTGAGATGTTCTTCCTGAATTTCATTGTAGGTTAGGTTAAGTTCACCAATTACCTATTGGGCAAAGCGAACACGGACAAAATGGATACGGTATCCACTTTGCCCAGTAGTATCCGATTTACCCGGTATGCATTTTGGTTAATGGTTTTCATTTATATTGTTATAGATGGTTTACAAATATAAAAGAAAAATAATTCAAGTCGAATGGGGTGAGGGTGTTATGATGCTTGTAATAGCAGACTGCAATGCTGGGATGTGAAAATGACGGCAAGAAAATATGACCTACATTATGCTACTTTGTATAGACATTGGAAAAAAGATAGTTCGGCTGCTCAGCTTGGACGTTTTCGTAAAGTTTTCAATGATCAACAGGAGGGTGATCTTGAAACGTATTTGCACGAGACGTACAACATATTTTATGGCTTAACCCAAGAAGATTTTAAAGCATTGGTTTACGTTTGCGCAAAAAAAACAGTCTCATATATCCACAAAGTTGGAACAAAAATTAAAAGATTGGTGATGATTGGCTTGCAGCATTTATGAGCAGAAATCCGCAAATTGCTTTAAGAGTGCCAGAAGCAACGACGATTGCTAGTCTTAAAGGTTTCAACCATCCGCAAGTGGAAAGATAATACGAGTTGTTGAATAACCAAACGGAAAAACATTGTACTGCTGATACCAGAATCTACAATGTTGACAAAATCGGCATCCAAACTTTAAACCACCCAAAGTTATTTCTGTCGAGGGTAAGAAGCAAGTTGGAGTCATTTCCAACACAGAACGTGGACACAACTATTATTTATTGCTGCAATGCTGCCGGATCGTTTTTACTACCGTTTATGATATTTGCGCGTAAGAGGGTGCAAGATCGCCTGTCAGATGGTTCTCCTACAGAGACTTGGGGAACCTGCTCATCTTCAGGATGGATCACTGGACAAATATTTTTGGAGTGGTTCACATTTTTTGTTGGCCATGCTCGGCCGATTGCAGAAAAAAAGTCTTTTTGCTGCTAGACAACCATAAAAGCCACAAACATTATCCAGTTCTGGAGTACGCGAACCAAAACAATGTCGTCATCTTGTCTTTGCCAACTCACACCACAAACAAACTGCAAGTACTGGATGTTACTATGAATGGTGCACTAAAAATATAGTTCGAACAAGAAATCAATCGATTCCAGAAGGCTTTCAGCATATCTGAAACGTGCCACTCCCAACAACGCCATCACAGAGTTTGAATCATTTGGGATTTGACATTGAAAACTACACATGCTATTTTTGTGGAGAAGATTACATAGAAATCAATAGGCAGCCAGTTGATGATTGGATCCAGTGCAATTCCAGTAAGCAGTGGAGTCACGAAAAATGCATGGCTTACGAAGGGGAAGGCATATTTCTTTGTGACAGCGGCAGTGATAACTGAGTAGTTAGATTCATCATTAATTTAATTCTTATGTTGATTTCTAAAATTGTTCATTAATTAACCGTGTGTTCACTTTGCCCTATGGTCCTATCCACTTTACCCGGTGGGTTGGGCAAAGCGGATAGCGGTACCAATTGCAATACTATTAATAATTTTATGTAAAATGTTGATGTTACTTAATTTTTGTTGATTATATTAAAAACTTTAATAAATACTGTTGCATACTCAGCTATTTTATTTCTGTGTTTATTAATTTTCTTGTCAGAGGTCGTCAAAGCTTAAGGTGTCCGCTTTGCCCGGATTTTACCCCTGTGCCAAGGGTAACTTGCATAAGAAATTCATTCCAAATAGCAAGAAATTAGTCCTTAATATGATGCCGATTTTTATTGATATCTTAATCAAATATATTTGAAGAACCTTGAAATAGATTCGTGATAGATAGAATAGAAAATAGAAAAATTTAGAAAGACTATTTAGAATTAATTAATTTAGAAAAATTTAGAATTAAGAAGGAACTTAATTAAACTAATTAACAAAATTACACTTAATTAACAAAATTACATTTAATCAATATAGTATGACCCATTCTGTTCGACAACATTTTTTGATTTATCCGGTAACTGCATAATCCGGCGCTCATAGAATATCTGATGTTTCTGTCTTTCAAGTCTATCAAGGAAGAAGGAAGTAAAGTTTTTACGATCTAAGCTCTTTTGAAACGATCTAAATGGTAATCGGAGTGCATACGATTTGGAAAGTACGGTGGGTGGACCTAAACATCCCAGTCAAATTGTAAAAAATTGTGTCAAGTGGTCAAAGACACGTGTGGTTTAGCAATGTTTCGATGGAATGCAATGCCTTTCTGCTGGCTGTTTCAGGCTGCTTCTGGTCGATTGCTCTCTTTAATGCAATTAGTCGTGAACAGTATTTCTTCGAATTAATGGTCTGGTTTTCAGCTACATTTTAAATATAGGGTTAATGCAAAAGTTCGTCCAATTTTTTTTTAGAAAAATTGAAAATATTTTTGTTTTACAAAAATTACATTTAATCAATATAATACGTGCCGTTCTGTTCGGTAATATATCTCCATTTCTCCGATAATTGCATAATCTCGGGATCATAGAAGTTCTGATGTTTCTGGTTAAAGAACTGATTCATTTGATCTTTCAAGTCTTCCAACGAAGTAAAGTTTTACGATCTAAGCTCTTTTGAAACGATCTAAACAAGTGTTAATCGGGGGACATAGTCAAGTTGTAAATACATATGTCGGGTGGTTAAAAACTAGCATTGTTTCGACGGAACACAATGCCTTTTCTACTGGCTATTGCAGGCTGCTTCCGCTCGCTTTGATGCAATTACAGTATTCCTACACTTAATAGCATTTCTCCGAATTAATGGTCTGGTTTTCAGGTAACAGCTCATAATAGACGATTTCCTTTTTCGGATATAAACTGGCTTTTGCGCTGGTTGAAGGAGCATCTCTGCAATTACACCATGATTTCTTACGTTTAACATTACAACGTTTGGGTTTTCGCCCCGCTACATATGTACCCTCATCCTCCTTCGTATTTGTCCAATCCCTATCTCCGGCGGGCGTCACTGTTTTTCTGCTTACATCCATATGGGTGGAGACCTCCATTATTTGTCTCAGGAAACACGCCATCCATGGTGGAGATTCCGCCATCCCTGTTTCTTCTAAAGTTCCTCGTATCGCCGTTTACGTACTGATACCGTACGCCACCACTTGTGATGATCGAACGTAAATTGCTGTACCATTATACCATTACATCATTCCATCATTACATTATTACATCATTACCGTTGCCGTATTAGCCGAACCGAACGTCCGATACCTGAAGGCTGTAGTACCGTAGATAAGCACAATGAGACTAAGCACTTTCTTATCGTGACTAGCACTAGCAGCCACTGGCGCCCAACTTTTGATTTCCTTGTAGTTATTGCTAAGCATCTTTTTTCTTTTTTTTTTTAGTTTTTGTAAAATTAATTATAATTAGTTCATTAGTTAATATATGCATATAATTTCATTTCAACGTTGTTTCTGTGCACGATCTAAAGTTCGCACTTACATACCCAGCCCCGACATAAAAAGCTAGCCCAGCAAGGCGAGAACGTTACAACATTATTACGCACAATCCATTTTTCATCACCTGTAATCATCCGCTTTAAAAATGGTTTCGTTGCGCTTCAATCGCAGACAGAAATTCGGTCTATCAATTGTTTCTCCGTTCACTCATGTGGCATGCATACATCGACCTTATTGACAATTCAAGTAGACATAATCACCTGGATTGATTGATTCTAAGGGTTTCTCCGATCTTTCGAGTTATTCTATGCCGACCACTTGCAATTAGCGCCAATATTTCCTTGTGATCAGACTCTGCCGGTCTTCCAGACCGGTCTTCCAGTGTCCTTAACGCACACAGCACATATCTTCTTTTGCGTCTATGAAGTATTCTAGCCTTTTCCGAAATAAAAAAGCATATCTTTTGTATATGCATGTGTGCTTTTTATACTTAATAAAAATTAAATAAACAAACTAATAACAGAATCTTTTTTAAAAGTAGTCGTTGAAGTTATTTATGTCAAGTATCATCAAAACTATATACGTGAGAAGTAGATAATACTTCTGTTTTGCGATGCCATGCCATTTAGCGCGGGACGAACTTTTGTGTCAACTCACTAATAATAATTCTGTAATTCTGTCTTGCTGTTTAACTGGCATTACTTAATAGAATCCCTAGACCAGTCATTAAATATCTATAATGTTGATTACTTCTATCCATAGATTCTCTTGATTCATAACATTCAATCATTTTGTGTCTTATTTTTCTGTGTCCGGAATTAAGTTGGCCTTGAGTCCTCACTTTTATTTCTTGATTTATCCCGGAAATAAGGGTTTGAAGGCCTTCTAACTGACCCATGAAGTTAACAGATTTTTATTTCATGAGTAGAGTAGGAGATTCAGTTTTTTTTTACCTAAGAGCTAATAGAAACTTGGACACAGCGATCAATCTGAATGTTTCTATGAAACTAGGGCACTCGCAACCACTAGAAGTGGTTGCGAGTTGTTCGATTGGAATGATAATCTTGCTGTCTAGGAAGGGAAAGGACAATGAAAATCGTTTAGCAATATTTACTATTAGGTGTCAGTGTCAAAAGTGTCCCAACTTGAAACTATTCGAAAAAGGTATCGAATTTCTTATCATTTGTATAAGCAATCTTTTTCAGTGATGATTGAACATTTTTTTCAATCATCACTGAAAAAGATTTTGTAGAAATCTGGAGATATTTGCTTGTTATGGATTTCATATTTAACGAAATACCTAAATTACACAATTTTGGTGATTAATTTATATCTCATTACACAACCTCGAAAGAACAAAAAAACAGGTGAGGCACGTATAATCAAATTTTGGAATAGGGATAAGGAAATGTGTCGCAACTAAAAACTTTACATTTCTTGGTATCATACACACACTTTGCTGTGTAGAAATACGAGTATAACTGTCAGACAATTTTCATTTTTTATTTTTTTTAGATGGGGCACGTGCCCACGTGCCCTTATGTGCCCCAAACGCCACTGATTCGGTGTTATGTGGCGAGGAAAAGAATCTTTTGAAGAACGCCAATAAACTGATATTAGGAGAGTTTTCCAAACATGTTCACCTACTGCTGCTACATTTCGTTCTGATCGAGTGTGGCACACACGTTTTGGAGGTTTGATGTCTTGTAGACTTGCCTCTGAATTTTTTTAATTTATGTTTTAATTCAATTGGTTTAGGTTTTCATTTATTTTCTTAAATTTGGGTTAATTTTTTAAGTTAGAATGCGAAGTATTGATATATGGTCGTAAGAATAATTGTTTTTAAAAAATCTTGGAAAATGTGGACATTAAAACCTGACGTGCACAATGGCTGCAGCGCTGAAAGGTTCGAATTATCAGTATCGATCTTATAAAGGGTGATTTTTTAGTGTGTCTGAACTTCCGATAGGCGTCGCTGTCAGTTTATACGCAAGTCTGTAAATCTATGTTTCAATAGTTTGGCAAATCATCATGGAACGTTAGACATCAGAGCAACCTCAAAAAGCTTCGATAGCTTCTTCCCCCTCCTCGGTTTCGATCACCAAGCAAGAAGAATTGTCCGTGACTGAAGAAATCTCAATCAAGGAGCCAGAATCATCCTCTGGTATCGAATCCAAACCAACGCCGTTTGTTTTGCGAGATAAAGCGACTTTCCAGGAAGTGATGAGCTTCCTAAAAAAAACAAAGTAGCTGTCGGACCAGCCACAAGGAAGTTGTATGCTGATCATCCCCAAAACGGAACCGGACAGAGAAGCCGTCAACCAAACCAAAACCTCCAGGTAAAAATTCCTCTGCGTCTTGATAAAAGGCGTCCTGGAAACAATCCCGGCTGATGATGTCAGGATTGAACTCCACCATTAGAGTTCCAAAGAGAAGAAATCCATTGCAATAGTACAAGTCACCGTACCACGCGATGAGAAGAAAATCCTGAAGATAACTGAACCTGCTATTATATTAACTATGTTAACCAGCACTATTAGCCCGTTATCGTAGAAGTTTAGAAGAGAAAATCAGTATGTAGCTCTCGTATCAAGATGCAAAACTAAAAGCGTCCCAACAATCAAGGGAAAAAAGACCACCAGCAATCAACACCCAAGCAGAAATGCACGAGTGATCCGAAAGAATTTGTCGGTCAGACGGATTAAATCTTAATGCAAGCCAAGACTTGTCTGAACAAACTCCAGAGGGTCTTAGGTCTAATTCAATGCTAATTGGATCTATTCCAATTGTGCAACGTTTACAAATTATTCAAAGTTATTATTAAAATCAGTGTTCTGTGTGTCATACTTATAGAGCACTTTGTGAATTTTATGATGCACACAATCACTCAATCAAGCGATGTATTTGTCGAATTATCGACAAATTTCGAACACATTTCACGCTGTTGGATATTAAAACAAAAAACAGACAAAAAACTGTGCATTCCGAAGAAAATATCGCATATCAATTACATTGAATGTAAAATAGTTTCAAGGCACCTAATTTAGTTGTTGTTTATTTCAATGTAAAATTTAGACGCGCCAAAAAAGTCACCCTAAATATTCTTCTTTATATTTGTGCGTTGTTTGTAGAGGTGGGTCGTTATTTAACGATCTGTTATTTTATAACTGTTATTTCATATTAATGTTTAACAACTGTTATCGATGTGAAGAATTAACAAGTACACTGTTAATACTATATGGAGTTGCGTAGTCGCTGTTTCTAAACGAAATAACAAATAACTCCTCATCAGACAAATAAAAGGTAGCGCATTTAATAATAGTTAGAAAATTACAGCCGTGGTCGTAGTTTTGCCGTTGTTCGTTGTTGCCGCGTTTAGTAATCTTATAAAATAACAGGAATGCGGTATCAGCGGTCGACATTGGGCAGTGTCATTGATAAAGTTGAGTGAGTTGCTATTGCGAGAAGAACAATAGGAATAAGTGTAGTTTTATATTGTTAATAAACACTTAGTTTTAGTAAAACGTTTGGACATCTACATATATTCTTTATTTATAATATCTAAGTTATTTACCTATTTGGTAATTGGCATGTAAAAATGTTAACTTAAAAACAACCAAATATTACAATATTACGACTTTGCCTGGTGAGTAATAAGGGGAACCCCCCGTATAGTCCATTGCTAACCTTTAACCCATAAAATGACTAGACAACATTAAATACGAGCAACTACGGTCTGCACATTTCACATTTATACATATTAGTAACATTTTAATGGTCGAGTTCAAAATGATTTGTACTAGAATAGTCTTCAAAAATAAATTTATATTATTATAATACCTACTAGTTACTGTTAGTAATATTCACTAGATTATTTAGATGTATTTAAAGTAAGTCAAACTAAGAATATATAGGAAATAGGAATGTTAAAAAATCGCAATAAAATTACATTTTTGTAATATGTGTTCACTGTTCAGATTATCAGAATTTTGCATTTAAAACACAATTTTTGCTAAAATCATGGTTTATCTATTATCTAACGATTTTTGTATTGTGACTTTACACCTCCTTTTTCATATAATAAATCTGTTCTGTGCACATATTGTACGATTGTATTTTGTATTATGCATTTCATTTAATAATTTATAGAAACGACCTAAAGCAGTTATTTTAGTAATTATTCTTATATGGATATATAGCGCGTGAATATGATAGTAAAATGTCAGAGAAATATGAGAATAATTTTAAAATAACAAAAGTAACAGTAACCTGTCATTTTTAACAGTTATTTTAAAATAACAAGAACAGTTCCAACTGTTACTTAAAAATAAAAGTTTGTAAGTTTGGTAGGCTTTTTGAAAACAATTTTCTTAAGCATTCCTCGGGGCCCTTATTGGTGTCTATGGGGTTAAAGGGCAGCTAACAACCGTGGGTCGGAACCCAATTTGTAGGACCGGCCCTAAATTGCTAAAGCCCTATTCTCCCTCTGCTGCGGATTCGTTTTTACCCTAAAATTTATTTTTTTTTACTTTGTATTAATTGGGTATTCTAATATGTGTAAAAACACTGCAGATTTTAATATAATCGAACGATAAATGTTTAATTAAGATTCCTTAGGTTATTGATGAAAAAGTGCCCTCAACAATATGAAAACAGATGATTCTTGTAAAATAATTTTATTAGTCTGCCATTCTAGTTCTTTAGACTGTAAAAAAATAACTTGCAGTATATCAAAGTTAAGCATAAATAACGGACTCATAAAACAGAAGCATGTATTTTGTTCTATTTCAAACAATTTATTGGCAACTTTTATCTCTAATTCAGCTTGCAAAAATCGATTTTTGAGTCATGAGATGTGAGTTTATAAGTCTAATATGCCATACACTAGTGCAAAATTATATTTCTATCAATTACAATAATTAATATGAAGAAATAGTTTAATTATGTTCAAAACTATTTTCTAAAAACCCCGTATTTTACAATTCTGTAAATAATTAAGATATATGTTTAGAATGGTAAAATAAATTATTGCCATCTACCAGTTAACACATCAAGTAACAAAAAATAGAAACCTGTAATTGGTTCCACGCCATCTTTTAGGATGAAATACCATTATTCTATTGATTAAATATTTATAATATTTTCTTCGTCGTTTACTCTATGCTAGTATGCAATAGCGATATACATCTCACTTTAGTAAAGGGTCTATCTAGTGATTTGGTGTCCTGACCTTTATTTCACCTTCAAAAGGTTAAAAGAGTCGGCAGATTTTGACGTTTCCCATTTCTCGCCGGGTGGTATACGGTAGTGAAGCAGGTTTAACAGTATTTAAAATTTTACTGAAAAAGTAAGTTACATATTACAACTTTTTACATGACTTTTTAGTACTACAATATTTTTGATACTAGGTTGTCATTTAATAAATGCAAAACGATAATTTTACGTAATGTTACTTAATTCTTACCCAATGCATGAATTTTTTATAACGATAAGTTTCATCTAAATTTTATTTCCTATTTTTGTTATGTTTGTGCTTATTTAAATAAGATCTAATATTTCTTAAATAATACTAATATATTTTAGAGGTTATACAAATATAGTTATTGAAAATTTATTTTTCTGATTGATCCTATTTTTATTATACACTTTGAGTAGTCGGATATCGTTAATATCACTTTAGCCTTATTAACCTTCTTTATATGTTTATATAATATATTGAACGATAGAAAAATAAGCATATTTAATTATGAATTAAATATCCATTGTTTACTGAAATCAAATTGAAATCAATTTAATTGTTTGCATCATATATATTTTTCATATATAACACTTAAGGTATAAAAACGTATTCTATATTTGTTTAAAGTTTCATCACGTCCTATAATTACAATTTTGGCTTAGTTACAATCTTAGTTTTGTCTAGATACTTCAAAATGCCTATCAAGAGCATCTTCGCCCGTAACATCTTTGACTCTAGAGGTAATCCCACAGTTGAAGTTGATCTTGTAACTGACTTAGGTCTATTCCGTGCTGCTGTACCATCTGGTGCCAGTACTGGTGAGTAGTAATATATGACCGTACATTATTTTTAATATATCTGTATTTTATATATATATATATATATATATATATATATATATATATATATATATATATATATATATATATATATATATATATATATATATATATATATATATATATATATATATCGGCGGTTCGTGAGGGAGGACCTTCCAGAATTTATCACAGTAATCAGTTTTTCACAGAAAAACAACATATTTTATTTCCTTTCAGATTCTTACCTTTAACTCATTTTCCTGGTTCACCTTCTGTATAACATGAATAATAATAACATGAAAAGTCAAAAGGAGGAAGGGGAAAGAGAAAAAAAACTTTAGCAGCACTCTTTTCTTGTACGCCCTCCCACTTTAAAAACGTACGAGCCTCCACTGATTTATTTATTTATATAACTTAATTTGTTATATATCTGAATGTTCTTTTTTTATATAGGTGTGCATGAGGCATTGGAGCTTCGTGATGGAGACAAATCCCGCTACCATGGAAAGAGTGTACAGAAAGCTATTGACAACATTAACAAGACAATTGCTCCTGAAGTACTGAAGGCAGGATTGGAAGTTACACAACAAACTGAAATTGATGAATTCATGATTAAGCTTGATGGAACTGAGAATAAATCAAAATTCGGCGCTAATGCAATTCTTGGTTTGTATTATACTGTATATTTGAAGAATTTTTGATTTTGCACTAATTATTTTAAAATTAAAATTTATTTTTATAATTCACTACATCCAAATATATGTTTATATATTTGGTTCCTGGTAGACTATCTATGATTTTTTTAAGTTAATACATTTATGAATTATCTTAATTCATTAAGATATATATTGGTATAATATTGTGTAATTGATCAAGGTCAAGATGCAATTACAATTAAAGATTTATCTATTTGGGGACGATATTGCACTTGGATGTAATGTGGCTATTAACTGACCTTTATTTTTCATAAAGGTCAAGTTCTGTTATTCAAAATTCCATAAAGTAATTTGTGCAAATTAAATGAATACATCCGGTAATTTGTCAGCAATTTTAGCTGACTAGTTAGAACTAGGTATTCACCATTATTCCAGACTTAAACAACATGATAATTTACACATATTGAAGTGTTTATATTTGTTTTGATCCCATTTATTCGACACTTATATTTTGCAATTAATTACTACTTGTTGAACAAAATATGCAGTGCAAATGTAGATTTTATTTATCTTAAGTACACCAGTCACTTATTTTTATGAAATGAAATATTTTTAGTTGTGCAATTGTTTCATTTGATTACAAGCCACACTGTTGCTTTTTTTTTTTATTTAATTCAACACAATATGACCCTATTTCGGTCACTATTTCTTTTTTGCCCTTGTGGACATATGAATGGTAGGTCTGAACCATTTTGTATTGCGCATTTTTCATCATCTGTATCTGTCCTAAACAGAAATTCGGTCTATCAAATTTTTCTTTGTTAACTCATTCAATACCCGTACATACTTGCTGAATGATTATTCTGATTACCCTGAATGATTATTCAGGGTTGACGCAGTTGCATTGACATTGTTCACTAGTTGAATTTCTCCGATCTTTCGAGTTCTATGTTGATCGTTCGGGGTTCGGTGAGAAATTTCAAAATTTTCTCCGTTTACTTGCGGCATCCATACATTGGCCATAGGCATTTCTGTTGTAAGATCATTATTTGCTTCGACAAAATTGTATTTCCTCAATGCGCGACACCAACGCCAACTAATTTAGGAACTGAAAGAGGCAGTTTTGACATCATAGCCATACAGTTAAATTGGTATTAAAAAAATTTAATCAAAAAATATTTTGTGGTTTATAAAATGTAACTGAATAAATTTAGTTTTCATCGTTTTTTTTTGAAGTGAAAACTTCTTTAGCTACGTTGAGCGATTTTCGGTAGGGGCAAAACTTATGGGTTCGCGTCATCGAAATGCTAGTGACGTGTTGCTAAACTGGCGACGCCAATTGTGTTTTAAATAATCATTGTTTTAATTGTTTAATTGTAGAATTACTGTGCAGTACAATGAGTACTTAATATGCTAATATTTTTATGTAGAAAAATGATTAACAAAAACAATGCATTTATTTTCGAATATTTCCAATATCGGTATCAATATTTGCGTTGAAAAATTTGATATGTATTTTTCTAATATTTAATCTCTGCAATACATCGTGAAATGAATATTTCATAGTGACTTTGAAGTTATCTTACTAGCGTGGTTGAACAGATTTCTAGTTCGATAGTATTTTCTCTCGAATTTTAAAATTAAAAATTCTGTAAAATTTGATAATAAATTTAATTGTTCAAAATTATTGTTTATTTGTTTAAATTGTCAGAAATAAAATACGTGTTTTGTTATTTTTTGAAAAATGATTATTTATAAACTTATATCATTCATTTTCACCATTAGAACTTTATAAAAATGTATTGTAATATAATTACTTTTCCTAAATGTCTATTTTCTATATTTGTTTAGATCCTCGATGAAACGTATATAATACGTTTCACATATATAATACGTGAAAAAAAAATTATACATTTTTAAATTATACATTTAAAGAATAATTCATTTAAGAATTTAAAAAAAACACAGTTATTCCAAAGTTTCAAGTTTTCACTTCTGTTTGCAGTCCCCATGACCACCTACTTTTTTTTTTGAATCAGCTAAAATCAGTGAGTATAAGAAAACAAAATAGCCAAAACAAGTTTCACCTAAATTACGTTAAGTAATATTAAAATATGTTAAGATGTTATTGAATAATAATAATAATCATTTCAGAAATTATACATTTATGAAAGGAGCAAACTCTTAATAAAAAATAATAATTATTAAATGTTGCTCCAGCAAGATTAATAAGTTGTTCATTTTTTTAATTGATGAAAATCCATTAAAATTATTATTATCTGTTTGACTTTCTTGATCAATAAAAGTTTTATGAGGCGTACCACACTCCTTGTCTACGAATTTTTATTGCTTGCAATTCTTATGATTCTGGTATCTTCAAAAATTTCCGTTTGAGTTTTAGCATCACATATATTGTTAGTAACGTATCGATCACAAATAAATGTTTTAGATGTCATATCCGAGTTGAACAATATATTCACTTGACACGCTTGGTCAGCTTTGTAATTATTTCACTCGGTTCCCTAATTTTATCCAATTTTTTTTTGTGATTTTTATAATAGAATTTTGTATAACTATAATTTGAGCTAGATAACTTGGATATTACTTTCATATATTTAAATTAATTTATACCTAATTTTTTAACTCATCGTCCATCATTTTTCACATTATTGATATTGATATTATATAAAATTTTATTTACGATTTTTTGCATATTTATATACCAGTTCAAAATTGAGGTTTTCGTTGATTTTTTAGTGTGTAAACTGATGGAAATAATGTTGGAGCATAATGGGGCTTAGCATTCAATGTCTCTTTTTGTCACCAACGAAATGATCATTGCATATAACATCGAATGATTTTGGATGCCACGGAGATCTATCGACACTTGATAAAAAAAATAAATATAAAAATTGACATGTGACATCAGTCCAAAAAATAAGGTTATAGGTATCTATTTTTTTCTCTCATCTACTTCCAACTTGCCACCGGAAATTTATCAAATAGATACTTACTTTTTTCTGCCATTCTTACAATTCACAATACAACAGCTTTGATGAGTCATTTTATTTAAGAAAATAATTCTAACACATGTTATATTAGTACTTCACAGTATAAAACTCCGCCTCCTTTAGTTTCCAATTTCTCCACACCGCATATTTATGAGAAATGAATAACCTTATGTCACAGTTGATTTTAGTTAATCACAGGGGTGGATTTATCCGCCTTAGCAGCTTCTGTAATAAGATATATTTGTTGTTATTGATGTACTACATTCAATACAATCAAGGTAACTAATCAAAAGCAGCTGTCCATGAGGAGTATTCAAACTGTATATTACACCTTGATCCGTTAATCAGAGACATACGTAAAATTTGACGGAATTTATCGCAAAATTCCATTGTAATGTTTTTCAAATTTAAAAGGCGATGAGCAGGACAATTGACGACAAGCAATAAAATATGCTCAATTTTTCTTGCTGTTGGTTCGATCCAAGGTGTGAATTCACTTGGAAAATGTATTAGGTCGTACCATGCGTAAGATCATATTCTTGCGTGTTTATTTGCTGATAGGCGGGCAACTTTTTTACGTTTTTGAAACGTCTGGTATTAGATTTAGCAATAACCAAAATTTGCATTTCTTCGTGGAAGGTTTGGCACACATTTTGGTAACACATTTTTCACCTTTGAAATTCATCCTATGGTCTGCTTAACGATCTGCTTAAGTATAAAAAAAACTCATTACCGTCAGCATTAAAAATATTGCTTCGTCGTAAAAATATTAAATATCGTTCGTTTCATAGTTCATTTTGAATGGAATAACCAATTTTGATTCAACTTAGTGAGTAGCTAAACTCGAAGAAATTTTATCGCTAAACTCCAAATAATTTTTTTGAAGTTCTTGACGCATGTTTCGCTAACCATATTAGCATCATCAGGAGATGATACAATCTAGATCGAATTATCTAAACGAATCTACCCACAAATGTGTATTAAGAGGGTATTCTAGTCTATAGGCACGAATTACGGGCGTTTTTTTGAGCTCTAAAAAAAACAAAGAGCATTTTTACTATAAATTTTTTTATCATTTGTTTATTTATATTTTAAAATACATAAAAAATCAAAATTCAAAACTCAAAAAGTTATCGGCTGGTAAAGTGGGGGGCCAAAAAAAGGAACGTTCTGGCATGCATGATTCCAACCCTTCTGGTCATCTGAAACAAAAAAATCCAACGGATTTTTAATCAGTAAAGATATCGCTATCACCCTTACCTTGGAGAAGTCAAAAATTTTTCTCACAAAATGGCGTCCGTTAAAAAAAACACTTTTTTTTAACAGTTAAAATTAAAATTTTGACTTTAATCTGCTAAGCGACATAGAGGGATGTATAGAGAAGGTTCACACAAAATTTCAAATACATCGGTTCAGTAGAACTTGAGATATGGACGCCAGCTTGAAAAAACTAGTTTCGAGAAAAACGCGTTGAAGTTTCGCGCAGTCTAATTCATATGATGGTAATTAATACTTACATTTTTTTAATATGCGATTCCTGCTCCATATATTGGGGCTTCCTCTACCTAGGCTAAGGACGATTTTATGGGGGAACACGATCGCCAGTAGACGGAGAATCTCTACCGTCTATTGTTCGATCCGCTCCGACGCGAGGCCGGTTTAGATGCCGCGTCACTAAAATAACTATAACTCCGAAAATAATTTGAATTTCGAAAAATCCTCTTAAAGACATATTGCTTTGAAAATATGCAATAAAAAATAAAATCGATTTTTTATAATTCTAAACTAGGCCTCCTTAATCAAAAAGTATAAAGCTCCTATAAATTTTCGGTGTAAGGCGGCTTTTTATTACAAAGACATTTTAAGAAATACACGGCAGCTGTATTCAAACTAAAAGCATTGGCTGCGTTTATTATTAAAGTCGGTGGCGATCGCCTAGAATGAGACTGCATGACAGTAAGCGATTAATAGAGTCCGTTAAACCGAACTGATGCTATGTGGGGAACATGGATTTTGATATTTTATATCGGAAGAACGCAATAAGCTGTACGTAAAAAAAACTATTGAAGTTTCCATAAAAAAGGTAGGGGCTATTCAATAAACGTGGGTGTGTTATCAGATGGTTTTACTGTATATATTTTTAATGCTCCTAAATTATCATATTGTTCTAGATCAACAAGTTTTTTTTTGTACTGTATACCTGTTCCTGTTCTGTACATTTTATTTACACAATTATGTAATAACATGTATAATATGGTAAATTTAAATGACATGTTTCATAAGCCAGATGTCTTTGTACAAGCACTTCACTGTATAATTTTTGAAACTGATTGGTTTCAGGACTCTTGGTAAAATCGTTTTGAATAAAGGCCTAGGGAACTAAAAGGGCGTTTTAGTTCAACATGGTTGACATTGATCATCATTGATTTATTCTCCAAAATAATTTTTAATATTGCAGCTTTCAAAAAGGTCTATGAATATTTCAGGAAGTTTATATTTCACTTGTTAACTTTTGTTTTCTTAATATTTCCGAAACTCAATAGTCGTCATTTATGACAGTGTACTTTGCAAGTTGCGAAGTTGCACATGCTTTGTGCGGTTACCACTAAAACTACATAGATTATAAAACAGTTCTTTAGCTTTTTTTCTTTCGTATAGTCAATAAACTCGTTCTTTCAGGTGTTTCTTTGGCTGTTGCCAAAGCCGGAGCTGCCAAAAAGGGAATTCCATTGTATAAACATCTTGCTGAATTGGCTGGAAATGACAACATTATTCTCCCAGTACCCGCTTTCAATGTAATTAACGGAGGTTCCCACGCTGGTAACAAATTAGCTATGCAAGTAAGTTTCTTCTAAGAAATATATTAAGATCAAATTATTATTGACAGTGTTAGTTAATATCTATATAGGAAAATACATATAATTTTTAATAACACTTTGACTAAAAATAATTTTCACTGAAAATCTTATTTGTGTTACATTGTAATCAGTAGTGGAAATATATATTTTTTCTTTTCAGGAATTCATGATTCTCCCCACTGGCGCTTCCAGCTTCACTGAAGCCATGCGCATGGGTACTGAAGTTTACCACCACCTGAAGAACGTCATCAAAGCTAAATTTGGTTTGGACGCTACCGCAGTCGGAGATGAAGGTACATCAGCAAACAATTTTACTTTGGCTTTTGAGTTTTTAATCTGATGATGGAGGCAAATAACTAAAATATCATATTTTAGGTGGTTTTGCTCCAAATATTCTTAACAACAAGGATGCTTTGGATTTGATCAACGAAGCCATTGCTAAAGCAGGATACACTGGAAAGATTGATATTGGAATGGATGTGGCTGCTTCGGAATTTTACCGAGATGGTATGTAAATATGGCTATTTTGATATTCTTTTGCATAGCATTGACCATATACATTTGGTTTTAGGAACATATGACTTAGACTTCAAAAATCCACAATCAGACAAGAGCAAGTGGCTTAGCCCTGACAAGCTTTTGGGACTTTATCAAGAATTCATCAAGGATTTCCCCATTGTTTCTATTGAAGATCCCTTTGATCAAGATGACTGGGGTGCATGGGCTTCTATAACTTCATCTACCACCATTCAAGTAAGTGTATGGCATAATGTGACTATATTAACCTTCAAGCGGGCGCGCGGTCGTTTGTTACGGCAGCGTTCACGCGCAGATTTAGGCCTATTAAAGATTTTTGGGATTTAGAAGATAAATAAAAAAAATTGTTTATCTATCATACTTTACTTATTTAGACACATTAACTTTTAATTAGGAAAAAATTTGATAACATAAATTTTGCTTTAATAAAAATAAAATAAATTTATAAAATTTCATTTTGGCGAGATCAAGTAATACAAAACACAGCAATTTTTATTTTATTATTTACCTATATGTATCTCTTAATTTTAAATATAGTTATACACATATAAGTTCTCTTTGGATTAGGAAATATTTAAGCAGCATAACTTTTACTTAAAAGTAAAATACAATCAGATTTATAAAATTAACAAGTTTGATAGGGAAACAATAACAAATTTTTTTATTATCTGTCTGTATTTAATTAATTCATTATCTTAGGTTTAGTTTTTTTCATAATCAGTCTCTTCATCACGGTAACATTTATCGCAAAGAAATGTAATGCGATCTTGGTAAATATCATGGCAAAATGCCAAAATATGGAAAGTCAATCATCATTTCATCAATAACGACGTCCTGCCTCAAACAATAAGGAGATAAACTGATCTTCGTAAAAACTCCCAAATTTCCTTTATAGCCGCATCATCAAATCGCAGTAAGTTCAGAAGAAATTTGGTTCTTTTCAATGACATAGTTATTGGAAAAATAAATACGCCTGTGCCATGAGTAGCATACAAATTCTCCAGATTTACAAGTGACATTCGCAAAGTTCCTGTGATGTAAAGTTGTCCGAATAACGCTCGGATTTCGACAGCATCAGTGCTTTTGCAATCTGGAGGTCTATTATATGAAGCAGTATTTTTTTGTATAAATTCGCTAGTATGTTTGATAACCTTTTCACTAATATCGCTTATGAATAAATACACAAAGGTTGTACAAAACTTGTTACTCCTGCACCGTTTCCACGTGCGCCACAATCTGCCGTGAGAACATTTTGTGCTTGATGTCTCACCCTGTTGTCGAATTTGTTCTATTTGTTAGACAATATTACAAAAAAATACTATTACGAAGAGCGTTTCACTTAATTTTTTCGAGGTCGGTGCGAGGAAACTATTCGACGTTTTCGCTGCGACTAAACAAATGCTATCTGTACGTTATGGACCGCTCGCAGGAAGGGGGGATATAGCCTTTTGTCTATGTGGTGTGCCTACAAAAATATGGGAAGTACTTGTCAAGTAGATGTAAGATTTTATGATTGATAATATATCAAGTGCTGTCGATTCAAAACCGCGCGCCCGCTTGACGGTTAACCATGATAAGATTAAAACAACATTAACATATGACATATGTTATTAAAATAATGTAATTTTTTAGATTGTTGGTGATGATTTGACTGTAACAAATCCCAAGCGTATCCAAACCGCCGTTGAAAAGAAAGCCTGTAATTGTTTGCTTTTGAAAGTTAACCAAATTGGTACAGTTACTGAATCCATCAAAGCTCATTTGTTAGCCAAACAGAATGGTTGGGGTACTATGGTCTCTCATAGGTTTGTATACAAAAACGCATACATTTTTGTTATGTTGCTAATATAAAAGGAAATCTACGTATGTAGTTTAGGTTACATTATACAATACGTTTGATGTATCGATGGTAAGGAGCTTCTACGCTTTTGAAAAAGTATAATTTTATGTTCTGTTAGCTAATTTTTTAACGACTAGTTTATAAAATAAAAAATCTAGCCTATTAACATTACATTAAACATTTAGAAACCAACGTTTTTCGTTGAATAGCAACAATTACTGTCGTAGGCGGGGGCCATCTTGGTGAAATAAAAAGCGTTGACTCGTATCTTCGTCCACTTTTTTCTTTTTTGGCTTTACGGTTAATATCCACATAATTAATTAATTCTTCTGCCTAGTTCTTCAAAGTTCTAAAAAACTGTTGCATGATTGTGCCCATGGATGAAGTAACTTGAAATATTCTTGGATACAGTAAGATGTTATGTTACAATTCTATGTTGTGTACTATTTTCTCTCTAGTTCAAAGTAATGAACTTAAATATTTCATCCATGGCTGGAAATGTTGCTCACGACTTTTCCGATTTTGTGTTAATTATTGTCAAATTTACCTTGGCGATGCGTAGATGCTCCAACCATTAACATTGAAAATACCCAACAGAGATATCTAAGACCTAATTCGTGGTTCACAAACATTGAATTTGGGCATTATACAGGGTGCGGCGCCAAAATCCGGACCAAATTCAATTTGAATTTCCTACTGTTCTATACCACTTGTAGAGGTCGCGATTGACGTCCAAATAGCTTGACGCATGTACAAAAGAGTAATAATCTCGAAACAGTCGCAATGTTGAAACCAAGTCCGGAGTATAACTGAAGAGCAGCGATTATCGAAAGTGTTTGCACTGGGCGCTTTGCGACAGAAATCATTCGGGTATCCGAGATCCATTGTGTATGATGTCGCGAAGTATAATAAGTCGGAGAAGTCCAACGAAGGTTTTGCAACACTGATAAGGGAGATTCACCCAAAGAAGCGCGTTGTCAGGACGCCCGGCATCATTCAACGGACTTGGGAGCTGATTTTTGAGGATCCAGGGCAGTCGATCCGAAAATTGTCATCGGTTGTTGGTATGAGAGAAAAAACTATGCTTTGAGGAGGACCTCTGCTACAAGTCTTACACAATTAAAGTGAGACAGATGCTTTCCGAAGCTTCATAGACAAAGCGAGTTGAACGCTGCAACCTGCTTTTGTGTTCCTTAAGAAGCAATGAATTAAGAAAAAAAAAATAATATCGATGCGAAAATGGAAAAAGAAATGAATGATCGCTGGCTCGCACATGACACTAAAGATGTTTCCAGAACAAAATTTCCGGCGAATGTTCACGTGCTAAGTGTTGTCTAGTGAGGGTGATGTGATGCCACTGCATTTCTTTAATAAAGGGGAAAATGTCACAAAGAAGGTTTATTTGCGTGTTTTCATAAATGTAGTGAAGCCGTGGATGGAAACTGTCGTCCTTGAAAGCTGTATGTTTTCCAGCAGGAAATTGGAATCAAACTTGTTTGTCGAATAACGTCGACATGTTGGCCCAAAGAATTGTGGCCTCCCAACAGAGAAGATTTAAATCCTTTGGACTTCTATGTATGGAGCTTGGTCGAAGGGGCCACCAACGTCAAGACATCAAACGTCGCATCATTGAGAGTCGCCATTGAAACCGCATTCGCCAATATAGATATAGCTTCAACATAGCAAGGAGAGGATATATTGAGTAAATGACTTTATAAACAATTTAGTATCAGAGTGTATTTTCACTCTGATCTGCTTTCCCAAACGAAACTTCAAAAATCAAATTTTAATATATTTTTGAAATATTACTAATTCAACATTCTTAAAATTTATTTATTGATATATAATTTTACTCATAAAAATAATACTTATATAAATATAGACTCAAATCTTGATACACAATCTTTACAATGAAAAATAAATATACACTTCAATATGAATGAAGCTTTATAAGCATAAACAGTGCATAAATCTAACAGTGTAGAATGTTAGCCTCCAGAAATTTGTTTATAAACAAGTCTTGACCAATGGCGAAGGTATAGTGTTAAAAAGAAAATACATTGTGTTACATCGGCGGGCGCAACTTCGTCCTGCGCTAAAAATTCACTCTGATCTGTTTTCCCAAACGCGCTATAAGAAGTATAACTTCAAAAATTTGTAAACTTTTCCGTTTTTAGAACAAAAATTGTTTTAATTTGTCCGGGTTTTGGTGCCGCACCCTGTATATTGCATTTTACTCTAGTATTTCGATCATTAAGTGGACTCTTATAAAAGGAATTAATTTGTTCAGAATTATTACAACACCATATATTCAAGTTTAATATAAAACAAATCAAACCATACACTTGTAGCTTTGTGTGTAGTATTTTCAACAAATGTCAACTCCAAATATGCTTTTATTTTCAATTATTTAAAGTGATATCTCTATAGTCTCCAAAAATATTACTAAAATTTCATCTAGATTTGTTCACCATGATTTGTATTAGTTTCTATGCTTCCTAAGCAACAAAAAATATTTTAAAAGCATCTAATCAGTTCATTTGATTATTTAAAATAAATAATTTTTTTTGATTGCATTTCGCTTCTCTTTTTCTTGTTTCCTTCCATGACATCTGCTCCGATGTAGTTATTTAATTTTTTTTTACTTTGGATTCAAAGTTATGTAGGATAGGCCAAATGTGTTAAACTGTATATTGTTTTTAAAAGAACTGAAAAAAAAACCAATAAACCTGTGTCCTAGTTTAAGAATATGAGTTATTTTCTGTTCATTTCCAACTTATTGTGTTGGTTGTTCACATTTGTAGGTCACGTTAGTTTTTTGGAGTAAATGAAGGCCCTGTATAATCATATATGTATGTCATATTTTTTTATCAGGACTTAATTAAGAAATTATTTTTACTGACTTTTTTTTATATTTTTAGATCTGGTGAAACTGAAGATACCTTTATTGCTGACCTCGTTGTAGGCCTTTCCACAGGTCAAATTAAAACTGGTGCACCATGCAGATCTGAACGTTTGGCCAAATACAACCAAATTCTCCGCATTGAAGAAGAATTGGGAGCTGCAGCTAAATATGCAGGAAAATCATTTAGAAGCCCCCAGTAAACTATATTGTGTATGATACCAGCTTACTGTAGTCTTTATAACGAAAAATGTTGAACATGTATGTTGGGTTACTGTTATGTACTGCCACTTTCTATAAACACAATATTTTCTAATCTTTGATTAAGCTAACAACAGTTTTGTTTTTTTTTTAAATTTTTAAAACATTCTTACAACTAGCGCGTTTTTTCAAACAAGTTTGTATCTGTAGGGAAATATAAATAACTGTTTGTTTTAATTCATTTAATTCATTGGATGTATTTATAGTATAGTAGAATTGTCTAAAGTAATATTTAAAATTTTTCTCTTCAGTAATGTTCCCGTACTATTTTGTACTAATTTATAAACAAGGTGTATTTATTTTGATTATGATATAGGTGTGAAAGTGTATTGTCATCAGGTAAAAAGGAGTTTTATCCAACTAAAGAATAAGAATAATAAATTACATACCATATATTCGTTTTTTTAATTTTTAATTTTTTGAAACTTATGAAGAATTTTAACTGGACTAGTATTATTTCAGATAGTATTTCATGTTTTTAAATTATGTTATAAGAAGCAAGCTTTTTGCAATACCTTCCTATTATGATTTAAATAACACTGCCTTTTATAATAAATAATGTGTATTTGAAAATTATTAAATCAAGATATTTATATTGCAACTGTAGGAATGATTATCACTGAAAAGCATAAATGTAACTTTTTGCTGATAGTGTTAGTCATAATTACATTAGTTAAGTAAAATAAAAAATGAAAGAACTCTCCGATTTGTAGCTTCACTTGTAATTTTTGCCTGTGAATTATATTTTTGGGCCGAAATGCTTAATAAAGATGGAAACCACACCCGTGAAGTGTGGTTATAAGCGGGATCAGAAATTATTTGGGTATTAGTTTACTTTAAAAGCAAGTAACAATCATTTATTGATATGACATGAACTCTATATACCTATCCCTAATATTGATTTAAAAGAAACCATAAGAAAATGTGTTATCTAACATGTGGACAACCTGATTATGTCACGGGATTTGTCCATACGGAACCCTTAATTAACCTTTTAGTGGGCGCGCAAAATTTTTTAACGTTAGTGGTCGCGCCGGTCTCATAGACTAAGGCTAAAACAATTATAAAACTCAAAAATCTTACTTCTGCATTTTATAGTATATACTTAATACAGTTAATTTACCATAAATAAGAAGCTAATTTTTACTGATATTTTACGCGTTTATAATATTGATTAATAAATTGTGTTGGGTAAATTATTTTAAACATATTTTTCACTTTCTATTCGATAAAAAAACATGTTTAAAAATAAGTAACAATTATATATATATATATATATATATATATATATATATATATATATATATATATATATATATATATATATATATATATATATATATATAAAATAAATATATTATTTACAAAAAAACAAATAAAAATTAAACTTCTAAAAAAAAAGGTGGTTCTTTCTTCTCTTAAAATTAAACAAAAAAAAATTGTCTTCTCGTGTCCGTATTCGAGTAAATTAGGCGTTAGTGTTCTTGAAACCTGGCATAACAGTCACCACAAATTACGTTAATATGTTCGAAGCACAAGCCAGTACCACAAATTTTAAAAAAGTACTTCGTTTTTCTGTTCATTCAATCACAAAAACTGTATCTTCCATGTTCGTCAATATTTTAACTACTACATATTCTTTGTCATACAATTGTTCTAGGCATTTTATTTTTTTTTCATAGCCCCTCTGAGTAAAGTAATATTTTTTGTCAACTCGCATTTTATATAACGATTATTCTTACTTTTCTTATAATTCTGCTGAAATTATAGACAATTTAAAAAATTAGCGCAAGTGGTCGCGTACTGTCTGAGAGACCGTATCTGCAATGACCGTAACTGTTAATAATTTTACAACAAATACACCTTTTCACATAACATTCGATACTAACATTCCACAACGACTTTTAAGAAAGTATTGGGAGGGGCAAAGGGTTTTAGCAGCGGGTTTTTTTTTAATATTTCAATACACCCGGTCTCAGTTCATAGCGCGACCACCGGAAGGTTGAGAAAGTTGCAAGCCATTTTAATAGCTGATATATTTAGCTTTTAATCTGGGGTGTTTAAATTATTTTCTTATAAACGGCTGTATATATTTATTAGTCACGTAATACGTGCTGTCAAATAAATACTGAGAAATGTTCATTTAAAAATCTCACAAAAAAGGTAAGAAATATTTTCTTAATGTAAAAGTATATTGGCGTCATATTAGTTTAATCGACTTCAGTGTTTTGTGATTTTTAAACTAAAAAATATCAAAGAACTTTTATTAAATTTTATGCAGAATCACTGAACATATTGGAAATTGAGCTACTGAGCCAGATTTCCTTCAAAGAATGCCTAGTTGAAGACTTGAGACCCCATATGAGTTTTTTATTTCTTAAACGGAAGCCTCGCTGAAAGACATTCCGGGTCCATTGAAGCCATAGAACAAAATTCGTAAAACATGAAGGTCGCACCGGAAATGCCTACAAGAAATGTTTCGACGACAGGGGTATTCGCTGGCATAGTGTATAGCATCAAATGGTATTCATTTTAAAGGTGACAAGGAGGTGGTCTTTATTTGACTCGGGACGTTGCAGGAAGTTTGTTCGGTGGAGGACTTATTCGGAAAAGCGGGATTTTGTATCGAAGTTGACGTGAATTTTGATACAAAATGAGTGCTATTGAAATTTTGTCCTGAGGTCCAATAGATTACGATTTAGGAAATGTGTGGTTTGTGAAACTAATGATATACTTCGCGAAGGAGGAATCAAAACATTGGGAAATCGGTGGAACACTGGATTCCCGATGAATCTGGTTGTTTTTCTCAAATCAGAGTGCGTGTGCAGGGAGTTCTGCTTTGAAAAGCCTGAATTTTCTTATTCGTAAGCTAACTTATTCATTCTACATACAAGGGACACATTAATTTGAGAATACCGTATCCTTAGCAGATTTTTATCTGGATTTGACTTGACCAGGAGAGTGATTGATTGAAGTGGAGACCTAAATAGGTTGCGTTTTGCAACCAGGGAATTGGAACGCTGCCCACCTGCAGGTGGCTTCGATTGGAATGCGTTTTTTTTGTGTGAAGAAACCCAGAAGCATGGTTTTTTGATAAACCTGCATTTGCCAGAATTTCAACCATTGAATGGCAGTATTTAGCTGCTTCTGAAGTCTATTTTGTGATGCCAACATTGTGACGCGACTGAAAAGGAACGCACCGAACCCAAACTGCTCGTAGAGGATGATACTCTTGCTGTCGGCGTAGTCTATGAAAGCTTTGAGAATTGATCTTCCAGCTATCTTTGACAATGAGCTGGTTAGGCTAATTGACTATTGGTATTTGATGAAATATTGACTAATTTATGTATTGACAATGCATAAAGAACCAATTAGAATTTATTTTTGAAAAAAAAAGAAATAAATATATTGATATGAGGCCTGCCAAATGTTCTTATTGGTGCTTACATCGAGATTTAAATATGTACAAATATTGTATTACTGTTAAAGGACGCTTTTATTGCAGATCGGTATACGTACTGCTTGATACTAAGGAAGATAGAAAAACAACGGGTTATGGCAATGCGTATTTTCTTGCGAAAATTATATTTATTTATTTATATGTGAAATGGGTATAATCATGAGTTTGAAATGGTAAGATAATAACTTTAATTTCAATTGAACAAAAACCTATTTTGAAAAAATATCTGGTTTGTAGATAAAAATAATCCTATACCATTGCAACCTAAATATCTCTTTGAAAGAGCCAAACACTCTTAGCTTGGAAGTAGTTAAAGCCACAGAAACTTTAAATGATTGAAAATTACTTGGAGAAGGTCAGAGTTCACCGAGATCTTAACGTGGATCGGTAATATTTGTGCTATAGAAATCCCTAAATGTTTCAATATAATTTGGGAAACTGATTACTCACTGGTCCTGTTATTTAATTGAGATAATAGTTGACCATAGTTGTTATGATCTTGTTACTGATACAACTAGTGATAGAATAACCAACGTAATTTTTGTGTACTAGTATACCTCTCTTTTGTTGACTGCAAAAAAGCATTCGTCAAGTTGTCCTGACCAAAGTTATCAAATATTCTTAAAGCGATGGGCGATTTCAAACACTTGATCTTGTTCTTTAAACTTTTATAATGAAAATTGCGGTCAAATTGGATAACCAATTTTCGAATTAATTTATGATGGGAAAAGAGGACCGTCAGGTGGAGCATACTTTTAGTCGTTATGAAGATGGTCTTGTAGTACTGGAATGAAGGTGCCTCGGTGGATATTGTAGACGGTATCTGAATTGATATATGCAAAAGGCAACGCTTTTGTTGAAAAGAAATACCCCGTCTTCTGAAAAAACTTCAAACAATCAATGTCAATAGAAATAAGATAAAAATACTAATAAACGAATTAATTGATCGAGCTCATATTAACAGGCTCAATAAGATGTGGATATCGAGTTACAATGTAGTGGATCTATTTATTATCGATATATTTTATTTATTTTGGCTCTGTTCTCCAATAAAAACGGTAGTGCAAGTGAAATCAAAAAACTTGCACCTTGAAACAAAACATCCATAAAAGAATATTGTCGACTTATAGTATTAGACAATGATACTCCGTATCCGCTGAATGGCCTGACGAACCAATGTTTTTATCCTTAGAGAGTGGAAGTATGTGGAACAGCTCTAGAGTGTCGCGTTTGGAATGAAAAAAGTGTTTAGTTCGATCAAGATCTTCTATATGTTATTTGTTGAGTGTTCAGGTGTGGCCATCAATTTAATTATCGGCGTTTTTTTGACTACATTTGAGATTTATTTTTAAAAAAGTAATACAAACTTATTTTTCGAAATAATCTCCTTCATTTACTATACACTTTCGTCATCTTTTTGATAACTATCGGATCCCAGATCGAAAAAAACTTGGTGGTTTTGACGTAATAAAGTCATTGAGGCTTTGTTCGACTTCCTCAAGAAACGTGAAGAAGCTATCAATCACGTGATGTTGCAGAGATCGGAAGAAATGAAAATCCGAGGTTGAACTCATTGGAGCACGACGCCCAGTCGATTCCATTATATACAGATCAAGAATAGCAGTTTTTTGTCACTGAGACTATAGCCTACATCATATGTAGAAAAGCTACAGCGAGACTTGTGCAGTTTTGCACGAGTGGTGCATGTTTTGACATGTTTGCAGCTTTGTCATATCTTACTGCTGTTGGAACTGTCATCTTGAAATTAGTGACGGTTAATACACCTGCACTATCGCGTATTCTTCCTTTTCTGAACTTGTCTGGTTTGACGCCAATCAATAATCTGAAAATGTTTAAACTCATTGTTGTCGAGTTTGATCTAGCTTTAAATATACGACTTGACTAATGACACGTCCCGAAAATACCAAAATATACATGCCACCATTTCTTCGATTTACGATCGACTTCATATATGGCATATTGGCATTATAATATTTTACACAATAGCTATTTTGAATAGCATATAAATTGGTGTGGAAGTTAATGTGATCAATGATACAAAAAATATGCAAAAATATGTCAGTTGACTCTTCAATATCATCCGGTAAAGTCGGTTTAGACGTCTGACTAAATTATTTCTTATTTTGTAAGCAGAACGTGCTGTTCCAAACATTATTAGTTCGTAATAATTTTTGTCTAAGTGTATTCAAATCAATTTCATCACTATTGTCTCATAAATCATCTTCAGGAAAAGCGTTATCCGAAATTTTATCGGTTGTAAAAAAGTCACCTCGATCATTATTTTCTAATAAATCATCTTGAAATACAACTTCCATAGCCTTGATATCACTTCAATCTCATTTTCTTTTTGAATATCATCATCCGATAAATCATCTATATCAGTCACCACCTGATGGAATCACGATAGGAAAACATTTTAGCCCTAAAACAAGAACAAAATGTTACCCAATGCCTAGGGTTCCCGTTGTGCCACCAACTTTATAAGTGTATTCTAGTTATATCAAACTAAAAACACTTGTAGCCTTATTGATAATATAAAGTATAATTTTAAAAATCAATTTAAATAAAATCTTACCTTTTGAAACCTTAATCACGATAAACTGTTAAATAATTGGCGAGGTTGGCTCAGAGAACATGCAAGCATGGGCATTTCTTTTCACTGTCGGTTGATTAATGATGCGGCAAGAACATGCGCCCGCAAATGGAGAAAGGCGACACATGCGCATACTATCACTAATGTGGCTTCACTCTCGGTGAATTAGGCGCTTGATGAAAAATTATTAAACGTGTGTCCCCACGGTATGAACACTAGGACACCAAGGGGTAAGTTACTGTCTGAGCTCTAGCAATATGAAACAAGGATTTTTTTGCAGAAGATCATCCAATTCTTTATCCTTCACTTATTTGGCTGCCCCGGATATTCTGCATCATTTAACTCAAATTTTCCAGATTGGAATTGCTGAAACCATTTCTTAAAAGTACTTTACGAAACAGTATAATCCCTAAAAGTTGCACAAATCTGTTCGTAGGCAACATCGTTCTGCAGCATTTTTTTTTAGTTGAAAGACGAAAAGAAGGCAGTGTTTCAAATGTTGCTGTTCAAACGGCAATGTATCTACAACTTATAGTTGAGACACCAACTATGAGTTACCACTACTGCACCACCTCCACATGAGAGGGTCTTCTTCTGCTTGTCTTGAATTTGCTATGGGCTTTAGTGTTGTAGGTAATGCCAATTATAGTAGACGCTAAACCGCTACAGTGCTCCCCCTTTAGTGCGTTCGCTATCATGAATTAACGATATCTGTGTTGCGATCTCTGGGATGATAGTGGTAATGTATGGTGCTATTTTTCTTGGCAATGGTGAAGGTGTAATTTTTTTGCAATGGTGAAGGTGCTTATTGCGTACTAGGTATATCTTAATTCAATATTATTGGTTTTGGAATTCTGTGTACATTGCTATTTAGAGAATTTTCTTGATAATTCTTCTCAATTTGTTTTCATATTGTGAATCCCCAAAATCTTATTTTTATTTTTTATTTCTTAAATTTATCTTTTATTATTCAAATTTTAAGGTTGCTGATTTAAGAAATAATATTGTAACATTAAATCAGACTAGCAAAAAAGTAATTCATTATTATTCAACTTATATGCACATTATGAGATAAAGCTCCAAATTCCAAAAGAATATTTTCAATTTTACCATACGAGAAGTTTGTATTATTCTACTATTTTTTTACTATAACTTTTTTATTATTATATTAGTTAATTTTTAATATTAGTTAATATTTAGTTGGTTCGCTAACCAACTAAATATTGTTAAAACGATCAGGTTAAATTTATCATTTCAACCATCCAGGTTATGGAAAATCAGCTCTCAAAATTGCATTGCACGATAATACCTTATTTACCTGTATTTTTGGATATGACGTAAAATTGACATGATAATTACTAAATTCTATAGATGTAGCTATTGTTTGCGTTTTCAGTTTAGACATTACAAAATGTCATGCCATAAGGATGTAGACGAAAATTCTCAGAGAAAGAGTCAAAAACCAATCAAAGCAATTTACGCTAGAAGTATTTATGATTCTCGTGGAAATCCAACAGTAGAAGTTGATCTAATTACGGATTTGGGATTGTTTAGAGCAGCCGTACCTTCAGGAGCTAGCACAGGTTCTGAAAATATTTAATAATTTGATCTTTACTTCAGTAATAATTGCTAAGTGGCTTCATGAAGGGGCTTGTGTTTTGTTATTTATATTCATATTAGAAAATAAAAGTCTGCATTGACTGTGATATTTGACATAACCAATTACCAATTTTAAATTTAGTATTATAATACAAACTCTTTCAAAATGAGAGTTTTAAATGCCACGGTCTGTTTTAGCATTACAAAAATTGTCAATTTATTAAAATTAATTTATAAAAATTGTTAAGTCATATGTGGGCAAATAAATTCGTTGTTTATTCTTTATTTTGATTTGCTATACTTAAAGTCTGTTTTAAGCAGATCAATATCTTTGAATTTCAGATAATAAAAGGAAATAGGCAATGCAGGCGTAAATTTAATTTATGGTTATATTTTTTATAAACTGCCTGTTTTATCTATTTTGGCTGTTTTGGTTATTTCGACCGTTTTAATAATTTCAATTATTTAACCAATTTAATTACTTTTACTAGCTCCAACACCATGTCCGTTTCTCTTCTAGCTTCCTCCATATCATTTTATATTGGCATTTTCGGAATTTCTTACGCCCATGGCTTTCAAATCATTACCTGATCAGTTCTGTGGATTTTGTGCATTTCTTTTTGTCGTTCTTAGATAGTAGTGGATAGTGTTGGTTTGGTTTTCTACATTTTTATTAAACTATTAGATAACATTTTCTTATTTGTTTTATATCAGTTCGTATTGATCCTTCATTTATTTATTCGTAATTTGCTTGCTTAATGTAATTGCTTTGCTTAAAGGTTTGTCTTATATCTTTTCTTGTCTATATTTGATACCGTTTGTTTTTTTTTCACTTTTATTGCTTAGAATCTTATAATTTCCTTATTTCTTAGATGTTCATACTTTCTCCGTAACGATCCTTCAATTTTGTGTACATGTTCAAGCAAATCTCAAGTTCCATTTAATTTAGGTGATGGTTATTAATAATTTTGGTTTGCAACAGTTTTTAGTATTGGTGATTTGGTATTTATTCTGATATAGTCAATTTTTAAGCTCTCTATATTGGTATTGATATACATTTTTACCCGTGTTAATCTGTGATCACTTCTAGGATAGAAGTACTGTTGTATCTTTTAGAATTGCCATTTTGTTTAATATGGTGTAGTTGATTTTGTTTGCTGTTACTCCGTTTGGGTTTATAGTGAAACAATAATCCATTTCTACGCAATCTATCGACGTCCTGGGTTAGCCACAGGACAAAACTTCCTCCAAGTCAAGTATCAAGTATCAAGTATCGAGATTCCTAATCATTCTCGGATCTCGACTTGTGAAAGGCTAACCTCCTTTTCTGCGTTGCAGAAATTAAGCATCTTTGACAAATTCGATGCGCCGTTGCAAAACACATCGACAGCTCGGCATTCGGGAAAACCAGCTCTCGATGAAGATAGAATGTCTGATTAACCTCTGCGAAGTTCGCTTGGACTTCGGTGAAAAAATCGCTTCCAGAAGTGCCGGACCTCCTTCCTATAGGACAAATCCTTCAACGTCTCCTGGCTCAACCAGAGACTCCCAGCACTGTATCCTCAAAACCCGTATTGAAAAAAATTCATGCTATTTATATAGCTCCGAAAAGGAGCTAATAATAAAGCAAAAAGGAGTTAGATCCGAAAAGGCTAACTTGATCTTGAAGTAGGCTAAAATAATCTGATTAATAGATAGATAGCAGATTTGAGAGACTATCAAGATAAATAAGTATTAAAAGTATAGTGAATAATTTAAAAATCTAACAGATAATAGTATTAGATATAAAATTAATAAATAAACTAGTTAAAATAGTAAAAATATTCATTAAAATTGATGTTGTTACTTTCGGAATTGCAATTCGCTATCATGCAACTTCATTGTACGATAACATGTATTTCGACTTTTTCGATATTCCGTTCAGCTGGTTTACAATTTATTAACGACTGAAAATCTGTAGGTGTTCACGAAGCCCTTGAATTGAGAGATAACATTCCGGATCAGTATTTGGGAAAAGGAGTACACAAGGCTGTTGATAACGTCAACAATAGTTTGGGACCTGAATTATTAAAACAAGATTTCGATGTCACTCAACAAGAAGAAATTGACGAATTTATGATTAAACTAGATGGCACTGAAAATAAATCAAATTTTGGAGCCAATGCAATTTTGGGTAAGCACAATTTTGGGAAATTATCACAAACTCAATTTATAGAATAATTTGGAAAAAGCGGTTATTTTACACTTAAAACACTTTTTAACAAAATTTATAGAATTGCCAAAAATATAATATTAATTAATTAATTAATACTATAATTCATTTTAATAATTAATTATTGATATTATTAATATATTCATCCTGGAAATAGTAATAATAGAAACCTTTCAATATTTGAGTAAATAATAATGTAAAATAAGTGGTAGTCAGCTGACACCAGATCTGGAGAATATGGAGAAAGAAATATTTCAGCTAAGACTTAATAATAATGTTATCGTTGTGAAAGACCAATTTCAATTTGCTAATTCTATAAATATTTAATTAGTCATACTAGTACTTGTTATACATAGTCATACTATGTTGTGTGAAGAGTGTACAATTTTATGCAATAGAATTTTGAATACATTTAAATAATTTTGCGATTTGCAAATGCAGGCTAATGTGAATCTATGTATATCAGTTAAAAATGTAATAGGTGTTTCGGTTAATAATGTCGATTTTGCTAAGAGATGTCGTCACTAATATATTTGTTGGTATATACTAATGATGCCTATGGTGTTTTGGAGGGTAAACATACGCCATCAAACCCTGTTCATTATCAATTGTCATTGTGCAAAAAACGTAGTTTTTCATAGTTTTGGTATATGTCGAATTATGTACAAGAAAAATACGTTTTGCGGGGAAGATTAATAACTTACTTTCATTTGAAGAAAACGGCTGCTAAAAGTTATCGACTGTTGGTTGAAAGATGGGAAAAGTAATAGCTAACGATGGCCATTACTTAAAGTCTATACATTTAATACTCTTTGTTTTAAGAAATACTTAACAAACGGTGAAAATAATTTGTTACTATACTTGTAGTTAATCATAAACATAAAACAAAATAATAATAAAAATCAGTCTAAATACACAATTAACTGTGAAAACCAGGAATGGCCGCTTAAAAATAATACAAAATGAGGAATTAATCATTTAAATCATTATTCTTATTATTTTTTTGCGTTTTTTTGGGTTTTTCGCCACGATCTAAAACTCAAAAAAAATATCAAAAATGACTGTTCTTATGTAAATAAAGAATCACTGGGTAAAAAACAAAAAAAAATAAAACGGAGGCAAATTTTTCAGTGATTGTTTTTAGTAATAAATTTGCCTAACGAACAAAATTTTAAAAAATACAAACATTTTCTAAAATAAATACAAACTTTTGAATGTTAATGTTTCGGGAGGTCGTCTCCCGTTTTCAAAACGAATCTAAAAAATAAATTATATTAATTTCTATATATACTGAAAAGATAGGAATTAAATGTATTTTGGGTATATGTCAATGATATTTACGTTGACAATAATAGTTTTTAATGACAGTGACATACTACCAAAATATATATAGGTGAGGTTTACTGTGTGATTATTGTGTATTGAAATACTTAAACGTTGTTAATTGTATTTTTTAGAATCGGGAACCATATTGAATTTAAATCTACCGAAGGTATTACAATACAGTTATTTTTATTTAAATTAAGTATAGCGGTTTCTTTTAATCTTCTATATTTTGTTACCCATTCTTTTAATACCGTTTTGGAATTATTCCAATTGATTGATTTTATGTCCCTATTCCAATGCGTGTTGATAAATTCTAGATTTATTGAAATCGGCCTTTCTAAGAAGGTTTTTATGTTCATCTAACGGTCACATCTAACGATCTAGATGTCTTACTTATATAAAATTTGCCACATTCGCAGGGAATTTTATAAATTACATTTTTGGTATTGTGTTGTGTGTTGTTTGGTTTGGTTATGGTTAGTTATGGTTAATATAAAATTTGCTACATTCGCAGGGAATTTTATAAACCTCATTTTTGGTATTCTGTTTTGTGTTATTTGGTTTGGTTTTTGTTAATATAGAGTATTTTTTGTTTTAAATGTCGTTCTTATGTTGTATATATTTATTTCCTACTCTTTTAATTGTCTCAGAAATACCGCGGATGTAAGGAATTGTGAGGTTAATTGTTTGAGAGTTATACAAGTCAATAAAACATTTACATATTTTTTCTTAATTCTAATAACATAATGTTATTAGTATGTTTGGTATCAAAAGTACTTTTCTGAGAAAAAGCTAGTCCAATGCCGAATAATTTCGTCTGGTGCAACTTCAATAACTTTAAATGGACAAGGTCGAAGTCGGGAAGTCTTTATTAACTCATGCCATTGATAAAGTAGTGGATAGGAGTTTTTAGGTTAATCAGGTTCATATTTTTGTCACATTCAAGATATGAATGTTCTCTTATTGGAAAATTGATTTTTAGAATCAGGAAATTTCTATGTGTGGACAGTGTAATGAATCAATCTTAAAATTATGAAATTTTTGCTCTGTTCCCCACAAGAGTCACAAAGAATATGTAAATATTTTATTGACTAGTCCATATATTTGAGAATAAAGCGATGTAAAAATGATGCAAGTTAATCAACTCCCTTCTTTCCGCAGGTTTCAGGATATGAGTAAAAATATGATTGTCCATTTGCTAAATTATGCACATTGAATAAAACCGTCAATTGTCTCTTGTAATACACATCATTAGTTGTAATATTAGGTAAAGAAATATTTTTTTTTGAAAATCCATAGCAATAGCAGAAAAATCTTTTCTAGTTTTACTCTGTTTTCTTGCTAGTTTCTTTCTATCATAAAATACTTGTGCTTTTTTCTTATGAACAGTATTTAATATAGCCAGCTCTTTTAATTCTTCTACTTTATTTTTCTGTTCTAGAGTCTTTGCTTTAAATAAATACATGCCACAGGTATTGCACGTGTCCACTCTTGGATAACCAAATGAAATATTAAACTTTGTATTAAATATAGTTCTGTATGACTCGTATGAAATGTTATGATCAGGATTCTGTTCAACATATAAGTTAAACATTGTTTTAATGGATATAGCTTTTAGGTAGGTTACCTTTTCTTGAATCTCTTAAATTGTAAAGACTATTTCTGCCTTTGAAAGATCTGATATGGACACAGACCTTTGCTAAAATATCTTATTCATTCGTTTATGGTGTGATGAAATCTGCCCTCTTTGATCTTTAGGAGCTGCTCTAAAAGTTTTTAATGCACGTTGAATATATTCAAGTTTAGACTTTATAATACCGCGTATGGAGATAAATGCTTTAGAGCACACATGAATGTCCTTGGGTTGGATTTAGGTTATCCATGTTTATTCTGACTTTGTATGTATAAGAAGTATCGTGAAAATTTGCATCTTCTTTTTGGCCTTTTCGACGTTGTACTCTATGCACAATTATGAGGCCACATAAGTATGAATTCTGTTCATCAACATTTTGTAATGAATTAAAATATTTTAATATATCATTTAGATTCTGTTCGGATAATATTTCAAAACACTTATATCTTGCGCAATGTGTTCGTGTGAAGAATATCATCAGCCTGTATCGATCCACTGCAGGATGAAGGCCTTTTCAGCATGCTTTCAACTTTCACGGTCCTGGGCTTTTCTCTGCCACTCCGGTCCAATATATTTAACGATGCCATCAATCCATCGTGCTTTCGGTCTTCTTCGCGGACGCTTGCGATCAAGCGGTATCCACTCCAGGATTGCCTTGGTCCATCTGTCATCCCATCGCCTCGCTATATGGCCTGCCCATCTCCATTTCAATTGCTTTACTATTCCAATGATGTCACAGACTTTTGTTTGTTCTCTGATCCATGCGCAGGACTTTCTGTCTCGTCTTGTAATGCCAAGCATACATCTTTCCATTCCCCTCTGTGCCACCCGAAATTTATGAATTGATTTCGATGTGAGTGTCCAGGTTTCACTTCCGTATGTCATAACGGGTAGAACGCACTGATCGAAGACTTTTCTTTTCAGGCAAAGTGGGAGTTTGCTCTTAAGCACTATGTTGAGCCTTCCAAATGCCTGCCAGCCACCTTTAACACACCGTTCCACCTCCCGGGCGGTATTCCCCTTCACTGAAATCCTCTGCCCAAGATATATAAAGCTGTCTACAATCTCTAAATCCCTTCCTAAAACTGAAATTCTTCTGTCCTGAGCGAAGTTATTGAACATAACCTGACTCTTTTTCAGGTTTATTTTCAAGCCAAATGGTTTGCCAGCCCTTTGCAGTTCTTGTATGCGTCTTTGCAGCTCCTCTGGGTCTTGTGAAATGAGAATAATATCATCTGCAAATCTAAGATGGTTTAAGTTTGCACCATTGATCTTTACGCCATCCTGTTCCCAATCCAGTTTACGGAATACTTCTTCAAGGCCAGCCGAGAAAAGAATAGGCCCTATTGCGTCACCCTGCCGTACACCTCGTTCTACATTAATTCCCACTTCAAGATCATATATATATATATATATATATATATATATATATATATATATATATATATATATATATATATATGTAACACAAAATTGGCGAGTACCAGGCAGGCTATCGCCCTGGTCGCTCATGCCCTGAACAAATATTCAACTTAAAAACAATACTGAAATACAAAGCTATCAGCAACGTTCCATCATCTGCACGTTCATGAACTTCAAGAAAGCATATGACTACATTGATCAAAAATCTCTGTTCAACATCCTCGAAGAACAAGGACTCCACCCCAAAACACTACGATTAATCAAGCAGACACTGACCGACACAACCTCTAAAGTGAAATTTATAGGAGAAATTTCCGAACCCTTCCTGATTAAAATCGGAGTACGCCAAGGAGATGGGTTATCCCCACTCATCTTCAATCTGGTCCTGGACAAAGTCATAAGGGAATGAGAAAAAGATCTGAAAAATCAAGGACACTGGAAACCAATACGACTCGGACGACCCAAAAACAACATAGAAATGGTATGCCTAGCCTTCGCAGAAGACCTAGTCATACTCGCAGACAATGAAAATAGGACAACCAAACAGATAGAAGTCTTTAAGGAATGTGCAGAGAAAGTCGGCCTGCAAATCTCTCTTCAAAAAACCGAGTTCTTCTGCTCCAAATTAGATGTCCAAAATTTGAATACCAAAGACGGCAAAATAAATAGAGTCACTCACTTCAAATACCTTGGCGAGATCGTCGAACCCACCGGTGGAGAGAAGATAGCACATAAGTCTCGATTACAGCAGATGAAGAGGGTATACGACAAGACACACAATATCTACTATAAGAAATGGATATCCACACACGCAAAAATAAGGCACTACAACACAGTAATTAAACCAGAGGTACTATACGCAAGCGATACGTGTAAGTACACTCCACACAAAAAGCGGTATAGAAAACATACTAAAAGTAAAAAGTAAAATTATGGGGAAAATTCCCGGCTCAAATTTAGGAAGGCATAATCAGCTTGCTAAAATAATCCACCAAAAACTGGCTCTTAATCATGGTCTTTTAGCAACATCTACTCCGCTGTATTATAAATACAGTCCTCAAGCTGTCCTGGAGTCTGACGATGTGCTGCTCTACTGGGATAGATCGATAATAACTGACAGGGCTGTCGACTACAATAGACCAGACAGTCTTAATAAATAAAAAAGAAAAGCGGGGAACAATTATTGATATTGCCATACCACTGTCTCACAATATATATATAAAACGGAGGTGGAAAAAGTTTTTAAGAATCTTTCTTATGAATTGAAGAACATCTGGTAACTTGAAAAAGTCAACATCGAACCTTTTGTAATTTACGCAGAGGGATTGGTGAGCCACAGATTCCCCAAAAGTTTAACAAACTGCAGACTAAATAGAAATGCCATAAAAGTGGGACAACGGGCTATATTGTTGCAAACCTGCCACATAGCTCGAAAATTTTTATCTTAATGCCAACGGAGTACTGGGTTATAATGAAATTTATCCCCAGGCTCCGAGCCGAACTCCAGCCTCGCGGGGGAGGAATCGGTTTATGGTTTCCAGCTCTTTGAGTTGAGAGAGTGACACCAAATCGATGATAATAATAATAATAATAAGGCAAGGAGCGGAGAGTCCGCTTAGTGAGTGGCGCAACCACCTTCCCGAGCTGAGAGGAGTAAACCTCTAAAAAAGAATCCCCAAGCTCAAGGTGGAAATTCATCGTGCCAAAGGACTGAATGGCACAGGGTGTCTCTAACGATGTCTCCGGACATCTAGCGCTCTCCGGTAGTAAATAGCTTTCCCATGGTAAATCGGGACTCTGCCGTGGGTGACCGTTTTTTCCTTGAACCCAAATATATTTATGGATAATAAAATACATAATAATATTATATAAAGCGGTAGGGTTTTGCGGACAAGAATCCTTCGGAACCGTCGGAAGGATTTGTCCGGGGTTGGTGGATCTGGAGCGAGTGGCGGTTCCCAACTCTATGGCACCATAAGAATGGCAACGAAAGAAGCACTCGCACAAAAATTAGATTATCTAAGTCTAGCAATACCAAAGGCTTCACAAACAAATAAACAGAGAGCGGAAATTAATAATGGAGTAGAACATCGAAATTCCCAGGTACTTGCTAGCTCGCCTCCAATAAGGAGGGCTGGCACTAGGACCGAACGCACTCCACGTATCAGATGGATACGTGAAATGAATATTGATGTAATGTGTGTCTATTATTACGTAAACCTGTGCGGAGATAATCCGCTACCTGGATGGAGGCATGCATTCCACCAAGAATATAAACAGGTTCCCTGAAACTCAGCTGTCGGAGCAAAACTTAGCCGACCGTAAATTTAATTCTAAAGAAAAACTATCTAATCGAATCGGAATTAATGAACATCAAGAGAGAAATCGGCAATGAACTACATCAACAACATGAAGAAGACACTATAGGCGTTCTTTTTTTGAGTTTTGGAATCACATCTATCTGGGATGATAAACCTAAGCGATATACATCTTGCATTATATTGTGCAGCAATGACTGCCATCGAAATTTCAGGCTAAGAGACTTATATCCATAATGCAGCCGGGCGTAGTATTCAGAAAAATACACCTGTCTGGAAAACGCGCCTTGAAAACAATATCAATGATTTCCGGAGGAAAGTTGACATTATCTCAGAATATCTTTCTCGTAATCAGTCAAATAAAGTAGCGAGAAAAGGAAAAATAATTTCCAATAAATCTGGCATTGACTTCGATAATTCAAACCTGACAGAAAAATTGTTACATCTAAAAGATGGGTTTAGGCAGAAAGCTAAATCGAAAGGGGCCAGGCTAGCAAGATATAATGAACTATAAAAGCGAAAACATCAAAATTCATTATTTGCAAATAGCTAAAAGAAATTTTATAGAGAACTCGAAGCAGAGGGTAATAGCAAGTCAGAACTTGGATGTGTCTTCCTTTGCGAAATATTGGAGATCGGTTTGGAAAAAATCAGACGGCTACGAAAAATTGGCTCCTTGGGTTAAAACTATTCAAGACCAGACCAATGCTCTCCTTGATATAGAGTGTAATGATTTCACAGCGATTGACATATGCACTGCTGTCAGGAAGACTCATAACTAGAAGGCACCTGGACCAGATGGATTGCATAACTTCTGGATTAAAAGCTTTACGGACGCCTATCTCTTACTTGCAAATGTATTTAAAGAGATTTTCATAAATCCAGATACTTTCCCCGACTTCCTAATGGAGGTGTCCTTCACGATTGGTTGGATGAGGTTCTGAATTTCTATAAAGTTAGCCCCTAGAAGTGGAAGTTGAAAACGAATCTTTTTGTCGATCAACAATGTATTGCTACTACAAATATCGAGAAAGGAATTTTTCAGGGAGATTCCCTTTCTCCAATTTGGTTCTGTCTAGCCTTGAACCCTTTGCCCACACTACTAAACAACAGCAGTATTGGATATAAATTTAACATGAGGAATCCAACAAAACTATCTCATCTACTATATATGGATGACTTTAAATTATATGAAGAAACTAGAGAAAAACTAAACTCCTTGATAAAAATGGCCGACAAATTTAGTAGGGATATCAGAATGTCATTCGGACTGGACAAATGTTCTACTATTAGTATACAGAAGGGAACGGTTCTGGTTCAGGGTTTCACCCCATTGAACCTAAATAAACAAAACCTTATTGATAGCAGAACAATACTCACCGAATGCGTTCGAAAATGGAAAGGACAAACATTACATGGAAGGTTTCCTAAGTCATTCGAAGATAACACCATTGACAAATAATTGTCTCTAAAGTGGCTGACCGATGGACTCTTGTACTCAGAAACAGACGGTTTCGCGATATCTATTCAATATAGGGTAACAAGAACAAAGAGCTATGAAAAGCACATACTGCATCTGGATGTAATCGATAAGTGCAGGAAATGCGGTACTCTGGGGAAATAATTGAGCACCTTATTGGCGGTTGCCCGGCCCTTGCTCCTAATGCTTATTTAATATATCAGCATAATCAGCTGGCAAAAATTATACATCAGCAAATGCAAAAAAAACTCGCTATTAGAAAGCGCACCTCCTCCATATTACAAGTACTCGCCTTCTCCTGTACTTGAATCATCCGATGCCATTCTTTACTGGGACAGACCAATTACTACTGATGACTACTGATTATAACAGGCCGGATATTGTTCTAATCAACAAAAATGAGAAAATGGTTTTTATAATTGACATTGCAGTGCCGCTCTCTTACAACATTAGAAAAACTGAGATGGAAAAATCCACAAAATATGAAAATACGGTATACGACTTGAAGAACCAGTGGAAACTGAGTAAGGTAGATGCAATGCCCTTCGTTATATCCGCCGAAGGCCTGATAAGTAAGAGATTTTTAAAGAACCTCGAGGGCCTAGATGTCTCGAAATCGATTGCTATAGTGGGACAACCTGCGGTGCTCTTGCAGACGTGTCACATTGTTCGTAAAATACTATGTTAGGGTAAGAGGAGCTGAATTGCTTTTTCATCTTATCATTGGAATATCGACCAGAATAAGCTGAGAGTCTACATTAAAGATGAGCATAATAATAATCATAATAAATCTAAGTTAGAGATGACAGGGTTTGTCACTGCAGAACAAGAATATATGAGCCAATGCAGGAGGGTGAAGTATATATATATATATATATATATATATATATATATATATATATATATATATATATATATATATATATATATATATATATATATATATATATATATCTGGCAATACAACAGTCTAAAGGAGTTGAGCATGAACTCATTAAGAAAACATTAACTAAAGAATTCGTGTCCAAGCTTGAAAGCATATGCAGGTCTGACATAGACAGTAGAAATATAATAAAAGTTATAAATACTTTTGCTATACCAGCCTTGACATATTCATTTAGAATTATATCTTGGTCAAACACAGTAGACACCCCCATGATCTTGATTGTCATGGCAGCGTCGAACGCCTGGTTTGTCAACCGGGGGGAGGTCTTTTTCTGGAGACTGAAGGCTTTATGTGTGCAATTCAGGATCAAGTCGTGCACATTAAGGATGCATGAGCAGCATTTTTTTTTTCGTTCCTTTCTATATTTTTTCCCAGCTAAGCTGAATTTTAAATGAAGCGCGGGCCGTAGCCAAAACAACTTCATTCCTCCAAAAATTTTCGGGCGCTGCAAGTGGTATTAAGGATTACCGCCCTCTGCAATATTTTAAACAGATTTTCATCCCAGAAATTTGATGTAATTTTTCAGGTTCTTTGGTCTAATACAAGTTGTTGAAATTATCAATGGCACAATATGGACTTGGTTCAACTTCCAAATCCGCTTTATTTCTAACTTGAGGTCTGTACATTTTTATACTTTTTCTTCAGCCGTCTTTTGAATATTGTGTGTGTTTGGAGTAGCTATGTCAATTAGGAATGTAGTTTTCTTCTTTTTGTCCAGCAATACAATACCTGGACTATTACAGTGCATGGTTTTGTCGATTATTATTGTCTGCCTCCGGGGTGTATAAATATAATATAATAAATATGTATAAATATATATATATATATATATATATATATATATATATATATATATATATATATATATATATATATAGATACATATATATATATATATATATATATATATATATATATATATATATATATATATATATATATATATATATATATGTCCCATTAAGGATGGATCGCGGCCGTATCTTGAAAACTATTTATCCCACAGCTTTGGGGAAAAAAAATTGTACTAAAAATGATCATGAGAAATTCACCAAAAATATTTTTAAGCTTCTAAAACGACCGCAAGAGGGCGTGACGAGCTAAACATTTTTAAAAATAATTTTTTTGTGTATTTTCAAGTGTTAACCGAGTAAGAAAAATTGTCAGTTATAATTAGCAAACTGTCTCCTACAACTTTGTTTTATGACATTTTATCGTAACTTTGCGAATAAAGAAGTGGGGGTGAGTTTTATCTATTTAGATAAAAAGTCGTCTAATGTCCGTTTGCCTAAACCGATTTTCCTCAATTTGGATTCATTTAAAAGGCAATTGCTAGGACAATCAGATAATCTAGGAGATAAATTATTTAGTTTATAAATGAAACCGCGAGGTGGCGTTACATTCAACAATAGTTTTTTTGAAGTTTTGTTCAGTCTTTTCAAATGGAATGGTACAGCTTTTACTACATGACAAGAAAGGTAATTTAAAGAGGAATCGTCCAGTGAAAATCCGAAATCAATATCTCTTACATGTCAAGAGATATTTCGATTTTTCTGAAAAAAATAAGTTAGTTTTAATTTTTACCGTAATATTAAGTTAAAAATTGGTCTTAATATTTAGGTCGCAATCGCAACCGCAACAATTTTATTTAAAAAATAAAATTATCTATTCAGTATCAATCATCATAAATGTTCTAATCCTGACCTTGATAATATTTTCTAATTTAATTACATCAGCGGAAAAAATGCCTTTCCCCAATTGTTGCATTTTCACTTTTGTGATGCTTAAATACTACTTGACAGAATATTGAAATCAGTCATTAAAAAATATATCTACTCTTTCTTTTAAACAAAATGAAGGGATGAATGAAATTATGCGTTTTCGGGTTTCCAAATAAACGCATGCAATCCTTGTGTAATGTACTTCATTACACAAAGAGTGTAAGAAGGGAACCATGGAAACAAACAAAAACAGTCAAATTAACTTGTCAGTTTTGAAAAGCATTACATTTTCAGCATTTATTTATTGATTATTAATAATTATTATAATAATATATAACAATGCCTTTTTACGAATAACGAGGCCTATGACATGTTGGCAGTGTATTTCCAATGTTTTGAAAATGCATATGCAAGTCAATATCCCGAAAGAAGGCATTATTCGAAGAAGATGTTTACACGTCTAGCAAGACGCTTACGAGAAACAGGAATTGTGCATCCAGATCCAATCCGCACCAGGTTACGTTCGATTCGTAATGGAGATAATGTCGTAAATGTTCTGGCTTATGTTGAAACCAACCCCCATTTAAGTATCAGACAAATATCTGACGAATTAGGTGTTAGCAAGACATCCGTTCATCGAATCTTAAGAGATAACAAGCTGCACCCCTATCATGTTGTCTTACACCAAGCCCTTTTGGATAACGATTTCGATAGACGGTTAGACTATTGTCACTGGTTAAAAAATATGTGTAGTGGAAATAAACAATTCTTAAAACGCATACTATGGACTGATGAAGCTACTTTTAGCAGTGATGGAGGCGTTAACTTACATAATATGCACTACTGGGCAGTTGCTAATCCACACTGGATGTTAGAAATCAACTACCAAAATAGATGGAGTGTGAACGAATGGTGTGGTGTTTTGGGAGACAAAATTATTGGTCCCTTTATTTTTAATGGACATTTGAATAGTGAAACATATTTAAATTTTTTACAAAATGGACTGCCAGAACTAATGGAAGATGTTTCGTTGGAAACAAGAAGACAAATGTGGTACCAGCATGATGGATGCCCTGCTCACTTCTCGCAGGTGATTCGAAACTTCTTGGATGCTTCGTTTCCAAATCGTTGGATAGGACGGGGTAGTTTATTTTCGTGGCCGGCGCGCTCACCGGATTTGACAGTCCTCGATTTTTACTTGTGGGGAAGACTAAAAGACCTTGTTTTTCAAACTCGTCCTACCAGACGAGAAAACATGATTGAAATAATTCAAAATTCAATAACCAGCATTTCAAGAGCGGAAATTGAAGCTGCCGTTTTTAGTACTCGTCGAAAAATAAATCTTTGCATTTCTAAGGATGGAAGGCATTTTGAACATTTAGAAAGGCGTTAAAGTTCAGATTCTGTTAATTATTAGACTGTTGTGCTGTTAATTTTATTTGACTGTTGTTATTACTATTATCTTCGTTGTTGGCCCGTTGACCTTTAAACACGCTCCAAATTAATATGGCACCAAGAATTTGGACCAGTCCTAAGCCTGGGTAAAGTGTGAAAGCAGGCAAACATTAGATTAATATTTTTTAACTTAATGCAGGTAGTAGTGAAATAATAACTGATTTTTTCAGAAAAATCGAAATATCTCTTGACATGTCAGAGATGTCGATTTCAGGTTTTCACTGGATGATTCCCCTTTAAATTACCTTTCTAGCCATGTAATAAAAGCTCCATTTGAAAAAACTGAACAAAACTTCAAAAAAACTATTATTCAATGTAACCACTCCTCGTGGTTTCATTTATAAAGTAAATAATTTATCTCCCAGATTATCTGATTGTCCCAGCAATTGCCTTTTAAATGAATCCAAATTGAGGAAAATCGGTTTAGGCAAACGGACATTAGACGACTTTTTATCTAAATAGGTAAAACTCCCCTCCAATTCTTTATTCGTAAAGTTACGACAAAATGTCATAAAACAAAGTTGTAGGAGACAGTTTGCTAATTATAACTGAGAATTTTTCTTACTCGGTTAACACTTGAAAATACACAAAAAAAAAGATTTTTAAAAATGTTTAGCTCGTCACGCCCTCTTGCGGTCGTTTTAGAAGCTTAAAAATATTTGTGGTGAATTTCTCATGATCATTTTTAGTACAATTTTTTTTTCCCCCAAAGCTGTGGGATAAATAGTTTTCAAGATACGGCCGCGATCCATCCTTAATGGGACACCTGGTATATATATATATATATATATATATATATATATATATATATATATATATATATATATATATATATATATATATATATATATATATATATATGACTAACAAACATTAAATGCGTTGCGCTATAAAATGATTTTTTGGCATTTGAAAATTGCCACAAATCGTTGACACGATTCTGTAAACGTGTATCAATCTAGTTTAGTTAACTTCATTGTTTGAAATAACTTTGTACGGCCGGCATTCTTCAAAACATACAGAGATCACACGTTACTGTTATCAAAAACCCCACAACGAAAGCTAAAAAATGAGTGTAACATACACTTTCCGTTAAGGTATTATCGAAAATGTACTTAATTTTTTCGAGTTTTAAAGTTTATATGAAATAACCATCACCTATTCTATCCCGTTCGGAGCGTTACTTCTACCACTAGTATACCTGTAGGGTCTATCCATTACTGTTACTTCTCAGGGCTATTTAAGTATATCCATTTTTAAAATGCCGATCCCAATTAGCGTATAAAATGTTCATATTGTGAATGTTGAGATCTTATTTATATCAACCGTTTGAGTTCGACAAGTTTTTGTTAAATATTGGGAATTTCTGTTACACATTTATCTTATTATCTTATAAGAGACATCATTGATTTTATGGGCTAAGAAAAAATATCCTATTTCTAATAATTGGGAATTATGCAGCTCAGCAGGTAATGGGGGACTGCAGGTTGATGGATTTTCTTCAACTGCTTTACGTATGGCTCTAAATTTCAAACTAAATGTTCAACCGAACGATGGAGTAGCTCTGTGACTGATAATTAAAATATATATTTACAATTTTTCGATGAAAAATGATATGCGACATGTTATTGCGATACGAAAAATACTATAATTAATTTACTTTAAAACATATTATCAAAATATTATTGGAAAAAATCGAAATAGACATTGTTCTATTTTTTTATTTGAAGAAGCTATTTTGTGTCGAAACAATTGTCGAACTATTTTCTAATATAGCGGATATTTATACATAAGTTTTAGTTGTACACAACAATACAATCAAGCAATTGATATTAATAAAGCCACATCCCCCATCGATTTGAAAGTACTGTCACCACTAAACACGATTCATTTTTTAAAGTTTTCGACGTACGTTTCTCTAGCCATGTTATCGTCATCAGGAGATGATTTAATCTTAATAAAATTAAGTCATCTCCTGATGATGTTAAGATGGTTAGCGAAATATGGGTCGATAAGTTTAAAAAAGTGATTCAGTGTTTAGTGATGTATCTCTTTGAGTTTAGTGTTTCACACTGAAGATTCCAACAGAAAAATTGATCTTAGTTCTTCTATTAAAAATTAATTATGATCAAGTATCGGCTCTCTCAGTTAAATATTTAATATTATAAATCACGCTTATGTTATTGTGATAAGTCAAGAAATCATTTAAGGATGGTTACCAGAGATATTTAAATGGTTCGACAATGAATGAAATCATCATTGATAAAGAAGATGTATCAGTGATGCTTGCATGAACTACAAGGTTATTTCCAAAAAGAGTTCCAGACTAGCAGTTGTAATAATCTTCCACAGGCCGTTGTAATAATCGAAATAAATAATAAAACAACCCAGAAAATTGGGAAATCATTCCAGCCTTAAAATCTACAGAGATGAGAACAAGCATGTCAGCATGTAATAAATGTTGCTTGTTACACCTTAATCTAATTCTTTACATAGTATGTTCAATTTTCATAATCAGGAATTGCGAAAATGTCAGTTTATGGCGAGATGTTATTTTCTTTTCTTAAATGATGAATAGAAAAACAAGACAAATATTTTAAACCATTTTCGAAGCCTTCTGCTTTCTTTAATTCAGAAAATGTAATAATTTAATAAATAATATAAATATGGACAACATGTATTTCTAATTTTTTCTTTTAGGAATATCCTTGGCGGTATGCAAAGCTGGAGCAGCAAAAAGAGGTTTGCCTCTTTACCGCCACATAGCCGATTTGGCTGGAAATAAGAATTTGATACTTCCAGTGCCCGCTTTCAACGTAATTAACGGCGGTTCTCATGCGGGAAATAAGTTGGCTATGCAGGTAATTTAAAAATGCATTTTCGGAAACTTTATGATTAAATATCAGTCAGGTATATTATATGCATCCTAAGTTTTAAGGATATATCATTTCGGACGTAAGATTCACTTATAACTCAGAAATACACTATTGATTAAAAGTTTTTGATAATGAAAATAATATATATATATATATATATATATATATATATATATATATATATATATATATATATATATATATATATATATATATATATATATATATATATATATTGATACACTGCGTGAATGACGTGAAATGATTTTATTGATTTTTGATTCATTTTAAAACACTCGAACAGTTGATCGTTGTTTTGTTTCGGATGCGTACGAAATGATGATGTTGCACACCAAATTGCTACTTTCTTGTCTATCTTGTCTACCTTGCTACCATTATGTCTATACGACAATGCAGCATCGCAGAACATCAAGATGGTAAGTTATTTCTTGATAAAAAATATATCGTAGTACAAAACCATATCCTATATCGAGCAGATTTAGTTCCATTTCACTTTTGACTATTCCCAAAACTGAATCAGACCATGGAGGAAAAGCGTTTAGACGCAATTTTGGTTATCCGACTATAAGACTAAACAAAAAACGTATTATATGTTGTTCTAAAACAGATTGTCTAAACTCAAATTATAAACTACAACAATATATTTTTATACGTAATTTATTACAATATGTTACGTTACAATTATTATTTAGAATCATTAGTGTAGAAAAATCTCATGGAAAAAATAGTAAATTGGTGTTTTAGTAGAAAATCTCCTAAAATTATGATATATTTGATCCTTAACTTAATTCATGACTCTTTAGACTGACTACCTTTGACATTTATTTATGAAAAAAGTAGTAGTTTATGAAAAAAAGTCAGATGAGTGGCCCTGTCACAAGACACATTAATTATTTTATTGGAACCTTCGGTGTGAAACACTAAACTCGAAGAGATTTACCAGTAAACACCAAATCACTTTATTTAACTTCTCAACCATGTTAGCTTCATCAGGAGATGATTCAAGCTATTCCTGATGATCCTAATATGTCAAAAAGTTTTTCATCATTTCTGGCAGCATCTGACATAAAAATTTCATTATTCATAACATCTTCTAGATCTTCTTCCACCAGTCATCATCACTCCGTATTTTATTCAAAAGTGTATATATAAAAACTTCCAGGTTGCTTTTTTAGCTAATAAATTAAAAACCTGTGCAGAAATTTATACTTTATTTATATTTTATATTATATTTTATACATTTAAATATTTTTCAACTTTTTTTGTTTTCAAAAAACTACGACTAGGAAGACTTTCAAGTAATGCACTGTTTCGGCGATAATCTCATTTGACTGATTAATTTCTGACTAATTCACCAATTTCGCTCTTGTAATGGCAGACATTCGGGAGGGTGCATTGTCATAGTAAAAAAAAACACTTTTTCCTTGCCTAATGAGAGCGTATTTTTATTAACTCTTCATGAAATTTGACTGATGATGCAGTTTAATACCCTCCTGTGATCGTATTTTCTTTTCTTCACATAATCGATGAGGATAATTGATGAGGTTAATTGTTGCCTTGCCAATCCTAAAAAAAAGTGGTCATTATATTTCTGGGCAATGGAAACGTCTTCGTTTTCGTCGAGGCAGGTTGGTCGGATAAAAACTAATATTTTGAATGTTCATTTACTTCTGATGTCTAATAATAAACCGCGTTTGGAAGTCAATTGATAAATACCCTAACCAAAATAGCCGAAAAAGATATTTTATTCGTAATCAATGACTTTACCGACAACAAAGGTATCATACCGAACGAGCAGTTTGAGTTCAGGCGGGGACATTCCCTGCATCAGTCGGCAGGATTAGCTGGCGAAATTCATCAGGCTTTCCGGTCAGGCAAACGCGTTGGAGTTGTCTTTCTGGATCTATCAAAAGCCTTTGATAAAGTATGGCACGAGGGACTTACTTATAAGTTCCCCGAATTAAATTTTCCCGGGGACCTAACCGCACTTCTCAAATCTTTCCTGAATGGCAGATACTTTGAGGTAATGATTAATTCTACCCTCTCGATGAGCAAACCCATAGAGTCGGGAGTCCCGCAAGGTTCTCTCCTGTCCTCGGCCTTGTTTAACATCTAATTGGCCAAACTTCCCTGTTATCATGACATCAGTGCCGCTTTTTTTTGCGGATGACACTGTTTTCTTCTCTACGTTACGCTCCACTTCAGTTATTCATAACGACTCCAAAAGCAACTAAAAACTGCTATTGGCTGGCTTAAATTCCGGCGCCTGCAAGTCAATCCCAAAAAGACTCAGGTGATCATTTTCTCCAGAAATCCCTATCCAGGCGAAGCCAGACTGGTGGTTAACAAAGTGTCAATTCCTTGGTTGCAAAAAACAACCTATTTAGGTCTCCATTTCGACTGCTCATTTCAATGGTCTAGTCAAATCCAGCTCACAATCAGTAAGGGGTACGGAATGCTCAAACTTCTGTACCCCTTAATTTGTCGTTCGAGCAAACTATCTCCGATACTTAAAGCTCATATCTATAAAGCCATGATAAGATCCGTATACTTATAAGGTCTTACGGTTTACTTTGGTGTTCTGTCACCTACGGCGGCGAATAAGCTTCAAATATTCCAGAACAAAATCCTGCGTATGGCATGGCAAACGCACCATGGTATGTTCGGAATATCTCTATGCTAAGAGAGAATATCTCAAATCTATGCTAAGTTCGTTTAACAAACGACCTTTAGCGAAAACCCGCTAGTCCGGACAATCTGCCCGGCTTTCCCGGGTAAATCTAGCGATAATTCCAAAAATTCCCGCTCGGGCAGCAAGTAGAAAGGAATCGAGTTTTCGGTTCCCGGCTTGCGTAAGACCGCTTCGACGACTTCCAGTCACTAACCCTGGCCAGACGGCCGAGACATCGTTTCCGATCGATCGGACGCCATTGGCAGAAGACCCATCATTTTTCCGATGGGGAAAACATTAACATTTTTATTTTTCTTTTTTCTTTCACATTAACCTCAGAAGTTGCCAGGACTTCAAATAATTAAAGACTATTCTCCTTGCCTTTCTAAATCTGAATAATATGCCGTCTTGTTAGGGAATGTCCCGAGTCAGATAGAGACCCTCAAATATTGTGCCTCTTCAGGGAAAATGGAATAGAAACGGGTAAGAGCCGAAAGGGCTAACTCAAAAAACAGGCTAAATAAATCGAAGTCGAAGTCGATTGATTCAATTTTTAATCTATACTGACCAAACGCGGCATCCCATCGCATTGATCGCAATGGGCATTTCTCATGCCCAAATATTCGTGTAGAATGTAGCCTACGCATATGTTTGGGATGTTTACCATCTTAATCATTTCTGTAACCTTCAGTGTGTGATAGTCCAGTCTTGACCTTGGTGTCCTGAGCGCCAAGCGTCACTTATGTACGTTGAACTACATCGAAATAACGATGTAGTATGTAACGATGAAATAACTTAATGTAGTTGAACTACATGAAACTCAAAAAAATACTTGTGAACCATGAAATGAAAAGAATAATATTTTTGAAATTTTCTTCTTTTTGCGCGATGGTTTTTCCATGCAAAATTGGTATTTAATGAACATATGATGATTTTTACTGATTGCAAAATATTGAAATTATTTGCTTACAAAAACTGTCAAAATAAAAGCAAATGTCATATTAAATTTAAATTCATGAAGCTTACTAGAAAGGAAGCTATCTTTCGGAAATTGAATCACCTTTGAAATCTCACCATCGTCTATCGGATCGCATCGCCAATTACCTTTTTATTCTATCTCCGTATATCGTCTCCAATACAATCTTTAATAATTACATGTGTAATACATGAAAAGAGATTCAATTCCTCATCGGGTCATATAACTGCTAGGCAAGAGTGTAAAATCCGACTACGAATTACCCTTCAGTCACGCCAGTTAAAGGCTGGGTAAGGCCGGATGCCATCTGAGTGTTCTACGTTGGTCACTCGCCAGTCCGTAGGTTTCCTGATATACTTATGGGTAGGCACATAACTAAGGGTTTATAGCCCGAGGGGGGTGCTGGCCTGGGTTTGTCGGAAGCTGATGACCGTGGTTTGGAACCCATGTTAAGCTGTAGGACCAGTCGCTAAATAGCCTAGTTGCTGATGCGCCTCTAACCCTAACACTTTACCATTTACCTTTATATAACTGCTGTTTTCTGTTTATACCTCCTATATTCATTAATATTTTGATTCTTCTAAAAAATGGTTTTTTTTATAGAAAGGCAATTTTTAATCTAAAACTAGATCGATTACATTTGTTGTAATTTTCTTAGATATACATATTTATACAAATATTTATTTAAAGTTGTCGATAAATTTACATTTTAATGTGAACGAACTTTGGAGTTTCTCATGTATGTGATATTAAATTTTCAATTTAGAGTAATTAATTGTATATTTGTATTTTAGGAGTTTATGATTTTACCAACTGGAGCATGTTCCTTTAAAGAAGCTATGCGCATGGGTAGTGAAACTTATCATACCTTGAAGAAAATCATCAAAGATAAATACGGTTTGGACGCTACCGCAGTGGGCGATGAAGGTGGATTTGCGCCAAATATCACCAACAATAAAGACGCGTTGACTATCATCAATGATGCAATTGCAAAGGCGGGTTATACTGGTCGTATTGATATTGGTATGGATGTAGCGGCATCCGAATTTTATAAAGCCGGTAAATATTGAATTTTAATTATTTTTCAAGATATTTTGAAAATTTTAATAGGTTATCGTTATAGTATAGTAATATTATTTCTCTGTAGGAAATATAGACTGATTTTTTTAGTGCGTCCGAAATTTAATTTCATATAAAATGACAACCTAATTAGATGAGAAATAGAAATAACATTCATTTTTGAGAACAATTTCGTATGAATGCTGGTCGCGGCTACTGCTGACAAAGTGTATTCTATCAATTCAATTTCTGACCACTTTTTTGAAGCAACTGGGGTCTTTTGTCCGAGTTATGTTGGCGTTCAAGGCGTCAATATTTGCTGGTTTATCGGCATAGACCAAAGATTTATCATAATCCTAAAGAAAATTACCTAAAGGCGTTAAATCAGATGACCTTTTTGTCCAATTAACATGTTTTTTTTCGACATTTTGTGATATTTTGACATTTTTTCGACCTTTTCGACAATTTGTAAGCGTTGCTCTGATGTTAAACGTTGCAGGATGATTTGCCAAACTACATTGAATAATTTTAACAATAAAGGTGCGCAAGTTTTGACAGCGACTCCTATCGGAGTTTCGGACACACTGAAAAAATCACCCTTTATAAGTAAATGTTTTATAAGGCCTTTTTAGTGTTCTTATGTCTTGTACTATGTTTCTGTGTTTTTATTAGTCACCTTTATGTGATATGATGCACCGGTCAGCTTCTTGTCAATTAGTTTCATAGTGGTTATTTACCGCGAGTACCGTTTTAGCAGTAAACATGGGTTACGTTTATGAGAATACTGAAGAAGCACTGATAATTTACAGCTACATTGTAGAGGCATGTAGGAAGATCAATAGGGTTGACAATATTTAGATTGAAGAAGACTTTTTCCCATGTATGCATGTAAGCGAAAGTGTTTCAGTTTTTATACCCAAGGATATATTTTTCAAAAGGTTCCCACTAAATCAGATTTCAAGACGATTGCTCTTTATGTTGGGAACACATACAAAATACTAATATGTAATATTTATATAGCAGCTAGTAGTAATAGATCTGCTATTTAATTTTATTATCTAATAATCTAGTTGCCTAATAAGCCTTAATTTAGTAGGATCATGTAGTAGCACCTCCGTATCGCACGGTTTTGATTCCACTATTTCCTGTCGATACCTGAAACCGCGTATAACAGCGAATCACTTTTGGGGCTCAGATTTTCAGGATTAGAGCGCCCAATTTAATCTTGAATATCAAAGAAAAACACTGTATCAATACATACATTTCCGTATAATAAAGCAATGATTCCTGTTACTACAAAAATAAAATTTTAACATTTTAATCATATTTAGGCAGGATCCACTCAGATTAAGTCATCTCATCATCTTGAGTTACCTATTTATTTATCTTCCGAGTCTTTGCCAGTCGATTGCTTGCTTGGCTGTAAAGCAAACGATAATTACTTTAAAAAATCTTATCAAAAATTCATATTTCAGCAAGCAGATTTTGCAAAGATTCCAAGGCTTCTGTTAGAGTAAGAATAATTTTTATGCTACATTCCTTTATTGGATTATAGTCCCTTATTTGGTCCTTTAATGTGTGGGCTGTTGGAAATATCGTAGAACATTTTTAAAATATCCATGCTGGCGATTCTTATTCAGTTTTGTTCTCATTTTCATTCTCTTCTGAAGAAGATTTTAAAACATATTTCAATTTCTTGTTGGTATATCTATTACGATGTTCATCTATGTAATATTCAGTTCTGCTTATGTCAGATTGCTAAATTATTCTTTCCCTATTTGCCTGAATATTTTTTTTCGAAACAAGGCCGATTTCATCAACATTTAAAACTTTCTTGATATGATAAACTTTTCCTGGAATAATTTGTTTAAATTTTCCTGAAAACGCAGATGCAGCCGCCGTATCAACCGACATAAATTACCCTTAATGTTTATGCTTTTTTTAACCGGGAATATTTTTTTATCATGTGTTTCAATCACATATTTAAAACATTTTCTAATTTAACTAACACGCTATCAGGTATTATACCTGCAGTTTTTGAAAGTTGAAGCACAGTGGAAATTTATTTGAATTTTCATTGATACTAAACACTACATGCCTTCTTTTAGCTTTCGAAGCCATTTTACGTCTTACGATTTAAAACGTCTTACGATTTATTTGTTGGTATTTTGATTTCCTCTGGTAATTCGAGTAGAAATAATTAAATGTACTTCGATTTGTACCTTTCTATAGAAATACGTGTCTGTATAAGTCTACATCAAATATGTATACAATTTTTCTAGACATAAAGTAAAACAAAAATGCAAAATTGAGATATAATATTAGTAAACTGAACTGGGACGAAGGACATATTCCGTTCAATCAATTTTTTCAATTATTTATGTAAGGCTCAGTAAACTTCACGGTTAATTTTTTCTTTCTTTTTTTTTTCTTCCTTTTTTATTTTATCCTTTTTTTACACGCTTCATTGATAGGTAGTAGGCTTCCTAGGTAGTAGGTTTGTAATTAGAAGTTTAAAAAAATTGATTTGGTGTTTAGTGGTAAATCTCTTTGAGTTTAGCTGGACTGTAATTAATGTTACACCTCCTCGATTAGCAAAATTATATGCCACTGATGTATCACCTATGGACAATAACTATACTTAAATTAGCTTTTTTTAAAGTCAACCGATTAACGTACTCTTTATATATTTAGTAGTCAGGGGCATTAAAACACAAAAAAAATGTCAGGTGCGTAGTCAGTATATTGCAACGTTCATACAAATGATTTATATGGAAATTTAAATGCTCTTAAACAAAATCAGGGTGACGCGATATCGCCTATTCTTTTCTCGGCTGGCCTTGAACAAGTATTCCGTAAACTGAATTGGGAACAGGATAGTGTTAAGATCAATGGTGCAAACTTAAACCATCTTAGATTTGCAGATGATATCGTTCTCTTTTCACAAGATCCAGAGGAACTGCAAAGACGCATACAAGAACTGCAAAGGGCTGGCTAACCATTTGATTTGAATACCGTCCGGGAGGTGGAATGGCGTATTAAATTTGGTCGGCTCAACATTGTATTTAAGAGCAGACTTCCACTTTGCCTGAAAAGGAAAGTCTTCGATCAGTGCGTTATACCCGTTATGACATACGGAAGTGAAACCTGGACAATCACATCGCAATCAATTCAAAAACTTCGGGTAGCACAGAGGGGAATGGAAAGATGTATGCTTGACATTACAAGACGAGACAGATAGTCCTGCGCATGGATCAGGGAACAAACGAAAGTCTGTGACATCATTGGAAGAGTAAAACAACTGATATGGGGATGGGCAGGCCATATAGCGAGGCAATGGGATGACAGATGGACCAATGTAATCTTGGAGTGGATACCGCTTGATTGCAAACGTCTGCGAAGAAGACTGAAAACACGATGGATTGATGACATGGTTAAGTATATTGGACCAGAGTGGCAGAGGAAAGCCCAGGACCGTGAACGTTGGATACTTGCTGAAGAGGCCTTCATCCTGCAGTGGATCGACACGGGCTGATGATGATGATATATATGATATATGATGGACATATTTCTTTTTGTTTATTGAAATTGCTTATAGTGATTCCTATTACATACAGAGAAGTACGATAACAAAGGATAATATTATAATAATCTCTAATGATATTCAAGATCAATTTCCTCCAATTCGATACTATCATCAACATCCTTAAATCACGGTAATTAGTGTACGCACTCTTTTTTTAATTAAAATCTTTTATCTCGTACTCATATTCCATAAATATGATTAAGGAAATGCGATAGAATACTTTTATACTAGATTGTACACTCACTGTACGTGGGGTTTATGTTCCAAAAGAATGCTGCGAATGGTAAGCGGGGAATGCTCGGAGACGTTCCAAGGGTTAATGACAAAATACATTTTTTATCAGAAATAATTTTTCATTTAAAAAACTGAACATTAAAATTGAACACATCATTTGCAAACAATATCTTCTAATCTTGATTTTTTTGTCTATAATATTAAAAATTAAGTTGCCACTACTTCTTATCGGTAAAGATTCGTTAGCCACATCAGCTCCTTTATCCTAATGCTGCTTCGCCTATAATTTTGATGTAATGTAATGAATATCGCACTTTAAATCTACTGAATCAACCATCAGAAGAATGAAACATTGCATCGTTAGCTTGCAAACATGGTGTTAATTTTGTTTTGCCTTGTCTCATATTATTTGACAACCTAATTTAGCCATTTTTTTAACTTTCTCATATTATTTGACAACCTAATTTAACTGTCTGTTTCAATGTCTGTTCAATGTTTACAACTTTTGTAACTTTTGTTGACTTTCTTACAACTTTTGTATATGTTTTAGACTATACTGAACTGTTTATTTTTTGCTTTGATTTTTTTAATCGACCTAATTAGTTTCGTTGACTGAGCGGTATGAGCAAGCGAAGTCAAACCACACTTTTCTTCTTCTCTTCTTTTTATTCTTTTTGTTATAGGCCGGGGGTCTGTTTTGTCCAGCTTATTCTTCATTAGATTTTGATACCCACGAGTTCATCTAACGCTTCGGTGGAATTCCTATGGGTCTTCGTCAGTGTGGTTTGCTATCGCGTGTTATTTTTAGCGTGCCAATTTGTTAGGTGCGATTTGTTTCACATGCTGATTCTTTGCTAGTCTGTGTTTTCGTTCTTATTGGACAGTGTCCTATAACATTCTTGTTTTTACACAATGATTCGTCCAAGTGCTCTCATTTCCTCCGTTATCTATTGTCTCTAATGGGTCGAATGGGGCGAATGTAGATTTTACAGAATTTTAGTTTTGTTTCTCTGCGTATTTTCTTGTTTAGGTCTCTTATTACCTTGGTATTCACAATTTCAAAGTTCGATCTTCATTTGCATGTATTTTGATACCCAAATAATTAAACAACATAACCTGTTTGATTTGTTGATCTTCAATTGTTAGTTTACATCTTACTGGTTCTTTACTTACAACTAGTGATTTGTGTTTCCTACTGATATTGTCGTATTATATTACCGGGCGATAGAGAAAAATGAATAAAGTAGTTTTTGGAGGTCATCCTTGTAGACAGAAATTAATATATTATCTGTGAGCGGAAAGCTTAACTTCGCCTATGTTGAGTTAGTAGCCTGGAGCGGAGTTCTTGACATGATCAACTAATTTCACTACAATCATATTGAACTCAGTGAACCTTCCTGCCTGATGCCTGTTGATATTGGTATGTCTTCAGTTAGTTGATTGTTGGCAAATATTTTTGACATGAATATTTTTATATATTTTTGAATATTTGTGATTGTGATGGAATTTAGTTCCCTAATTATATTAACGATGTTGTGAGATACTCTTTTGTCTCTAAGATATTTTAGATGTGTTGCAATTTGATCTTGTCAAAGGCTTTTGTGAGGTCAAAAAGTACATAAATGTTGGTTTCTCAAATTCTATTGATTTCTCTGCTATCTATCTCAGTATAAAGACGGCATTTATATCTGTTCTTTTTAAATCCCTGCCCTTCCTCTGAAATATTTAGATATGTATTGATGTTTGAACCTAATATATTTGTAAATCATTTCATTATGGAGCTCAAAATAATTATATTCCTCGTGTCTTCTTGTTACCCTTCTTGAATGTTGGAATATTAATACTTCTTTTCTGTTCATTTGGTATTTTTTGTCTTCATATGTCAAGTCAATGTTAAGTGTTAAGCTGTTCATTTCTTTAAAGTAAATTCTTTTTCCAGTTTCTTAATTTGAAATGAAACATTTATAGAAATTTAGGATGAAAATACTATATTATCTTCAATTTAATCAAGGATATATACACATTTACAAGAGAGAAGCATAAATGAGAAGTTTATAATATACTACATACTGATAGAATACGAGAATGAGAGTAATGGTTGTAGCAGTAAGAAGAGGTTTAGAAATAGACTGAGTAGTTATGAGAATACACGAAAAGTTAATATATCAAAAGAATCCAGAATTACAAAAGAAAATAGAACATGAAAGCATGAGAATTTACAAATTGAAAGATAAAATTGCAGCGTAAAAATTTTGAGAAGTCAATAAAGAATTATATAATTTTAAGATAGAATAGTATAGAAAGTTAGTAGTATAGAATGCAAAAGAAATATATTCAAGGACAATATATTAAGAGGACCAAAAAACACCTATTGATATTGATTTATTAGGTACTAAAACAGAAATATCGAAGAAGATACATAAAAAAAATGCAATAAAAAAGACTAAACAAAACATATGGAATGAGTTCGGAGAGAAACTGAAAATAGATAGCAGTTAAATAAGCAAAAGTTATTTTACAATGTGCCGAAAAATCTTAATACAAATAAAAACACTAATACAATGGTAATCAAGAATACAGGAGGGATTCTAACTCAAGAAAATGAGATTAAGGAGAAATGGAAAGAGTGCTTGCAAAAACTACTGAACATGAAGTAATACAGTAGAAATAGAGGATGAGTAAGAGAACGAAACAAAAGAGAATGAAAATCGTCATAAGATAGGAAGGTGAGCTAGGCTCCCTACTATTCGTAATATTTATGGATCAAATAATCAATACGTTTGCAGCAAGGTAAAACTATTATTTATTTATTTATTTATTCATTCATCCCAAACACACAAATCGTGTAATTACATGAGATGCATAACTAAGACTAACAATGTAATATATTAAAGAAAACGAAAAAGAAACAATTACATTCTTAAACATAATGCCTAATAATTAGGATCTAAGAACTAAGAAAATAATGATAACCGAAAATTAGTAACAAACAAACAAAACCGCAAGGGGTGTCTGGACAGCATAACTGGAACACCGAACGCGGGCAAGACATTAACTGCAACAATATGTTCAGTGCGAGCGCTCTAAACACGAAGAAAATATCTGAGTCTGTTCGGAAAGTTACCCGTTACAAGGCTGTAAACCGATAAAACATTATTGACAACTATCAGCATTTGCGACAACGGAGGACATCTGCTCGTAGGGGAAAATGGCACATCAAACAATCGAACCGGCTTCACTCGGCGCGATGGAGCATTTATGCCACATTGTGATAGCAATCTGGGCTCATAAATAAAGTTGTTAAGGATTTTAAGAATAAACATTATAGCGTAATAGTCCCGCCTGACTTGGAATGTATTAATATTAAATTCAGTTCTCAAACTAAACGTATGAACGGAATGGCAATCCGGAAATCGCGAGTATTTTTTGAAACACAGAAATCTTAAGAATCTGTTTTGTATTTTCTCCAGATAGTTGATATGCGTTATTCGCCCAGGACTCCAAACTACGAAAGCAAATTCTAGCTTCGGAGGGACCAACGTAAAATACAGAATTTTAGATGTTTGCAGGTTTCTAAAGTGGCCCGCCTGTCTAATCAAAAATCCAAGGGATCTCAGCTTCTCAGCTCTTTTATTTTCAATATGCGCTGAATAATTTAATCTGGAATCATAGTCCAGTCCCAGGTCTTTGATCGAATCGACTCGTCTCAACTGCTGACTATCTATAACATAATTAAATACAAAAGTATTACAACGACATTATATTACATTTAGAGAAGTTAAATTCAAACTTGTTGCTCTTACACCAGTGTACCGCTTTGTTAATATCTGATTGATATTTAGTATAATTTAGTATAATACTTTTTGGCAAACTATTAATGCGAGTAGGGGACATAAGAAATATTTTGTTTGCTTCACTAATCAATTTATTAATTTTTGGGTCAAATTCTCGTATCACTTCACATACTCTGTGTAAACCATGAGCCAGACACGTAGGATGAGACTATTTGGAAAATATTATTTTAAGTGCTGTCTAGCTTTTCGGATATATGTCGCATTATCCGTCAACTACAGAAAAACGTCTTCGCGGATAGCGTTTGTTTCTGGAAACAGTGAAATGAGACTTTCCTTTGCTTTGTCAGCTATAGTTTTATTATTAGTTTTGGTAAGAAATTTACAGCTTATTAAATTAGGTCCTCTAAAGTTAGAGTGACTTAAGGGATTCACTATGACATTTGCTATATATCTTCCCTTATATCAGTGATTTTATCGATGCTGACCCATATTTTTTTTCCTTTCAGTTTTTCTGATAACATAACAGATCAGATCTTGTCAAACTCTGACCACAGTTTTACAGTACAGTTTGATATATTTTTTACGAAGTGTTGATATTGACCAACCAGTTGTCTGGTATTGATTTTTTGATTATTATTCTAAAAATGATGTTACTGAAGTTTTATTCAATTTATAAAGTGGAATGTAAGCTGAAATAAATGCTTCGCATAAATTCGCATAAAGTTGTGCGGTAGTCACATCAGGTAGATATAAAAATTGAAAATAGTTGTATAAAATTCAAAAAACATGAAGACAACTATACCTTTAGGTATTGATGGTACTGGAATAGGCGCTTTTCCGTTTTAAATGATTGGCACCATTCAAATGTCGTTCAATATGATTTTTTTTAAGTACGCAAAAGAGTACAAAGTTTCGCTTTGAATTAAATAATCATAATAATGTATTAGCCACTCTAACTTCAGTTTCTTATATGAAGATATCATTGCAAAATTTGTTACACTATTGACTCATTCTATAGAAAAACGAGTTCATACTAACTTTAGTTTTATTGTTGCGTTTACTTTCCACTAGTAGTTTTTTACGATACGAGGGTTACGTATTCGGAATAATAAATGTAATAAAATCAATGGCGTAGAAGATATTGTGCTGCTGAAGATAGTTTTTTGCTTCCACTTTCATCCTTTTTTTATGCTATTGAAGCTCTATACAGGAGGTGAACCAGGAAAACATTAAAATTTTGTATTATTACTACTTACAAGGACATTGGAGGATAGGTTGTTGCTTGTTGTGCAGATACAGGAATGAATAAATAGGTATTTACCGTTTCCCGAAGAGTAAACCACTCAAACAGTTTATTGTAATTGTAAATCAATAGAGAAAATTCGAAAAAGTTTATGAAAAGTTCGGGACAAAGTTTTATGACAAAAAAGGTTATTGTACACATTTTCATTAGTAGCTGTTTTAAATCAGACACCTTCATGTTTTCAATTAATAGTTGATTATTTTTATTTAAAAAGTACTACTCAGTGTGCACATACGTAGCAAATCCCAAATCAAAGCAAGTATTCGCGAGGCGAACGAAATACGCTACGCGAGACATATCCAAAATTCTGTACCCGTCAAATCAGCGTTTAAAACTAATTACCGATACGCTCGGTCGCAAGCAATCTACGCCTAAATCGCATGTTTTAGAAAATAGTTAAATCCTCGAATTTTGGCAACCAACAAAATATGTAACGCCAACGATGAGAAAAAATGACCTGGCGTACGGTCGTTGGAGGTAAACGTCCGACCAACGATGTAAAAATCGTGGCGAGAAGATATATATATATATATATATATATATATATATATATATATATATATATATATATATATATATATATATATATATATATATATATAGGTAATGTTTACTGTGTGATTGTTTCTTGTACTGATTGTGTATTCAAATATTTAAATGTGTTTAATTGTATTCTTTAGAATCGGTAACCATATTGAATTTAAATCTACCGAAGGCATAGCAATATAGTTATTTTTATTTAAATTACTTATAGCGGTTTCTTTTAATCTTCTGTATTTTGTTACCGATTCTTTTAATACCGTTTTGGAATTATTCCAATTGATTTTATGACCCGATTCCCATACGTGTTGACAAATTCTAGATTTATTAAAATCGCCCTTTCTAAGAAGGTTTTTTCTTTTACTCTAACATCTAACGGTCTAGATGTCTCACCTATATAGAATTTGCCACATTCACAGGGAATTTTATAAACAAAATTTTTGGTATTTTGTTTTATACTGTTTGGTTTAGTCTTTGTTAATAGAGATCTAAGAGTATTTTTTGTTGCAAATGTCATTCTTATGTTGTATTTATTTCCTACTCTTTTAATTGTGTCAGAAATACCGCGGATGTAAGGAATTGTGAGGTTAATTGTTTGAGAGTTATTATTATTGTTATTAATAACTTGTCTGTTTTGTCTAGAATCAAAATTTTTAAGTGATTTATCTATAAAATTTTTTGGGTAATTGTTTTTTATTGAAATGTCTTTTATGTGATTTGTTTCTTTTTGTAGTGTATCACTGTCGGTACAAACAAGTTTGCTCTGTCATATAAACTTTTAATTACTCCTATTTTGACGGATTTTGAGTGATTTGAAAAGAAATTCAGATATCTACCTGTGTTTGTCGGTCTTCTATAAACTGTAGTTTTTAGTGTGTTGTTTTGTTTTAATATTAAAGTGTCGAGGAATGGCAATTTATTCTCCTTCTCCATCTCTCAAGTGAACTTAATTGTAAGCTCTCGAGAATTTATATCTTGTAAAAAAATATTTAGATCGTCAATGCTATGTTGCCATATAGCAACAAAAACATCAACATACCTAAGCCATATTAATGGCTTTTTAAGATATTTATTTAATATGTCATTCTCGAGTTCCTCCATAAAGATATTACTCATCAAAGGAGAAAGAGAAGAACCCATTGCTATTCCGAAATTTTGTTGATAATAATCATTTTCTAATTGAAAATATGTGGTTTTTAAGCACAGAGTTAATAATTCTAAAATTGTATTTATGTTTAGTTTAGTGCGGTCTTTTAATTTGTAAACCCAAATAAAGGACAAAAATATATGAACACGCCACAATCATTCAGATAATACAGTCAACAATGTTAAACTTTACGATGTACCAACCAATACCGTTGTTGTCAATTTTGGATATATAAATAGCAATCCCTATACAACATTAAAAAAATGAAATAGTCCAATACACTCATAAAAAATTATTTAAATGAATATATAAAGTTTTTGACGATATAGATATTTTAATAAATTGAAGTGAAGGCGCCCGCCATTTATTCACATATATAACAACTCCGGACTCTAGAGATGAACGTGGTGACGTAGAAGGCGGGTGATGCCCTAACATATAGATATGTTTACTCCTGTTTTATAAATTGGTGAATATCTGTAGTAGTTTGTAAAAAGAGGTTTAGCATTTTTGTATTCTATGCAATGGTGAATGTTAGTTTATCTGTTTCAATATAAAATATGTCTTCGTATTCTAGATACAAGTTTATAATCAATTCTATTTCTTCTCTATTTAGATGTTCTATCGTTAATTGGGTTTTTATTTCCTGCATTTTGCCAATATATGTGGTTTCAACATTATTTTGGATGTATACATTAAAGTTTAAATTTCTAAATATTTCGAGCAGATCTCGATCAGTATACGAAATATTACATTCATATCTGAATATTTTTCCCATACGGTTGCCAATGATGATTTTATTTCTCGTTTTATTGCTAATGGTCTTATCTATTTCTTCCTTAGCATTACTAAAGGTATTGTTTTGAAATTGGTTTTCCAATTTCCATATAACATATTACAGTATTTTAGATTTTACAATAAATACAGATATTATTTTGTAAATTGAATATTATTATTTTAGGTCTCTATGATTTGGATTTTAAAAATCCGAAAAGCGATAAAACAAAATGGATAAAGGGAGATAAGCTGATGGGAATGTACCAAGATTTCATTAGAAGTTTTCCTGTGGTCTCTATTGAAGATCCTTTTGATCAGGACGATTGGGACTCGTGGACTGCCATGAAAAATTGTACCGATATTCAAATTGTGGGTGATGATTTAACTGGTAATACACAATGTATTTACTTATCAGAAAAATGTAAAGTTATCAACTTCAGAAGGAAGGTATAATTTTTAGTCAATCTAAGGAATTAATTTTCTATCCTTTTTATATATTCCTTACTAGTAATAGGATAGACTTTCTAATAGATAGGAAGACCGCAATATATATATATATATATATATATATATATATATATATATATATATATATATATATATATATATATATATATATATATATATATATATATATATATACACACACACACACACACACACACACACACACACACACACACACACACATACACATACACATCCAGGTTGTATAGCAGGCCATAGAAAGGCACAACAAATACACCATGCCACTGTGCTTGGCTTTTATCGATTACGAAAAAGTATTTGACTCCATCCCAAAGCATGCCATAATGGATGTACTGCTTAGCCAAGTCGTAGACAAAGCATATGTAAACCTATTAGGATTGATATATGATGGAGCTACAGCGACAATTCACTTTGATGATCTTGAAGTGGGAATTAATGTAGAACGAGGTGTACGGTAGGGTGACGCAATATCGAATATTCTTTTCGCTGCTTGCCTTGAAGAAGTATCCCGTAAACTGGATTGAGAACAGGATATTGTAAAGATCAATGGTGCAAACTTAAACCATCTTAGATTTGCAGATGATATCGTTGTACTTTCACAAGACCCAGGGGAGCTGCAAAGACGCATACAAGAGCTGCAAAGGCCTGATAAACCATTTGGCTTAAAAATAAACCCGAAAAAGAGTCTGGTTATGTTCAATAAATTCGCTGAGGATAGAAGAATTTTAGTTTTAGGAAGGGATTTGGAGATTGTGGACCACTTTATATTTTTTGGGCAGAGGATTTCAATGGAGGGGGATACTGCCCGGAAGGTGGAACGGCGTGTTAAATGTGGCTGGTAGGCAGTTGGCAGACTCAGCATAGTGTTTAAGAGCAGACTCCCACTTTGCCTCAAAAGAAAAGTCTTCGATCAGTGCGTCCTACCCGTTAAAACATACGGAAGTAAAACCTGGACACTCACTCACATCGCAATCAATTCAAAAACTTTGGGTAGTACACATGAAAATGGAAAATGTATTCTTGGTATTACAAAACGAGACAAAAAGCCCTGCACATGGGTCAGGGAACAAACGAACATGTGTGACATCACTGGAAGAGTAAAGCAATTAAAATGGAGATGGACAGGCCATATAGCGAAACGATGGGACGACAGATGTACAAAGGCAATGTTGAAGTGAATACCGCTTGATCGCAAATGTCCGCGAAGAAGACCGAAAGCACGATGGACTGATGATATCGTTAAGTATATAGAACCCGAGTGATCACAATCGATTCTTTGAGAGATTTTCTATTTCAGTGTCTATAAGTTTTTTCTTTATTTAGTATTGATAACGTTTATTTTTTTCTTTTTTTTGTGTTTTTACCACGACCTAAAACTCAAAAATATCTGTTCTTATATATCTGTATAAAAAATATCAAAAATATCTGTTCTTATGTAAATAAAGAATCACCAACAAAAAACAAAACGGAGACGAATTTCTCAATGATTCTTTTTCTGTAATAAATTTGCTTAACGAATAGAATTTTAAAAAAGGAAAATAATATATGAACACGCCACAATCATTCAGATAATACAATGATAACGTTGTTTCCTGGTGGTTGAAAATGCCGATTGCCATTTTGCTACCCACAAAAGATAATTTGAATGTGATATTATTAATGAAAACTTAAGTCTTCATCATCAAATTGTATTTGAAAATTCGCTTATAAATTTATCATACAATATATACACGAAAGTTGGGAGACATTTTAAGTATACAGTGTATTTACATCTGTACAAACTTGCAAGGTTTGCATGACAACTTATATATTACATTTGTTTATAAGAAGAAATCTTTAGATATCTTTGAGCGTCCTTTAAAGCGCTAATTTGAGCAATTTTACAAACTTGAATAAGTACATTTTTCATTTGGTGACAAACTTACGCAGTTTGATGTTAATGAAAATTTTCTGGTACAATTAGTGTGGAATATTGCCAAGATCCAACTAACTTCAATATATGTATCAAACCAACAGTTGCTACAAAGGGTCTCGGTCAAGCAGGCGAAGTGACACCAATCAAATCAGTATGCTGCGTCAAACTATATTCCTCTATTTATGACATTCTCAGGCAAAAATTGCCTAAATTGAATGCTGTAATTAGTGCAGTCATATTTCGCTTACTGCTGATTTCGTAAAACTGTTAAAACCCTTAGTAAATGTTCTTTAGAGTAGCCGTGAAATGGGTAAATATAATAATGGAATGAAATGAAATGACCATAATAATGGAAAATTATGACGTAATCGAATGCCTATTACAATCATGCCAATTAGATGCTTTAGATTGCTGGAAAGCCATTAATAATTTTTAACACAGAGAGTCATTTGGTCATTGAAAAATAGATAGGGTGATTTCCGAGCTACTGGTATTTTTTTCCTGTAATTTCAACATATTCACGATGATCGCTATATTTCATCGCATATGATTGACAGCATGAACATGATTCTACCGACGATCATGAAGAGAGTAATGCTGTCAGGTTTATAGTTATTTAATAGAGAAGATTGATAGGAAATCATATGCTGGAGATCAAAATTCAATAGTCCCTTCTTTGATGGTGACACCACCTGAATCATCGACATTCAATTGCTTTAAATTAATCCTCCCAAAATTGACTATGGATGTTTTCTCTACAATTCAGCTTGCTCTACTTACATGAAATTACTAGAAATTATACAAAACAACACTCTCACATTAGCTCTAGGAGTCTTTAAATATAATTCCATAAAGCGCCTCCAGTGCCTTTCTGGAACTGAACGTTTGAAATTTATAAGAACTAAATTCCTAGTTAGGGTTGTAGCACAAGCAATTTCAAATCCAATGTTATCAGTAGATAAAAAGCTATTTAGGTCCCTCAGTTCCCATGGATCCTCTTGGAGTCTAGCCGAATTTATCAGGATTCCTTTCTTTTTCCTTTCCTGAATCTTTTCTTTCCACATCATCCCATGGTTCATGCAATATTCTAACATAATTTTCTATTTATCCAACTTTAATAAAGCTTCCTATCTTCTTTAGGGCACACTTTCGTAATATACTATCAGAATTCCCAACCTGTAATTAGTCTTCACTGATATCTCTCTATTTTCCTCCGGTGTAGGTGCAACCACACATTCCCTATATTTTTCCAGAAAATACAGTCACCTCCCTATAACCTCAATACTCTCAGCGGAGCTTTTTGCAATACATGCGGCTCTTAAAACCATCTCCTCTGAACAAGACTCCTCCTTGCTAATCTGCAGTCAGTACAGTTCTGTCAATACTCTTAAATTAACCAATAACCCAAATTCGACACATCCCATAATCTTCAGAATCTAGGATTTTCTCTTCACCATAGACTCCTCATCCTACAAAATCTCTCTAAAATGGATCCCAGGACGAATGGCTAATTAGAGAAATGAGAGAGCGGACGATCTGGTAAAATACTCCGTATCCTAATGACCTCCCATTTTCTTTGTCTCTTCCTTCAGGGATTATTATCCTATAATCTCTGATAAAATCTCTAAGATCATCCAGCTCGCGTGAGATCTTAATGACCAAACCTTGAATTTCTAAAATAATCTGGATGCTTCCATAAAATAATATCTAGTCATTCTTGTAGTCCTTCGTCCCGTACTAAACTATGTGTTAGCTACAGTGTTCTTATCTGGTATGGATTGATGTTATGTCAAGTTGTGCCTATGAGCATCCTCGCTCCAAATTTCAACTTCAGCAAATTCCCCTTCTATTTCTATGTGACAACCACTAAATAATACCTTGAGTGTTGACGTGACTTAAATAAAATAAATAAATCAATGAATCGATTGTTTTAACCTCTTGAAGACGTCAGACCATTTCCTAAAACAACTCCACGGAGACTAATATAAATAGATTTAAGGAAGGTTCGACATGAAAATGAACTTTTATTGCTCAACTTGGAGATATTTATGACTAAATATGAAATCACTTTTTTACATTCTGGATACGCATTTCGCTATGTTAGAATTATCAGGGATTTACCACTAAAAATCAAATTACTTGTTTTTATCTTCCCAACGCGCGATTCGCTAACCACATTAGCCTCATCAGGATTAATATAATTCTAAATCTAATATGACTTATATAACAGCAATACCATACAATGAAGCGTGAAGTGAAGCAAACGTTACATCAAACAAACAAGTCATAAGGGAACAAAGTCATAAGAGAATGGGAACAAGAACTGAAAGATCAAGGACACTGGAAACCAATGCGACTCGGACGATCCAAAAATAACGTAGAAATATCATGCCTGGACTTCGCAGACGACCTAGCTATACTCACAGACAATGAAAAAAGGGCAAGCAAACAGATCGAAGTCCTTAAGGAATGTGCAGAGAAAGTTGGCTTATAAATCTCCTTTCAAAAAACCGAATTCTTCTGCTCAAAATTAGATGTCCAAAATTTGAACACCAAATACGGCAAAATAAATAGGGTCACTTACTTCAAATACCTGGGCGAGATCCTTGAACCCACAGGAGGAGAGAAGATAGCACAGAAGACTCGATTACAGAAGTTGCAGAGGGCATACGGCAAGACACACAATATCTATAATAAGAATGGCCTATCCACACACGCAAAAATAAGACACTACAACACAGTAATCAAACCAGAAGTACTATACGCAAGCTAGACACTTACACGTCATACAAAAAGCGGCATAGAAAACATACTAAAAGAGGAACGAAAAATTATGAGAAAAATTCTCGGCCATGTACCATGGATCGCACAAGTCAGAGCTGATTTGGGAAAGGCACAAATGGGTCCGACAGACATTGAGGATAGAAGAGCGTACAGAAACAAAATATATATGTGGAACGTTGCACCAGAGAGCGAAGATTCGAGGAGATCGGGAACAAAGTGGACGGACGAGAGAAAGAGAATCGACGGAGAAAGGATGAGAGAGGTGTGGAGGATTAGAAAGAACACTCGAAATTTATTTGTGAAAAAGTAAAACAAGTAATACCCCTCACTTTCCGTATAGTTTCGCCACCTTTCAGGCAATTGCCGCATTCCAGATGGAAAAATCTGTGCGGCTTTGATATGATAAAATCATTGAGGTTTTTTTTCTCCTAAATATGTGAAGAGTCTATTAACCAGATGATGTTGCAGGGATCTGAAGAGCTAAAAATTCTAAGCGGCCAAATCTGGCCAAATATTTCAGTCAAACTCGTTGATTGTTTTCAGAATTCTTTTTGCTGTATGTTGGCAGTACGTTGCTTAAAGCAAAGTGACTTGTCTACTTTCTTTGACATTATAAGACTGTTTTTCGTCCAGAGCGTCATTAATACGAATTAGTTATTGCTAATAACGGTTATCAGTGACCGTTTGGCTAGATTGGAGCAACTTACAACGCCCAGCTGGCCAGCTGATCACACTATATACACAACACCTTTTTGGCGTGGATATTTGGCTTTGCGGTTCTGGTTGATGGTACCCGGATTAATCCATGATTTTTGTCTCTTTAGATTATCGTAGAGGATCCACTTTTCGCCCCAGGCTCCTGCATCAAAACATCTACTTTTATTCTTAGCCTGAAGTTGATAGGAGACCCAACGACTCTCTTTTAAATTTTTCCTAGCTTGTGTAAACGTCTAGATATGGCTTGCGGTATTACTGCGAGTTTCTGTGCGATTTCTAGCACTGCACAAAAAGGATATTCTTCCTACAGTGTTTCCAATACTTCAACTTCCACTTTTTTGGTTGTTCCGGACGTTTTGCACCATTTAAGTCAGTTTCTAGTTCCAGCTTTTGCAGCATTTTTCAAGTTGAAAAGCAAACATGAGGCTGTGCATCAAATGTTTTTCGACTAACATGGCGTCTATAACTGATTTTTTAGGTTATACTCACAGTAAGCTTGTAATACTCAGAGTAAATATATCTCGTTTGGAATCTAAAATAAGCTGTTTAAAATATTTATACGACGGAAACAATTCTGATTCGGATAGGTAGGTTGGATAGTCGATAAAACGTAGGGAACAAGAATTAAGTTGAATACCTCATATTATTATATTAAAATATGTATGTTTTAGTATATATATTTCTTTGTAATAAATAGTACTATATGAGTATTATTAACACTAATAAAATGTAGAAACTTTAAATGACTATAATCGTAGACTACATTTAAATCGAATGTATTTCAAATCGATCGCTGTCACCCATGACACTTAATGTGTCGAAGGATTTGTTCAAAACAAATCGTGTAATATTGAAAACATGATTTTTGACAATTCTTTCTAATACCATCAAGTCGAAGTCCCCCAGTAGTATTTTTTTTGCAGTCATGAAAGTTTGTCATAAAAAGAATAGAACTACCACTTTTAAATTTTTGTGTCCAGCTCTAAACTGTAAAAAAATCTTGGAGCAAATTCGTTCAAAAGGAAAACAAAAAACTGAATTTTAAATTCGTGATAAATATTTTTAAATATATTTGTACAAATTACACTTAATATTAATGAGATTTATTTTATTTTTAGTTACGAACCCCAAGAGGATTCAAATGGCAATTGAGAAAAATTCATGCAATTGCTTGTTACTAAAGGTAAATCAAATTGGAACAATTACTGAAGCCATAAGAGCCCATCTATTGGCCAAACAAAATGGTTGGGGTACAATGGTATCTCATAGGTGAGTGTTTGTGAATTTACTGATTACTTGTTTTATTTTCTATAAAATATTTTAACTCGAAATTTAGGTTCTTTGATAAGTACTTTATTTTTTTTACTAATATCTTTATCCGCAAAACACCTTTACAAATAAAACTTCAGATGATAACTTATGACCAAGTGAACATTTTAACTTCCGATTACTTTTGTAATGAAAGAAATAAATTGAAATTTGTGAATAATGAGGCAAATATTATCTAAATGCTTATGGCGTGTTCATATATTTTTCTTTATTGGGGTTTTTATCACGATTTAAAATTTGAAAAATATCAAGAATATCTGTTCTTATGTAAATAAAAAACAGAAGAAACTTATAAAACAAACGTAGAAAAACTTATAAGAACAGATATTCTTGATATTTGTTGAGTTTTAGGTTGTGGTGAAAAACCCAAAAAAAGAAAAAAAATAAAGTGGCGGTTGTAGGAACATATTTTAAGTTTCATTTTTGGAACTTAAAATATGTTCCTTTGGTTATTAGCCAAAATATCCACTTTAGTTAATTACTATCCTAGGCTAGCATATAAAGGGTCTTTCCAATTGAGCGGTTTTTTTAATTCCAATTAAATATAGAATTTGAGTTGATTTCAAAAAACCTTTTATAGATAATTGAAGCATAGTGTCTGATATTTAAACACGAAAGACAATATCTGCCAAATGACGACCTTTTACAGCTCCACAGACTTTTGGACGTGGTTCTATCTCGCCAATGATTCGAATAATTTCATCCTTTTGTTCAAGAATAGATTGTGAATAGTTCTTATAGACCTGGCTTTTCACGTAACCGCAAAAAATAGCCTAACAAGTGATCTAGGTAGCCTATTAACATCAGCGTTTCTGGCAATAGCTCATCCAGGAAATGTTTCACTCAATAAATCAATTGTTTCATTAACAGAGTAAGGGGTAGGCCATCCTGTTGGAATCCCGCAAATCCTCCATATCAGTATTATCCAATTCAGCTCACAAAAATCCAGTTATCATCTCACGATATCGAACACCATTCACAGTTACAGCTTCACCAGCAGCTTTCTGGAAGAAATACGGTCCAATTACATCTCCTGACCATAAAGCACACCAAACAGTGACTTGTTTAGGATGTAAAGGTTTCTCATGAATTAATCACGGATTTTCCTCACCCCAAATGCGGCAATTTTGTTTAATGGCTACGAATTTCAAAATTTGCTTCATTTAAAAAGATGATTTTGTGAGAAAAATCATCTGTCTGTCTCTTTAATCCAGCTGACAAATACACGACGTTTTGAATATTTCAATACTTTAGTTCCTATGTTATTTGAATCTTATAAGCATTCAGAGCTAAACCCTTTCGTAAAACACGCCATGTTGTGAAACATCAACTCCAAGTCTTCACCAACGAAATCAATATGCTCTTGTGATAGGCCACTACGACGATATATTGTTCTTCTTTTATCTTCCACCTAACCAGTTTTTAGACATTTTTGAACAATCCGATAGTGCTTTTAGATGGACGATTGTGCAAACCGTAAATATCACGTAATTTTCTAAAAACATTTTTCACTGAACGCCCATTTTCATAAAATAATTCAACAATTTTAACGCGTTGTTGTATTGTGTACGACTCTATTTTTATAAATGTTATAAATTACAATTCTGAAATGAGACTAGACCTAAGCAGATTCACAACGCCATCTGTGTTTTATTCAGGAATAAAAAAAAACGCTGAATTGGAAAGACCCGTTATGTTTCCATTGCCACGATAGTTCATTTAAGATTCATTAATTTTGACAGTTTGTTGCAAAGTCAGGTCATTCGTGATTAGTTGTTTATAGTACACATTCGAATTGATTACATTAAAATTTTCAATAACCTTATATTCCCACCCAATAGATTGATCTTCTTTTGATCAATTTCTATCGAATATATATTATTTCCGAAGCTGGTGCAACTTATTCATTATGCTTACTTCATGTTTTTTTTCTGTTTAATAGCATCAAATAGATAATACGACCTTGTTTTAATTAGGTTTAGGTTTGTTTTGATTCGGTTTGATTCATTATGTTTGCTTCATGTTCTTTTGCTTTGAATGCTACTTCAAATAATCTTTAAAAAAATCAAAAAGAAAAAATTCAGCATATGTTGATGTGTAGTCATAAACGAACATTTTTATTAAGTTCATTCGGGCTTCACATGTCGAGTTGTTTTACCTAACCAAATGCTTTCAAATGAATGTTAACTATTGCTTTCGATAAATTTTGATTTTCAGATAGTTTGCATGGAGTTATATGTTAATTAACATCGGTCAATGTTCTTAGTATGTTATCATCGATCTCGTTTGATCAACAAGAATCTAGCGTATCCCAAATACAAAAATCACCACAGCAAAATTTCCGAAACTCATTCTGCCACATTCTAACATCTAAAGCTATCGATCTGTGAAAATATATGGGACTATTAGATTACTGAAAGAAGACTTCATGTTTTTAGAGATACTGATTTGTAAAAATTACCTTCAGAGAGTCAGAAGTTTTTTTCACATACATACATTTGCAGAGTAAAAAATCAGTTTCTTTTTCTATCAGTTATAATGTTGATATCGTTATACACATCATTCAAATATTTCTACTTATATCTAACTTATAGATCTGGCGAAACAGAGGACACATTTATAGCTGATTTGGTGGTTGGACTATCAACTGGTCAAATTAAAACTGGAGCTCCATGTAGATCGGAACGTTTGGCGAAATATAATCAAATTATGAGAATTGAAGAGGAGCTTGGTCCCAATGTACGATATGCGGGAAAAGCTTTTAGAAAACCATGTTAATTACTTGAAAATTTTAAATATATATCTGCTGTAACATTATAAAATAAATCAATTCTAAATTTGTTTGTAAATCAATTTTCTGTTCTTCGTATTCTTCTTTACAGAATAGTCGTGACCTATAGAAACTCATTCCGTTCGCGTGCTTTCCTTGCATATGGGATATTGTACTAGTTAGGTTTTTAAATTAGTCTGTTCATCTTTTTGGAGGTCTATCGCGTGTTCTGGAATCTTCCAACCATCCCAGTTCTACCATTATTTCCAGGTTATTGCCGTCCTTGCGTTCAATTTGGTCAAATAATCTTAGTATTCGTTCATGTATAATTTCAGATAGTTTTATGGGTTGATCAATTTCTTGAATAACGGATACGTTTGTTCATCTGGCAGTCCACGGATTGCGATGACCCATTTCCAGCACCAAAGATCAAAAAAATCAATGCGCTTGAAGTATTTTTTTTTATGGTCTATGTTTCAGCAATACTGGAAAACTAAGGTTTTTACTATCTACTTCTTTGTATTGTGTGTTATGCCCCTATTTCTCCAGATCTTTTGCAAATTCCGCATTGTTGTTCTTGCCATTTCATATTTTCTAATCTCATGAATATTACTGCCTTCGTTCGATATTAAAACCCTAAGATATACCAATTGGCTCATTGACTTAAATTGTCCTTTTTGACTGATGTTGGGCATGTTATTATTTTGATTTTTGATTATTTGATAATCATTATTTTCGTTTTCTCTTAATTTATTTCTAGTCTGCAAAGATGGCTTTAATCCTTTAATTTTTAGTAACTAAGGTCATTTCTTCGGTCGACCTTGAACGAAGTATAGTGTCATCGGTATATCTTAAGTTAGCTATTTTATTATCGCCAATATTGACAGCATCCGCCAATTCTCGAGAGCTCTACGCATGATATATTCACCAGAAATGTTAAACAAAATTAGCAACAGGATGCATCTGATTCTTTTATTGACGCAAAACTCATTGGATGTTCGATCTTCAATTTTCACCATTGCACTGTTTTTTCGTATTGATGACAAATTAAACCAAACGGATTATCTGATACTCTCATTCTCTGCAGAATTTCCAATACTTTCTGCCATATTATGCTGTCAGACGCCTTCCGATCAAGGAAACAGAGGTATACAGGATGGTTAACTGTTTTGGCTTTTTCGATTATTTGTCGAAGGTTGAATATCTGTTCCCGCGTATTTCTCCCTGGAACGAATCCAGCCTGTTTTGGGGAAATCTGGCATGATAAGTAGGCTTTTAAACATTCACTGATTATGTGAAGGAGGATTTTAGTCACTTGTGGAATAAGAACTATAATGTCTCTAGATCCTTTTTTGCTGATATTGACCAATGTCCTGGCCACAATCCGGTGTCCCACACTATGTGGTAGATGTTGTGGAACATGTATACCCCTATTTTCGCATTGCTTTAATTACTTCTGCGATGACTCCATCCAAGCCTGGGGTTTTATCGTTTTATAGACTGTGTATAGAATTTTTGATTCCTGTTTTTAATATGTTTCGGTCACGTATTGCCAAATTATATATGCTGGGACTATAATCATCTTGGAAGAGTTTGCTGCAATGTTCTTTACATTCGGCTAAAATGCTAGGATATCGTTTTTTTTCGCCTTGTGCATTCTGTATTACCCATGTACGTGGTTTATTTTCTTCACATCTTTATGACGTTTGATGTTGTTTGAATTAGCACGTGATTGTAGTTCTCGACACATTTTTTTCTGATGTCATTTTTATCCTTCGTGCAGGTTCTCTGGGTTTCTCGATTTAGCCAGGTGTATTTATAGTGATATTCTTCTGACCGTATACCCATTTTCCTGAGTATGCGTCTTTTTTCGATTAAGCCAAGGGTGGCATAAGGCCGCCAATGTTGGTGTTATTGAAGTATTTTGTGTTTGTATAGTGTTTGTTTCATTTATGGACTAACACTACATTTATGGAGTAATCATGGTTCATGTCCTATGTCAAGACTAAGAAGATGTTATTTCATTAGACAGTGGATTGATATCCAGTTTTTCGTGAATGTCTTCTTGAAGTGCATACCACATTCAATGCGTACATTCAACTCCAGGAAAAGTTTTAGTATTCTGTATTGACGATCGCCGTTGAGACATCAAAATATAATCATTTTGATATCTGTAGTTGCAATCGGGAGACTGCCATGTGTATAGACGTCGAATATGGTGTTGAAATAAAGTGCTTGCGATTACCAACTGTTGTTCCATGCCGAAATTTATAAGTTGTTCACGTCTATCATTTCTCCTTCCCATTCCGTATTTGACAATAATGTTCCTCAAATGACTAACAGAAAATGTTTCAGCCAGTTTGGCGTTGAAATCTCCAAGTATTATTACAATTTCTCGACTTGGAATTATATGGATAGGTTTTTCAAAATTTCCCTAAAATTGATCTACTTTGTCTTCAGTCAATCGACTTGTTGGTGCGTAGACCTGTATGAGATTTAGATCAGTTACACATTTAGTAGCATATTTCGTCAACACAAATTGCAATGTTTCGGCTCAAATTACCTTGCCCTGAAAAGAATATTGTGTTACCATTTTCAGCTGTAAAAAGACCAGATCCACTTCAGTAAGTCTCGGATAAACCAGTGATCGTCATTCCGTATAGCTCAAGTTCCATTTCCAGTATGTGAGTTTTGCCTGTATAGAGCAGTCCTCGGACGTTCCATGTAGCAATATTTATTGCATTATTATTTATCTTAAGCTTTTCTGAGCTTTTAATGCACTTTCTTAAGGCAATCGCCCTCGAAGTTGCTACTGGGGGATTTATTTTAATTGGGAATGAAGCCATCATTTGTGTTCATGAGATAATACAGAGGCAGGTTTCCATTACATAAGTCTTACATTTCCTTAATACTTGATGAAACGGTTACACCGCCGTGACCCAGTCCCACCATTCGAGCAGGTGAGGTTGACATTTAAGCTGACTTGGACCTCTTGCTTTTACCCCTGTTTAATATAATCTCCGTAACGGTTAAATTTTTTGGTGTTAATACTTGTGTCGGTTGATTTAAATACTTTTAATCGTCATTAAGCTTGGGGTATAAAAATAACAGCTATAGGTGAGAAGGAGACTGGGTGTTGTTTTAACGAAATAAAATGCCTCATACCAATTTTTTCCGTTTTTATTATTTCATTATTTGGCGAGCTGATGATATAACATCTGTATAACATTTACTGGTAAATAATCAAGAAAAAGAATCTCTTCAAAATGTCAAAATGTTGTCTTCATGATATTGTCGGTGAAAAAAACGATTCTCATTTTTGTGGAAACTCAACATACTCAACAGCTTAAAAAAAATCATTTTCACACTGCGTACTAAAAAGCTCCACGTTTCTACTAACTACTAATATATACTAATATATTTAATGAATTACTTTGATTAGTGACTGTCATATCATGGACAAAATCAATATTTTTATTGCATGTAAAGTTGCATAGTGGGCCCGTGGAGAATATTAAAATTATTCAAAAACAAGGGAAATTAATCTATGCTCAATGTAAAAATTTACGAGCCACCACCAAAACGTCAACAATTACCTCTCGAGACCGGCTTTTGGCCTTAGCTTTTGGCCTTATCGTCAGTCCGGCTTTTTTGAATATTTCTGGTATATTTCACTAGGCAACTTTTCATGCATACTCGGTACCTAGAAAGGGCCTGAGCGGACTGCTTTTCGAACGTTCAGCTGTAACCCGGCTGATGACGGCGACTCAAGAGAATCCGGTCTAGCCGACGCTTTGATAGCGTCTCAAGGAATGGGTAAGTCTTAATAGATTTTTTATCACGACTTTTGTTCAGTGCTCCCGTATCTAGTTCACATTCAAAATACTTTTCTAATTGTAAATCTTATAACTTTCAAACATATATGAAGGACACTTTACCCAATGATTGTACAACTTTTATATCCCCCTATCCTCCTTTTTTATGCTTTTAGTTCTTTGCTTCAGCGACTCTCCTTTTTTAATGTTAATTTCTTTTAAGCTTTCTTCATTTGATGTGAATTTCTTTCAAGCTAGCCGTTTGTTCATATTTGAAAATAGAAAGAAGCTAGAGATGCCCTGGTTCGGAGAATAGAGTAGATTCAGTATTAATTCGTAGTGTAAATTGACCAATTTCGTTGTTGACAGCATATGATGAAATAGCATATTTTTCTTTGTAAAATGAGATTGAAAATAATTTTTTTTAAAAACTCTTTTTAAAATTTTACCAATAATGCAGCATAATACACTCCTGTCATAGCCTTTCTCTTTTCCAAATAATCAGTGCAGGTAATGCTTTTGCTGCAATCACAGAAAACACCGGCCATGACCGTTCCGGTAGATGAAGGCATCTTCGCCTTCTTACGGGTATGTTTGCGCGGTAAACCTCTCTGTTTGGGAATTTCTTTTATTTCGGGTGTTTAATGGCGAATCCAAGTTTTTTGTTGTTTATCAGTGAGCAAACAACCCATTGCGCTGATAGTGTTATCATGCCCAAATGTTTGTGTTGGATGTTTTGTAAGTGATCGTCCGAGGTGTCATCGCAACAATATTTCGAACCTTCCCTCTGCGATCGGGCAATATGATATCATGGATCTTGTTGACCATTTCCTCAGTTGTGACCTCAATGGGGCATCCTGAGCGTGCTCAGCTTGTCACTCGTGCTAGTTCGACCACATCGAAACTCTGTAAATCACATATGAACCATGAAATGTAAAGGAGCAGAATCCCAACAATTCTTTTTCAACTTTTCTTCAGATTGCGCGATGGTTTTTCCACTCAAAAAATAGTGAATTTTTAATTTTTTCGAAATTAATTTTTCCAGTTTCGTTCATTTCAGTATCATGAAGAGGTCACAATGTTGAACATTAATTTCCCCCTGAACCTAAATTCTTTTTAATCTGCTGATGATGCTGGGATGAATAAAAAAAAATAGGAGACTGCCAATAAATGGATTAGTGACTTTATCTCCTCCTTTATCTCCCCTCGGCTGGATATGCTTTCGTACCAATATAAATATATAATCCGTATGTTTTTGTTCATAGTCATTTTTTTTTTTCATTAATTCTTCTCATCAAATTTTCAAATCAAAGATTGAATAAAAGTATTTCTTTGGTCTTCCATTATTCCTTTTCCTATTTATTTGTTTTATTTCAGTCTTTTTTTGATCTTCGGTTTTCTCTTTTCGAATTTTTAAACTTTTGTTTACACAGGTCGACATGATTTTTGTAACATTGAAGAGAATGTTGTTTTTACGTTTCATTTAGGTTGTTATAAAACACCTTTTCACAGAAATGGCCTAGCACGTCTCATTTTCAAGTACCGGTTTCTCCTTCATATCATGGAGTAATTGAAATTATTTGTATCTGACTTTGGATTGGATTGGACTGGACAATGTAGGATTTACTACAAGGCCGTAAAGGGAGTACTTACACAGTATTATACGAACCTTTAAGGTTCAAAAACAAACGTCTATCATTGCCTCGTTAGAATCCCAGGTCCTTTTTCTTGGCGAATTCAGGTTACTTCTAGTCGATTGCTGGTTTCAATTCACATGATTATGATCATTTCTCCGAATGATTTCAGTCTCATACAATGCCTAATATAATCTTACGGTTTTTGCTCTGGTTGAAGGAATCTGGAATCCCTATAATCTATCATGACTATGATTTCTTACGCATAACATAACATTACATACATTATAATAGACAATTTAGTTTTCATCACCTGTAACAATCCGCCTTAAAAATTCGGCCAGTTAAATTTTTCACGTTTAACTCATATATCGACCTTGTTCACCATTTCAAGTTAATCGCCTTGATACCATTGGCTGGTTGATTCTAAGAATATCTCCAATCTGTCGAGTTGTCCCAAATTGATCACATTTAATTAGCGTCCATATTTCATTGCAATCAGCATCGGCCGGACGCTCAGAAGAATAGTACATCGCCCAGATTAAAATTGTTTTCAGGAAACTTTTCGAATCATTTACGCACCGTGGAATCATCAACGGTTCCTCATGGTACACAGTACATATACTTTATTGTGTATATGAAGCTTACTTGGTTTTTTGGAAATAAAGGGGCATAATATATCAAAACTGCTCGTTATTTTCTGTTATTTTAATGGTTAATACAATTTCAAAAACATATACAAACAACACAATTTTCTTCCCAAGTACCCACTCAAATTCATTATGTCAATAGAATGTCCTTGTAAAAGTATTAGTCCATTCTTCTTTGAATATTTATGGGATGATTTTTTAGTGCGTCCGAACTTTCAAATTAGACAATTTAATTAAAATAACTTTATTTAAATAAAGCAACAACCAAATTAGATACCTTCAAACTATTTATTTTATGTGAAATAACATTCAATGGCATTAATGTTTAAAAACAATTTCGGGCAAATATCCGCTGCGGCTACTTCTGATTAAGTAAAATTGCCGAATTTCCGAAAATTGCTGTAAATCCAATTTCCGACTACTTTTTCAATGGATTCGGGGTCTTATGTCCGCAATTGTCCGAGTTATGTTGACTTCTAACGCGTCAATATTTGCTGGAACATGATTCCAAAGAAAATAATCTAAAGACATTAAATCACATGGTCTGGGTGGCCAATTCCGTCCCCCAAGGTCCGTTCCCCGAAATACTTTTCTCACCTAATTGTTCCCTCAATAAATCGATCGTTGGTTTGGTTGTCTGACATGTAGAGCCATCCTATTGGAACTATATTTTGTCCAGATCAATACAATTCAAATTCGGAATTAAATAATCATTGATCATCGGTCTGTGATATTCCCATTAATGTTAACGTGCTTTCTAGCTTGATTAAAAAAAATACAGCCCAGTGATGCCATCAGCGTACAATCCGAACCAAACGGCGCATCTTTCTAGATACAACGGCAATTATTAGATCATTTGCGGATTATTTTCAATCCAAATGCGATAATTTTGTTTAAACGTATCTATTTAGCAAAAAATAAGCTTCGTCGCTGACAAAAATTTGCGGTTAAATTCTGGTTCAAGTTGCAATTGATTTTGAGCCCGTTCACCGGACGTGCGATACAGACGATGGTCTTGCGGCTTCAGTTCTTAGATAAGCTGGACCTTGTAAGGCACCAGACCAAGATCTTCATACGTAGTTAAATAACAAAGCTCAATTTCCTGTGAACGGCCACGAATTGATAAATTTGGGTCTTCATCAACACTGCCAGCAACAGTAGCGATGTTTTCTTTGGAATGCATAGTTTTTACCTTGTTTCTATTTTAATATCGAGCAGCGTGAAATGCCTTTGGAATTAACACATAACACTGATTTTAATAATAAATTTCGACAATGTGCAAGCATTGGTCTGATGTTAAAAGTTCCATGATGATTTGCCAGACTATATTGAATAATTTTGATACTAGATTCGCACAAAGTCACAATTCGTTTGACAGCGATCCTATCGGAAGTTCGGACACACTAAAAAATCATCTTTTATCATAGAACCAGCAGTGTATAATTTTTTTGCATTAAATCAATTCAATGTTATTATGATATGAGGTTTGACATATAACTAAAAGTGAAGTTGTTCTTTTAATTTAAGTCAATTCGTCAGGGGACTGTGAGATAGATTCAAGAAAATTATGGAAAATGAAAAAACGTTTAGATTATTATGTAAATAATCAAATACACCAAAAAATATTCTAAGTTAATGTTGTATTAAATATTCAAGGAAACTCTATCTCTAGCCACTTAAAACGAAATTAGACAATCTTCAGTATCATGTTAATCATATGCATTAGAAATCAGATAAAATTAACTGGAGATGATGATCCTAATAAACGAGTACAGTTTTGGAAGAAAATTAATAAGATTATTCGACAAAAATAACCTGGACTTAAGGAACGTACATTTTTATGATAAATTATATTTTACGTTGAATTAACAGAAATGCCCCATACTGGGCGTTTCTGTTACTTCAACGTAAAATACATTTACATTTATAAGAGAAGGCCACACACAAGAGCCAGAGAAAGACGACATTTAAATTGGATTGGAAGTGTAGATCATCAAATTGTAGTTTAGTATTCATTACTAATATAACTTCTCAAACTGGCTCCTTTTTGTCTGATTCTTTATGCATACATAAAGTATTTGGTTTCAATACCTCGTGAACCTTCACATTTTACAATGTGTTAAGATTGTTTTAACCTCCAAAAATAAGTAGAAATGGATTATTGAAATGGTAAGGACTCAATATAACAGCTCTCTTGATCACTTTTTGTGAAAGTGTTTAAGAATCACTGTGTTCTAGATAAAACTTGTGACTATTGAGGTCTTAAATGAAGGACTAAGACATTAATGTTGGTTTATTTCTGGTGGATTTTTTATATATGTAAAAAATACATTTTATTCTCATTCAGGATATTATATTTATTTTCGATACGGAGATATCTTGAGAAAAAGTAATACAGTAGTTGAGTAAGATTGAGAGCAAATTATTCTTTTTCAGTTTGGTTTAGCTATAAACTAATAGTACTGGGGAACAGCAATTTTGTTGACTTGGATCTGTGACTTGTTTTTGACTAATTTTTCATCTCTGAATTCAAAAATATTCACAGTTTTTCTCTATCACGTCAAATTCTTAAGCTACAACATACCCCTCATTTTACCTTAAAAGTGTACATACGAAAGGAAATAAGGTGAGATCTGACCAAATAGATTAGAATATTCTATTTGTACAGGGGTTAATATATTATTAAAAGTTAAATTGTGTATATACAAAAAATAAATAAAAGATATTATGGTAAAAATTTCTTTTTATAGCTTTTCCTGGAGTGTTCAGTCTGTGGACATTCTCGCTTGATGCTCCAACAGTAGTCAGCCATCATACTGACATCCCATCTACCTTGATACCGCGCTTCCATAACCTTTAGATCTTGGTGAAATCACTCGCCCTGTTTATAAAAACTCACTATACCCTTTTTGGATAACTTTTTCAGTAAAGGCAATGAAGTGAACTAATAATCAAAATTAAGTTGATAATTTTGATACCTTGGTATTCCTCGCGCCATTCTCACAACTATGTTATATGATGTCACTAAGTCAGGTTCTTCACGAAGCACAACATTTTCAGTTTCCGTTTCATGTGCAATTTTATATGCAAATATAGAAACGCCCCTGAGAAAAATATCTTATTTCCCAATTTGAGAAGTTTTTTGGGATTATACCTTTTCAAATTGTTTCTAGCTTTAGTTGAACAAATCTGTTCATCTACGCAAATATTCCTCCATGGGAACTGTAGTAAAAGTCTCGTTCAAATGTTATACGACAGGTTTAACTTTGGATAGTCTGTTACCATTCGGGTCATTACCTGGTGACATCATGGAATTGTCATTGAAATTCATATATTGCTTAATTTTTCGAACTTTTGTTTCGACATAGTTTCTTGGATCATAGGGGAACCAATGGACGAATTCCAATGACTGGTTACTCTTGGTAAGTATATCAATCACATCATATATATTGCTCCAATAAACTTCTGGATATCATTATCAGTTACTTGAAAGGATTTATTAGGATTTTGAATAATATAAAGATTCATTTATTCAGCAATAAAACTTATCAGGTATTTGGGAAATATAAAATATAAAAATATAAAAAAGTATTGAATAGGTATATCGAATAAATTAGTCTGTAAAGTGGAATTTCGCAGAAATCGCGTTTGTTGATTGTTTTGAATAAGATTCTTCTTTCTATTACAAGCTTCGCTTTTTTATTTTTTCATGAGATAAAGAGGATTGGCTCGTTTGCAGTTCCGGTTCTGGTGGGTATTTTCATCACAATCGAAAAAAGGTTCAATGTCATCTGATAATGGTTGGTAATCGGGATCTACAACGGTGTCTTCAAATCCACCCTCACTATCATATTGTAAAGTATATCACATATCTTGTTACCCCGCAATGATTGTGACGTCATTATTGAAGAAAATTAATTGATTTAGCAACAACATCCACCTACTTTACTTGCTACTAATATTACTCTACTTACGCAATACAATAGGAATGTCACAAATACAAAAACTTACTGCTGTCATATAAAAACGCAAAAATATTGATTGCTAACAATAAATAAACTTATTCATTCATTACCTAGATATTTATAGGAAAATAACACAATTTTCCGCACTTTTTGAATTTTATTTGAAATTTAAAATATTACAGATTAGTACATTAACACAGAATGAGTACAAACTTGTATATAGCTAAGGTCGAAGTTCAAATTGACATAAATTGATCGATTAAGCCATCTATGACTTGATTTGCGTATCAATTTTTCAATAATGTGTTACTGTAATGTTACATCGATTTGAACGAACTAAATATATTCAGTGCGTAGTCTGGTGGGATTTTCGAGATTTTTGAAAGAAGAAGAGAAACTTTGAATATAGATTGTTTTATTCCATTTAAACGGCAATTTACACCTATTTTCCTTTAAATTACAAAATTTTCTGATTGTGATGCAGTGGATATCATGAAAAATTCGTTTTATGTTAGATTTAGTACTATTATTACGATTATTAACAATTCAAAAAACTTTCAAAAAGTTTAATTTCGCAGATTTTTGTTGTAATTTTTGCAGACTATATTATTAAATACAGATAGTACAACTAGATGAACTATGTCTCGTTTGATTACTAGGAGACTGGTTTTGTTCTCTAAGAACTCAGTTCTCAGTTCTCTAAGAACAGTTAAGCTCGGATGCCTTTCTCTTGAAGTAATCGACGGCTTTTTCACCCTGGTTTTTAGGCTAGCTTTCGCTCTTGCCTATCTTAGATTAACTGCCCGAAGCGGGTCCTGACTTGTTTGGGGGTGTATTTCCATCCCAGGAGGCGTCGAACTTCTCCCCGAGAGGTAGAGTTCGACGATATCAGAATAGGGTTTGCATCGAAGTCCAGAGAAACTTCGCTAAGGTTAACCAGAAAATGACAAACATTTTACATCTGAAAATTGACTAGTCCACGTCCAGCGGGTACCGACGGTCCGTCATTTGAAGACGGAATGCAGGGATATATGATGTCGGTAATTGTAGGAATTTATGCAGGCCGGGAACTCGAGTTCGGACCCCATAGGCCTGCTGCCCGGAATTGTGGCGACGAAACAGGGTTTAGATGTTGAACTCTCCAAACCCTCCTTGGAGTCAATTGTAGTCAATTGGGCCTGAATTTGGCTCACCAATTGACCCGGTAGGCTCTACAAGCTCAGAGAAGGGATTAAGTGCTTGTTAAGGCGGCATTTTGGTAGGAACAGCGTTTCGCTGAGATCCCCACATGAAGGTTGGTGAGGGCCTAAAAAGGCCCTATTGGTTTTAGTTTGCGTTAATGGGTTCTTCGCTGGAATATTGTTTGGTCTTGCCGGGTATCCTTAAAAGCTCGCAGTGTGCGAGCCCTCGCACTTTCTGCATGCCGCTGGACTATCCTTATCCTTTTTACACTCCCTGGAGGGGTAGAGGCCTGCGCACTTGACGCAGACTGGATCTGCATGACACTTTGTTGCCGAATGACAGAATTGTTGGCAGTTGAACCTCGGCCATTCGACTTCTGACCTTGGAAGATGACTATCTGTTTGAAAAGTGTCTTAATGTTGTAAATTCCCTTCTTCTCCCTGGGGTTTACAACCTGGACTATTGCCATTGCGGCTCCTTTTTTAGTTTTCCGACTGTGGAAGTGGTTAGTGTCTCGACATGGATCGGATGGAAATCCATGTCGGTTAGTTCTTTCCTGATTGTTGGTGCCGGGATTGATTTCACTACGCCCCTGATGACAACTCATAGATTGCGTTCATCAGGAGTGCAGAACGAATGCTACTTAAAATTACATTCGTCCAGAAGCTTGGTGAGGGCTTTGTAGTCCTCGGATGTCTGTGGTCTCACCATGATTCCGTTGGGTTTTGTCGTCGATGTTCCTAGTTTGATGTTCTTCGCATTGTACAGTCTGAGAATCTGCAAGTACGACGATTTGTCTCTGAGGACAATCGGCGGTACTTTGATGTTTTTTAACCTTGCCTTCTTTTGCTTTTAGGCGTCGTCTTGTTTGGGTGGCGTCTACTTTACTGACGCAGGTTTCTTGAATATGAGTGTTTTTGTGAAGCTTTCTGAAGCCGGTTTCTTCAGAAGGGAGAATTCCTCTTTTGGTCTGCTTTTCGCAGCTCTTTTCGTCTGCTTTTTCTTATTTCTTTGCCTGCTATTGCAGTCCGACTCAGATGCTGAAATCCAGTCTGTTTCCGATAATTGGTTATCCGACCCGTGATGTGGGATATCTTCGTCCATAGCTGAATTTCTTTCTTTTTCACTATAGTAGGCTTTGACAAAAGCCTTCGACTTCTTAATGTCCTGAGCTAGTTTCCCCTTAATTTTTCGATTTCACTGAGAAGTTTCTCGTTCTTTTCAATTAGTTCTTAGTTTTCGTTACGAAATTCATCCAACTCCTATACGAGAGCTTATTCATTTCTTGTGTAAATCGCATTTGGTCTTCCAAATCGATTATACGCTTCACTTTATCTGCCAATAAACGCTGAAGAGCCTCGAAGGCTTTCTTCTTGAGGGTAAACCCCGTGGGGTTTAGCATTATCTCGTTTTTTAGCTACTTTGGCAACGTACGGAACGCTTCAAAGGCTTGAACTGGACTCCTTCGAAGTAATCGACTCGACTTCGACTTCTTCAGCTAGGTTTTTTAGTTAGCCCAGAGGCTCTTACTAGCTTACAATGAGATTACGGCCCTGAGGTGGGTACCTTTTGTTTTCAGGGGGTCTCTAGCTGACCCATTGATATGCCGGGATTGAAGATTCCGGCTATCATTAAAGTTAAAAAAAGACAAGAATTCAATTCAATTTCTTGGCGAACTTCTTGAGTTTAATAAGAAAGGACGAAGTAATCGAACCAGACATAGTCATCTTTAAGTCCGAACATAGAACAATTTAGGTGAATGTCATATGGTAACGCCACCTAGAGATCGACGTGTTACTAGCATATTTCGACATCTAACTTGCTACAGTTGATCACCCTTGTGGGCTAAGTTTAAATAAAAGAGCAGCAGAGTTCTGTCTACTTGTTGGTACTAATTATCAATATACAATAATTAACTGTAATTTAAACACAGGTAGTATGAGTACACGAACTATGTTCGATTATTAGCAGGAAAAATTATTCCACATTTTAGGACTGTGTCTGGTTCGATCGAGATTCTTAAGAAACCAAACCAAACCTTCATCAATTTTAGAAAATTCAATCCCAGCTATTAAAACAATTTAAACAAATTTAGTCTATAATTAGGAAGACAAATAATTCTTGTTTCTATCGTGATTTTTGGAAAGAAAAAATAGCCCACGTGTATGAGACTAGTGAACATGTTATTAATTTGTGGAGAGTGTCTTCAAAATGCCAATGCTGCATCTCAGCTATACGTTGAAAGTTTTTCTTTTCGGGTTAACAGATTGCCAAAATTATTTATTCGGGTTTGGTTTTGGTTTGGAAGCGCCAGAGCCACCAGTGAGATTCCCCTCTAGGAAATGCCGGAAAGACCGATAGTATCTGACAATGTGCAACGGGAAGAACAAATTTTGAATCTTGTTGAGGAAAACTCAACAACAAGTATTGGATAAATAGCACGGCAAGCTGAACTGAGCCAAAAAAAGTTTTTACAACATTACGGGAAAATCAGTTGTACCCATTTCATCTGCAACGAGTTCAAGCCTTAAAATCACAAGTGCATTTTAACAGAGTTCAGTTATGCAACTGGCTCTTACACCAACATAGGACGAATCAAAACTCTACCAGAAATATTTAGGTTATGGACGAGGTTTTATTTACCCGAGATGGAATTCACAATTCCCACAATACTCATTTTTGTTGTTGAATAATTTTCATTCTTCTAGGCAAACAAATTTTCAACATAAATTGTCGGTCAATGTGTGGGTGGCTATAGTCAACGGTATTCTTGTTGGGACTTTTATCTTGCCGGATCGTTTAACGGACGAAAACTTCATCGAATTTTTACAAAATCATTTTCCCGGTTTTCTAGAAAATGTGCCTTTGAATATAAGGCAGAACATGTGGTTCTTACATGATGGAGGGCCAGCCTGTTTTAGGTGTGAAGGGCGAGAATTCTTAGACATAACGTTTCTTAGTTAGTGGGTAGATCGTGGAGGGCCAGTTGCGTGGCCGCTTAGGTCACCAGAACCCTTGTGATTTCTTTTTATGGGCTTACATGAAAAACCCTGCACCGACTCTTGGGTACCTCACGCTCCACTTTACGTGGGGCGGTTCGACGACCACTTCGAACTTTTTCTTTAAGTACAAACGCAGGACCCGAATTAATACCGTTTTCGAAATTAATATGGTATAAGAATATATATATATATATATATATATATACATATATATATATATATATATATATATATATATATATATATATATATATATATATATATATATATATATATATATATATATATATATATGTATTTCGGGTGTCGATCCGTTGCTTCTGTGAAGAAGAATCTCATTTGGCATTTTCAAATTTTGTCCGCTTTGACTGAAGAGTCCAAATGGCGTGAACGGGTCGTTACGCAAGGTCTTATAGCCGGCCGGCGATTGCGCAGATTATATCGAGGTAGTACGGGACAATTCGCGGCGCTCGGCAACGCTGTCGGGCGTCCGTTTATTGATTTTTCTTCCTCGCCGCCACCTTGCCGCATTTCTTCTTTTTACAGAAGGGATTTCTATACTTTTGGAATGTTGCGAGCGTCGTTTCGCATATTTAGCTCACCCTTTTCTTCTATTTCAAGGGTTTCTCTGATCGTTCAGACCTTGTAGTTCTCAATATTCGCTATTTCTTTGGCTAATTAAAGATTTCCAACTAGAGGATACAGACATAGGAGCAAGTCTGGACATTGTCTCACTATATCCAAGTATCTTTATAGATGAGGCTCTGGACCTAATTTCCTCGAACGAAGACTTTCCACCATACGTGGGGAAACTCTCCGAACACTGCTTGAAGAATACATATTTTTCCTTCAACTAGCAGCTTCAACCAGCTGCTGTATATATATATATATATATATATATATATATATATATATATATATATATATATATATATATATATATATATATATATATAATATTACATCTAATATTTACATCATATATTATCTCTAATATTTTTACGGATGTTAGATAATACGACAAAGATAGTCCTTGTTGGGCTCTTTGATCTCTCAGCTCAGATCTCAGCTTAATTAAATTATACGACTTCTCTGATTTTATGAAATAGGAGTCAACTTATAATTTGTATTTAAAACTACAGCCGAGATTCGCCAGACAAATTAAGTCTCAGATTAAATCACATCATTATCTGTATGTGTAAAAATGCACGTCAATGAAAGTTTAGTTGCAAAAAATATACTTTGAACACTGCCTATACATACATATACACGCTATAAACTATATATAAAGATCTATATTGATAACTGTTTTATCATCGTTAAAGGTATATAGGAATCTATAGATGAACTGATGTGCGGACTGCAGAAGAAATTTGAAATATTTGGCAAGAACTACTCGCGAAATTGTACGTCAGGTCGAAATAAATGAAACAAGGCGGGATCGTATTAAGTACAACAAGATACTTTTAAAGGCTTACTTTTCTTATTTTTGAGTTATTTAGTGTATTGAAAGTAGACGACAACAGTATCAAGAAGTTCAAATTCGATCAAAATTGATCTATACGCGATATATCTGATCCGTAAATTTTACAGGAACCTTCACTGTAACGATTCAGGATTGCTTCGGAAATATATAGTTTAAAATTATACACTGCGCAAATTACATTGTCACGTTATAAAAGACGTAAAAAAATGAAAATAAGTGGGGACATTTCAAATATCATTATCATCATTTAAACATGCCACCAGAACAAGTATGTTCGATATCCATATGCGCTAACGCTAATAGTTTTCGGACGATTTGAACATAATTACCTGCATGCCTTAGGAGTTAGTAAAAATTCGGTCATACACACACCATCCAGACGGGAACATTGGCATATTCCTATATCGTCCACCATTAACACTAACACGATTTCCATCATTGTCTTTAGAAAATAAGGTCGTATTACTCAAAAAACGCATTAAACAGTGACTATCTAAGGATGAAGAGGTAACTCCTGAATCATTAGAGGATTTCATAGGCCCAAATCTAGTAGTTATGTTTGTTCCAAATTCATTAAGCCAGGTTCGTCGAAAAACATTTTTTTTTCCTCAAAGTGGGGTCGCTTTTGATGGTAGATACGAATAATTTCTATAAAAAATATCTTTTCATAGTGAATTGGTACAATATACTAAACCCAGCAGTCTAAGTCTATAAGTTACATTTACATTTCAAACAGTGTTGCCGCTATTACGTTTTAAGTTCTACCACTCTTACTGGAACTTTTTATCATTGGTATAAAGGAGACAGTTATTAATCCTGTAGTCTGTATATATTTTTTGTCTTTTGATTTGAGTATTTTCTCTCAAATTTCTAATTTTGTCTTTCTTTTTTTTAATTTGATATATTTCTTAATTACTCCTTTTTAGCTCTTCTTTCATAAGACATTTTGATAATCTTTTTGTTTGTACTGATACATTTTTGGCATAAGCTTTATCTAATCATATTTTTTTGTTCATTTTGGTTAGCATCTCTTCAGATATCTCAATTCTTAATACTCTGGTATCTACTTAAAGTACCTTGAAATTTAATTTGTTAGGTAGAATAAAACGTTTGTAGTAAAGAAAATTTTAATTTATTTAATAAAAAATTGTCATAAGTTGATTACTTATATCTAAAAGCATTTTTGCACCATTTTATATAAAATAATTAAATTAAGGTTGATAACATACAAAACTATATACAAGTATGATATAAATAATAAGCTATTAACATAATGAATATATTGACTAAATAACACATGTAATATATAACATATAAAACATATATGTAGAATTTGATATTATTAATGTGTAACCAAAATAATGAAGATGTGTTCAATTAACAAAATGGTCATATAAATACTTAACTAATAACAAATTATGTTTAGATTAAAAAACGTTCGGGGATAATTTAAGTAAATTTTATTTAATTACTTAAACATCTAGATGAACCTTCGAATAACACATTTATTACTAAGTAATCTATTAAGAATTAAAGATTACCCAGGTCTACAAAATAAAAAAAAAAATGGTGCCACCGAGACTTAAACGTAATTTTAAAGTATAGTGTTTAGCAACACTCTCAGTAATATTAACAAGTCTGTTCAATTAAAAAAAAAATAGTAAAGAAAACCTGGAAGATGCCATCGTTAAAACAAACGTGTTTAAACGACCCTAACACTTTTTGTTACATTTGTGGCGAGTATTCTGTGAAAAAGTTTCGAAAACCTACATGTGAATTTGTGCAAAAAGCGTATTTCGTTTACATTAACTTGAACATCAAAGACGTTGATAAGCCATAAATGAATTGCTTCCATTTTTTGTGTTCAGAAAATGATTTTTTTTGTAATGATGTCGGTGGTCTTTTATCAAAAATGGGTTTCTTGAACTACCAGTCAAATGAATGGAGACTTTTTATAGACAGTTGGAAGCGGAGTTTGAAATGTGTTTTGCTACATGATGGCAATTAGGATGGTGCGGTATCCATTGATTGTTACAAAAATTTATAGGAATATGAAACCATACATCTTGCATTGGCAACACTCAAGTACCATGATCATAAGGGGATTATATGCGTTGATTTTTATTGGGTCAAAGCAGTGGCTACACGAAATTTCCATATTTTCTCTGATTGTGGAATAGCAGAGCTAAAAGCGAATATAGGATTAAAACAAACTGGCCTGAAAGAAAAAAACTTGACAGTTGGGAAACAAAATATCATAAATACAACGTTTGTTACTAGAAAAAAAATTACCTCCATTGCACAGAAAATTGGGACTAATGAAACAGTATGTCAAAGCATTGGATAAAAATGGTTTCTGAAAACATTTCCTAGTTTAGGTAAGGAGAAACTTAAGGTATTTTCGATCGACCACAAATTAGGCTTTTGATTAAAGATAACAATTTCGTGCGTCCAATGAATGATATACAATCATTAGCCTGGTTTTCTTTCGTCAATGTTGTAAATATTTTTCAAGGGAATTGTCCGAGAATTATCGGGAATTGGTGCAAAACATGCTGGAAAATTTTAGAAAGCTCGGATGTAGCTATAGATGCAGTAAAAGAAGCTTTTTCCATGTTCTTATTTGTTGCATTTTGTTACATTATTACAAAACCTTCGACCCCTATCATATCTCGAAAACTACACACCATTAGAATACTGGTTCAACAACGAGTATATTCAAAAACAGTTTTAGACTTCACGGCACTAAATCCACTGTAGACCTGTGTTATAGATTGATAACAAAATGCGAAAGAGGTAGGGAGACTTTATGTTAATGAAGGAGGTCCTTTAACTGGGAAAGCATCCCTATTAATGATATTTCTGACATTTGGCGTATGGATTAACTTAAGCAATTGAGAAATGTTCTTATATCTTTTAAAAACCAAAAAAACCCAAAAAACTTTTTTTGGATGAATTAGAAGATATCATATCCGAACACTATAGTGGAGTGCAATTGGCAATATATTGTAAATTTCTTCTACCTTGCATTAGTTCAAATAAAAATAAAGTGGACTGGTGAATAAACATATTTTGGTTGATGTTCAACTTCATATTGCCCTTAAAATGTAATTATTTTGAATTTGTTTATTGGGTGTTTTTATATGTAATTGCAGAGATTACCTAGAAAATGTTTTTTTAAACCACTTTTACGTTTATAAACAATTAAATCCCCAATTCTATTATCTTTAGACAACTTAAAAAAAAACGACGCTGTGTAAATATACTAAGAATATTAAAATATTAAACATATACGATCCCATCACAGATTAACCGGAGATATACCTTTTCCGTTATGCAGGGTGGATCCTAAATGAATACGATTTTTGAGTGTATTTATAATTTATTAAAGTATACTATACTATAAATAATAGAAATGTATCTTCTAAAGTTCTTTTTTTATTAACATCGTTATATCTCTTATTTACTTATTTGGACCTGACATGCAATTACTTGAGCACTTGGACGATATTCATAGCCAGATTAAAAATTCTTCTTCAATTCGCACATTATCAGCCTATCGCTTTCTGAAAGTTCTTTCAAATGTCTCGGAAATATAGAAGGTTTAGTTGAAATATTTGTTTACTTTAACAAGCTCTATTCACAATCAAAAAAGTATCATCTTAGGATTCACCATGTGAAATGGAATTCAATAAAAAAAAAGAAAACCATAAATACATTTTCATACATTAGGTCTTGTCAGAAAAATGTTTTAAAATTTTCTAGCGACAATTTGTTGTTCCTGTTATCATATGGTTTTATTAAACTTTTTTCATTTGAAAGTATCGTCTCTCTTTCTAAAAACTAGCTTATTTTTACATATATCTCTTAACAATTTTAAGGTTGATTCAGTCTGTCATTCTCTTTTCCGTGTATTTTCTGCTCCCAATTCTTATCTCGTTTTGACCAAATAAAGTTACTCTGTTGAAAATAGTCTTCGATGTAACTCAAAGATTTTTCTTTAGTTTCTGGTAGCACTAAATATAGAAACAAACTGGCTAGAAATGATGATATTCCGAACACCCAGAATACTCCGTGTATACCAATGATATTTTTGATAAAAGGAAATATTTTTGCGATGCCGAAAAGAGCGAAGTTGAAAAGCATGAAAGTGATACCACCAGCATGACCTCGAACTTTGGCTGGAAAAAGTTCTCCAAGCATAACCCCAGGTAAAACAAAGAATCCTAATGTATTTGCCGCCACATATAACAAGATAAATATAGCTGTGAGATAATGGGATTCTTGACAGTCTTGATAAAGCACCACACCTAGACATAAAGCCGATATTGTAGAGCCAATTCCACTAATCAACGATATCGTTCTCCGTCCAAGAAATGCAAGAAGCAGGCTGGCAATAATTGTAAAAATAAATCTTATACAGGCTGTTAATGATGCTGCTAGGAAATGATCGATAACTTTTCCGTTTACGTTGTTTAAAATATCAACTGCATAGAATACCACAAGGTATGTTCCGGATAGAATTTGCAGAATATTGAAGATATTTATGATTAAAAGAGGTTTAAGAACGTGTGGTTTTGTGAAAGATTTTGTAATTGGTTCTGATGGAGCATTCGCTTCAATTTTAAGGCGTTGCTGTAGATGTTCAGTTTCTTCTTTTGCCTGAAAATGAAAATAAATTATTATATAAAATAATAAGTAGTAGGTGTTGGTATTCATGTATATAAATACTACAGTTTAACATGTTTTATAAAACTTAAGTGCGAAACACCGTCCCGTTATAGCTTTCTTGTAATAATTGCTAATTGCTAATGAACTGAAGCGTTGAAAAATTAGAATCGCTGCTTTGAGCCAAACAAGAAGACCGGATTACAGTACTGTTATCGAAGTTTGTTGCGGTTGTGCATTCTATTGGAAAGGTAAATCAGCTGCGGAGAGATGAACTCTTGGCGTGAGTCTAGCGGTAAGTAATACCATGCTGCCGAACCTGCTCGGACTGCATAACGAAATTACAGAAAATCTAATGACAGCGAGATACAGACTAGACAGAAACAACAATGTCACTGTAGGTTCCAGGACTGTCTAGTTTCAGGTTCACTGTACCGACCAAGAAGAAAAATATCGTTTCTGTGATGATGTGCCAAATGCTGCGATAAAACAGCACAACTCAGGAATTTCAACGCCAGAGTTGGTCGAAGATATGAAGTATGCGGCTACCTGATTGGAGTGAATGGCGTATGGAACATGAGCTCTAACGAACTTATGCTTCTGAACTTATATTCTCAGTTTCTGCTTATAATAACTAAAACACATTATAGTCAAAAGAATAGATACAAAACATCATGGCAACATCGACGCTCTAAACATTATTGATATCTGACCAATTCTGTTATAGTCAGTAAACGAGGTGTGAAAGATGTTAATATTACAAAAGCTGATGATTGCTGGACTCATCAGCTCTCGGCTGATGATTGCTGGACTGATCATCGACTAATCAGATCTGAAATTAAATGGTCTTTAAATAAAAACACCTAACACAATGGTCTGCTAGAAAACCGTAAATTTCAGTGGATGGATTAATGGGCGAGAGGTGTTTGGAACCTCTCGTATTTAATCTGGAAAAGTGGCTTGAGTCATATGAAGTCAAGGAGGATACACGTGTAAAAACAGTGGTGGGAATATCATAAGATACCCATCTAGGCTGATGCACATAATTACACTTCTGCACAATGACATGAATGCAAAAGTTTTGATACAAATGGGCGAAACTGAGGCCTTTGAGATTAAGACCGGTGTTAAGCAGGGCTGTGTAATCGCTTCGATGCTTTTTTCCGTGTTTGTTGCCGCTGTCCTGGATCATGTCCGTGGCTGTTTGCCGTATTCAGTTGAGATATGATATAGTATGGATGGAGGCCTATTCAACCTAGCACAACCTAGAGCTTAATCAAAAACAAGCGAGGCTGTAGCCCTACGATGCTGCAGTATACGGATGACTATGCCCTTGTAGTGCATAGCGCTTGATTTGTGAGTGAGGCCTATGGTGCGTTTGGACTTAAAATAATAATAATGATAATAATAATAATGTTTATTGTCTAGCAGGAACATGTACCAATAACAAGACAAATTAAATAAATAATTATGTTTTACAAAACTAAAAAAAAAGGAAAAAATTAAATTGAGAATTGATTACAAATTAAGCATGAAATTATACTAATACATTAAACTGATGTCTATATATAATCATAACTATATCTATGTAAACCACTATTGCTAGAACAAGATAATCTATATTATTTGACAAAGTAACGAGTACATAACATAAGTATAAGTATAAGATTAGAAGTCGAAAAGATAATACATCAATATTAAAAAACAACAAATATCATTCATTTATCAAATGTATAGCGTCCTGCAGGGCCCGCACTAGTGAACAAGGGGAAACTGAGTACAGATCCACATCAGAATGAACACTCAAAAGATGGCAATATCTGCAAGCACGCAATAGTGGCGCCCTGCTCTCAAAATTAGTCAGGGCACGGGGCACTCTAAAGGTGTTAGACCTCCTAGCAAAGAATTGAGGTACAAGAAATGGCAATTGCTCCAATAGTTCAGGGCAATCGATAAGCCCGTTGATCAACTTGTAGAGGAATATTTGAGACATACAAATCCTCCGATGTGAGAGGGATTGCATCCGAAATCTGTCAAGGAGCACCCGCTGGTCAATTTCTCTAGCCGGATAGTGACCATCAACCCTATATGCTAGGTATTTGAGGAATCTACGCTGCACACTCTCTAGTTTATTGACATGAATCCGATAAATTGGCGACCATATCAACGAAGCATACTCCAATCTTGAGCGAACCAATGAATTGAAAAGTGTAGTTAAACATGAGACACTTCTAAAATCACCCGTAGATCGGATTATAAATCCCAGGGTTCGTAATGCTGTCAGTGTCACCATCTGTACATGCTGATTAAAACTCAACTCTGCATCCACCATTATCCCAAGATCCTTCACCAAGTCAAAGTTTTCCAACACTACACCATCAATAATATAGTCAAATTGAATAGGGTTGCGGCTTCTGCAGAATGTTAAGCGCTTACACTTCCGAGTATTTAGTGGGAGTCCATTTTGGTCACATCAGGCGCTCAGCAAGTGCAGGTCATGTTGAAGTTCAACACAATCTTGCTGAGAATTAATAGGTCTGAAGATCTTCAGATCGTCAGCAAAGAGTAAAGTTTGACTTGTTATATTCTAAGTGATGTCATTAATGTAAATCGCGAAGATAAGTGGAGCCAGGTTGCTACCCTGGGGCGCACCGCTGGTTGCGACAAACTCATCAGATTTGAAGCCATTATCCTCAACAAACTGCCTGCGTTGAGCAAGATAGGAGATGAAGAACTTTATCAACTCATCATGGAAGCCCACACTATCCATCTTACTTGCCAAAAAGGAGTGATCAAGCCTATCAAAAGCCTTGGAGAAATCGGTATACACAGTATCAACCTGCGCTTTTGGCCCAAGAGCTCTAAAACTACTCTGAAAGAAACAAGACATGTTGGTAACTGTGGATCTCTTATGGAAAAATCCATGCTGACTAGACACTATCCTATTTTTGACTTGGCTGAATATTTTTTCGTGTAATACGGACTCGAACACCTTTGAAAAATTTGAGAGTATGGATATAGGTCGATAGTTGGACACATCAGAGGCATCCCTAGACTTGAAGACGGGACATATTCGAGCGATCTTCCAAATGTCAGGAAACGTACACGTAGATACGTATGCATTAAAAAGTATTGCTAAAGGCCCTGCCAGTGCATATGCACAGTCTCTCAATAAGAATGCAGGAACTCGATCAAAGCCAGATATCATTTTTGACTTAACGTTCTTTAAAGCTCTGAGGACATCTTTCTCCTCCAAACTACCAACTGATATAGGGTCAACCGAACCAAAGGTCCTGACATAATTCATATCCCCGGAAGGTATAAATACACTACCAAAAAAGGAAGCAAAGGTATTCACTATGTCCTGAGGCTCATTCAGTTCGCTACCATTAGCTTTCATGGTGCCTGGTATTCGAGACGTACGTTTTTTTTATGAATAAACCTCCATAATTCCTTAATTCCTTAGGATCAGATTACAGATTTCATAATTCCTTAGGATCAGACCAGAAAATAAATGAACAAATAACGAAAATATTGTAACCAACAGCACCAAACATCCATAGGGAGATGGCGGATATTGTTGAGAGTGATCAACCACTAGAAAAGGTATCACGCTTTCCGTATTTGGAAAGTCAAATTTCTCTTCCTCTTCTGTCGATTACATATAGAATAGAGTGTTGGTGCTAATTTTGGATGTCTAATGAAAGTGTTCAGTAATCGAGATTTGTGGGAACACACTAAAATCAGTGTTTACAATGCCATCATAATTTCTACTCTTCTGTATGGAGGTGAATCCTGGGTCCTGTATCGCAAGCAAAAAAAAAAACAACTCGAGAGATTTTATCAAGGCTGCTGGATGCATATGGAAACTCTTTAGAATAAAATGGTAAGATTAACAGACCAATATGGATGTACTTGAAAGAGCCAACAGTTTGAGCATAGGACACTAGATCATAAAATTCAGCTGAGATGGTTAGGTTATTGTCAAAGGATGCCGGACACTAATATGTAGAAGCAGATTCTCTATAGCGAATTAAAGAAAAAAAAAGAAATCTGGGGTATCCAAAAAGATTTAAAGACGTAATAAAATCCCCTCTAAAAAATTCTATATCAAGCGTGCCCGAATGGGAAAAGACGACAAACAACATACTCAAATGGCCTGAGAAGACATACAAAGCTGTACAGCTCTATGAGAAAAATTATCGTCAAAAAGCAGGCGCAAAAAGCCGAACAGGCTGGATCGCGTGTGACAATTCTGAATCTTCTACCTTTATATGCCTAGGATTCGGAAGAATATGTAGGTCTAAGCTGGGGTATCTGGATAGTCATCCAGCCTGCCTTTTGAAAACATTGTGCTATTCTAGTTCCATAGCTATCAAGTTTCCAAGATGATCTCATTCCATGGCCAAATCCGCCAGTTCTCGCAAAAGACGCTGAACAGGCCCTCAAGCGTCACGGCCACGTGTGCATTACTTAATATTCATTAGTAGCATCATTATTATTATTATTCACGTATGGGCCCTGGTGGACCACGCGAAGTACAATTAGAGGCGTTTGTTGTTGTTAGCCTTCCTTTGAGCCCATACTAATTTCATTCTTTCGCTATGAGCTTTTTTCTTTTCGTCAGACCAAGTTGTTCCAGTCTTCCTACATTTTTCTCTCTGGCCAACCTTCCAAACGTTAACCTTGTGCCTGAAACAGCCTCTATCCTGAATTTCACTTTGTGTAATATTTGCTGATCTTAGGTCCTCTTTAATTGCAGCAATCCATTTATTTATTTCTACTTTAGCTCTACTCCTATTTTCATAAAATTCGATTATTTGTCTAGTTAGCCTACAAGGATTCATCCGTTTGATGTGTCCGTAAAACTTAAGTCTTCTTTTTCTCATATCGCTATGTATATCTGTGTATTGTTTGATTTCTTGGTTTTCTCGAAGTCGGTATGTTGTGCTATTTATTTGTTTGGGGCCTAGGATTTTTCTTATAATTTTTCTTTTCTTCTTTTCAATGTCCTCGATGTCCTTCTTTCTATTCAAAATGAGCGTTTCTGCCCCATATAGACATTCTGGCTTAATAACCGTGTTGTAATGTTTCAGTTTTGTGTTTTTAGATAGGCATTTTTTGTTGTAAATATTTTGTGTAAGTCTCAATGCCGTTTCCATTTTTTGACATCTACCCTTATTGGCCGCTTTTTCCAACCCATTTTCCATGATTATTTCACCCAAATATTTGAATTGAGAGACTCGTCTGATTTTACCATATTTCGTTTTTAGAAATGGTGTTCTTAGTCTGTTGCAGGTCATGTATTCTGTCTTTTCAAAGGAAATTTGGAGTCCTACCTTTTTTGCTGTTTCTTTTAGGATTTCAATCTGTTTCTGTGCCGTTAATACATCTTGAGCTAAAATTGCTAGATCATCAGCAAATGCCAGACAATCAATTTTGATGTTGGTTCTCCCCAGTTTAATGGGCTGGTCAATATTCAGTGCCGACTTTTTTTCACGCCACTCCTGTATTACTTTTTCTAGAACACAGTTAAATAAGAGTGGCGAGAGTCCATCCCCTTGTCTCACACCAGTTTTAATTTCGAAGGGCTCTGAGATGTCACCCATGGATTTAACTTTGGACCTCGTGTTAGTTAACGTTGCTTTAATAATTGCCAGCGTTTTCAGATCTAGTCCTTGTTCTTTCAAGATTCGGAATAAAGATTCGCGGTCAATAGAATCATATGCTTTTTTGAAATCCACAAATGTACAGACGAGATTTTTATTGTACAGTTTTTGATGTCTTAGAATCAACTTTAGATTCAGGATCTGTTCAGGGCAGGATCTGCCCGGTCGAAAACCTGCTTGATATTCACCAATGTTCGGTTCTAATTGTCCCTGTGCTCTGTCTAGTAGACATTGAGATAGAATCTTGTAACAAACTGGGAGAAGAGATATTCCTCTATAGTTGTTTACATCCGTTCTATCTCCTTTCTTATGTAGTGGATGGATTAGAGCATCTTTCCAATCTTCCGGAATCCGTTCGGTTCGCCAAACTTCTTGTAGAATTTTGGTTATTTCCTTGATTGTACCTGGACCAGCGGATTTCAAAAGTTCAGCAGTGATTCCATCTTCACCAGAAGCTTTGTTATTTTTAAGCCGCTTGATTTGCCTAATTATTTCCTCTTCATTCGGTGGTAATGAATCTGGGTTTGTTTGTTTAGGGTTTAGTGTTGGTAATTTGTTTAAGGGCTCAGGACAGTTTAGTATTTGTTCAAAATATTTCGCAAGTTCTTTGCAATTGTCTTGGTTATTTAGAGCTAATTGTCCGTTTCCTTTTGAAAGCATAGGCTCTGCGGTGATTGATTGTTTTCATATTTTCTTTTAGTTTGTCTAATTAGCTTCGATGTTTCTTTTCTTACTTCCAAAAAGATGTTATAGTTTATCGCTGTTTTTTGACTGTTCCAATCTTTGAATGCTTTACTTCGGCTTAATACTGCTTGCTCGCAAACTTCATCCCACCACGGATGTTTTCTACGTTTTTGTAAAGGGACCAACTTTAAGGCTGTTTTAATGATTTTTTGTTTTAATTCTTGCCAGTTCTGAACAGGTTGTTTATCTTCTTCTTCTGTTAGGGCTGGTTTTATTTTCGTTGGGTCAAACTTTGGTATTAGCAGCCCCTTTTAAATAAGTTTTCGAGGTTTTAAGCTAAGTTTGATTCTAGTCAAGTAGTGATCCGTGTCTATATTTGCTCCTTTCGTGACTTGAACATTCAAAATCTCTTTATAATTGGGGTACGAAATGGCAACATGGTCAATTTGAAATTCCCCCATGTACGTGTTGGGGCACATTATTATTGTTTATTTTCTGTTTTATGTTACAAATATAGTATTTTATAAAAATAAAACTTTTTTTTTAAAAAGTAAAGTTGCTTTGAGTGATATAACAAATTGGTGCAGTCGTGCGGATTCTGAAAAACGCCGAAAGAACAAGGAAGTCCTAACTATCGACGGTGGATCCCAATCCTTTAATCAGAGGAACAAAAAAATCGGACAAGTCCTCACTCAACGTGCTACGGAAGGAACACCTGGTGAAGCCTCTGGTGCAACATGTTAGAGAACAAGTCAACTCCAAAAGAACTTCATGCAGTCCACGATCATACTGTAAGTGAATCATCACGTTATACAATTGTTTTTCTTTTATTTTTATTCGAATTTAACACTGTTCGATTTTCCAATTATTCATTATTATTAAGTTATTATTAATAACCAATTATTAAATCAATCAAAATGGCTACAAACCAAAAAGGTAACCGAATTTGAAGTAGAACCATATAAATTGTCCGAAATATTTTCAATAATACCGGAATATAAAGGCAACCAAATATTTTTAAACACATTTCTGAATGCGTGTGAGTGTGCATATAATATGTCTAATACGGAGCAAAAGAATCTATTAGTCATTCACATAAAAAATAAATTAAGAGGAAAAGCAGCTCAATTAGTAAGCTCAAGAAACCCTAATTCATTTCTTGAAATCAAACAACTCCTAAACCTACATTTTGGCGATTCTAGAGATCTTTCAGCCCTAATCCAAGACTTACAGATGCTAATACAACTCCCAAACGAATCTGCCCTTACATTTTAAAACCGACTCCAAGTGCTTAATGCGAAAATGCACTCTTGTATTCATAAATCATACAATTTAACCCCAGAACAAAAACAAGCACAAATATGTCTTATCGAAACAATGGCCCTTAATACACTTCTAACTGGACTTGAACCCCGATTAGGACAAATCATTCGTGCCAGTCAATTACGAGATCTCCCGGAAGCACAATCCCGTATCCGTCGAGAATTACAATTATCATATTTCGAAAACCAGAAATTCAATAAGCCCGTTGTAAATATACAAATTAAATCGCAAAATAATATACCGAGAAAACCACAATCGCAAATTTTAAAATGTTTCTCATGTAGCAAAAGCGGTCACTCCTCCAATCAATGTCATTTCCGACAACAAATTACATACAGCCCAAGCAACACACCAAACTTCCAAAGATCAATCAATTTCCAAAGATCAATCAATTTCCAACAACAAACTCTACCTGGCCCAAGCAACGTCCAATCAGTCATAAGAGAAAACCCTAATTTCCGACCAAATCAACACCGAACTCATTACGTTGGTTTCGATAACAATCAAGACTATCCTGCTAACGATGAAGAATATTCTAAGTATGTAGAACCCGATCTTTATTATAAAGAATATCCTGAATACTCATATGATCGCCAAAACAACTATCAAGATGATACGTCTCAAACAATGTATCAACATTTTCCTCATATCCAGCACAAAGGACACCCTCCAGATTTTCCGATCGAACAAGTACAAATTACAAATCAGATACAAGTTTTAAACTTAGACAATATGAACCCGGATTTGAATTTTCCCGAACAAACCTTTCTATAAACGCGCTGCTGACCCTTAAATCTTAAAATCTCTATTACATAAAAGACGCTACAAATACTTTCAAATTACTTATTGATACCGGCACAGGAATTTCCATATTTAAAGAAAAAACCGTTAAACGTTTTCCTCAAAGATCTCCCGAACAAATTGCAATTCAAGGCATAACCAATCATTATCCAATCATACCAATCATACCAATCAATCGGTTTATTACCGAATCAATACTTGTACCATTTGCTTTAAACGACCCTCATAAAGTATATATTTTCAACCTAGATATCGATTTCGATGGTATTTTAGGCCTAGCTTTTTTGGAACATTATAAATGTGTCATCGATTTAAAAACGAAACAATTAATAACGAACTTTAAAATATCCCCTTATTCAAAGTCGAAAATCAAGAAAAATGTAACGAAACTATTAATGAACCAATACATAATACTATTTCAATTGAACCGAGAACAGAAAAAATATTTAAATTAAAATGTAACTTATCAAATACGGATGCAATTCTCTTAACTCAAGAAAAAGAAAACGTGAGAATTCCAAGCGCTTTAGTACACGTAAACGGAAAAGGTGAATTTCATACGACGATTATAAACGCAAACGCGATCCCAAAAACTGTCGACTTTTCAGAAATATTACTTGAACCATATAATGACATTGACCCCATTTTTATTTATACGAGCACTTAAAAAATATATTAACATACCGGTTGATGGAAAAGAAACAATTTTGGATCAACTACGAATTAATCATTTGAATGACGAAGATAAAGAATATATAACGAATCTATGTATCGAATTTAGTGACATATTTTATTTAGAAGGCGATAAATTATCATTTACCAATGAAATTAAACATCCAATATAAACCGATAATGCAAGACCTATATCAACAAAATCATATAGATAACCGCAGATCCACAAAGAAGAGGTGAAAACTCAAATAAATAAAATGCTAGATCAGAATATAATTAGACATTGGATTTCACCCTGGTCTTCTCCAGTTTGGGTAGTACCTAAGAAGCTCGATGGTTCAGGCAAACAAAAATGGAGAGTAGTCATTGACTATCACAAGTTAAATGAAGTTACCGTCACTGATAAGTACCCGTTACCCAATATATCTGACCTCCTTGATCAATTAGGTAAATGCCAGTACTTTACAACCCTCGATTTGGCGTCAGGATTTCACCAGATTGAGATCAATCCCGATGACATTGCAAAAACAGCATTTTCTGTAGACAATGGTCACTACGAGTTTGTACGTATGCCATTCGGATTAAACCTCCACTTTCCAACGCGTTATGGATAACATTCTCTTAGGAATCCAGAATGAACGATGCCTTGTGTACATGGATGATATCATCGTATATTCATCAACCATTCACGAACACATGACCCGGCTTAATGAAATATTTACAAGACTCCGAAATGCTAATCTAAAAATACAGCCTGACAAATGCGAATTCTTAAGAAAAGAAGTTGCATATCTTGGTCACATCATCACCGAAGATGGAGTAAAACCAAATCCAGCTAAAATAAATTGCATACAAAATTTTCCACAGCCCAAAAACCCAAAAGATGTTAAATCATTCCTTGGTTTAGCAGGTTATTACTGTAGATTTATACCGAATTTTGCAAAACTATCAAAACCATTAACAAAACTTCTGCAGAAAGATGTTCCTTTTTTCTTTGACTCTGAATGTAAATCATCTTTTAGCGATCTAAAAACGGCACTTATATCAGATCCAATTCTTAGATATCCAAATTTTGAAGAACCATTTGTTCTGACGACCGATGCTAGTGCTTTTGCTATTGGAGCAGTCCTTTCTCAAGGTCCAATAGGTAAAGATCTACCTGTAAGCTATGCTTCTAGAACACTGTGTAACGCTGAAACTAAATACTCCACAATAGAATGAGAGTTACTCGCTATTGTCTGGGCAGTTAAACACTTCCGCGCCTATCTTTTTGGCAGAAAATTTAGCCTAGTCACAGATCACCGCCCTTTAACATGGTTTTTTTTTTCTATTAAAGACCCAGGAAGTAGACTAGCTAGATGGAGACTTAAGCTAGAGGAATACGACTACAAAATCGAATACAAACCTGGTAAAATTAATAAAAATGCCGACGCATTATCGAGAATCAAACTTCACTTCCAACAAATCACTGATCAACTGATCAACAAATCACTTCCAACAATATCCAATCTCCAACAATCTCCAAACACCTCCAATCGAAAGTATCAATTTTAGCATCTAATGACTCTGAGAAAAAAAACGATACAGACGAATCGAAATCAGAGACACTAACCGAAGATCAAGATCAAAAAGTAACCGAAGAATATAATAACTTTGTACACGCTTACAAAACAAAATCAATAATTGACTATTCGAACATAGAGATAACAAACGATCAGTTAATAGACAAAACTCATAAAAACATTATCACCTTTTTTTGGCAAAATAAATTAGAGAATATACATCACCAAATTATTGATGACATCTTCCAAGAAAATATCGATCTTAATGAAAACAAAGTAAACGTTCTACAAAGTAAACCTGTAAAAGAACGTAATTATTTCATAATTTTCCTTAATTTCGATCCTGAAAGTGTAGTTCAAAAAATATTTTACTCTTTTTATAAAGACCAAAATAAATTCGATAGTTCCAAAATCTATTACATTGAAAATAATTTGGATTTGCCAATCCTAGAAATAATATCCTTTGTATTCGCGAACGAAGACATTAAATTTAAAATCTGTCAGAACATCATAAAGATACCAGACCGAGATGAAATACCAATCATCCTAGACCAGTACCATACAGGAAAAAATATCATACATCGCGGAATAAATGAAACTATTCGTCGAATTAAATCAAAGTATAATTGGACATGACTTACGAAAGATGTGGAACAATTTATTAAAAGTTGCGAAATCTGTCTCATGAAGTCGAAAATCCAAATGAACATCCATTCAATATCTTACCTTACGCAATTATCTGCTATAACAATACCAAAAATAAAACACATGGTTTCACACCATATGAATTAATTTTCGGACCTGAAACTTTTTACAACCAAGCAAACCTGATAACTAAATATATCCGAGACCTCAATAATAGAATGGAATATTATTACAAAATTGCAAGAGAAAAAACTGAGTTACAAAAAGAAAAAGCTAAACTTAGATTTGATAAAAACGTTAAAGATATCACCAAATATAAATTAGGCGATAAAGTATATGTTAAAGATACCCAAATTAAAGATAAAAGTAAATATTTATTTAATGGACCCTTCGAAATAACTAAACTATTTGACAATTCTGCTATTGTATTAAACCCGCATACAAACATATCAACTAAAATAAATTTTGACCGACTGAAACCCTACTATGAGTAGTATTCTTTTGGTTTCAGATCACTATGGATGATGCAAGCTATCGCAGCCCAAGTAGTTCTAACACCCGTTAATAACACTATAGGTATCTTCTACCACGAAGAAAGCAATTTAAAAATTTCAAACAATAAATGGACACTTTTAGTATACAAAGAGTTGGAATCAATTAAGGAAGAAATCGATGAGAAAACATTTAACGATTATATTAAATTAATCCAAACAGCGATAATAAATATTTCCGATGATATAGCTTTTTATGAAGCACAAGTTAAAGTTTTAAGCTTATGTGAATCTCTAATGGAAAACTATATATTTCTCGAAGATTCAATTAATATAATAATAGATTCAATAATTATCATTACGCCTTTAGATTTGATTGATTCATTGCAAGAAATCTCCAAATCTCTTGTTAAAAATAATTTACCATTACCAGCTAATTATCTTGACGTAATCGAATTAGAAGCTTATCAATCTGATTCTAAAATAATATTTGTTCTTAAAGTTCCTCTTGTCGAACCAGAAACTTACACTCTTTATCATCTTTATCCAATTCCAGTATTGGATAACCGAACAGGAGTTTTTCATATATTACCAACAACACACAAATATATTGCGCGTGATGATCATTCATTATTGTATGTATTACCACGAAATTTGGACAATTGTAAAACTATTCCTTGAAATACAAAAATCTGCTTCAACATCCTTCCGTATCCGATAGACAGTGATGCGATTTGCGAAGCACAATTACTTCGACAACTATATGGATTGCCAAAAACTTGTCAAACAACACTCCTTTTTGCTAAGGACTACAATGTTTATGAAACAAGTACTCATGCCAACGAATCCCTCGATGAAGAAATCGAACTAAATTAGCCAAAAGTTGTTGCCAAAGCATCAACTTTTTCAAAAAAAAGGGAGTGGTGATATGTGGTTATAAGCAATATTATTTCACGACATTGTGCAATTCTAGTCCCATAGCTTTCAAGTTTCCAAGATGACCTCATTCTATGGCCAAATCCGCCAGTTCTCGCAAAAGACGCTGAACAAGCCTTCAAGCGTCACGGCCACCTACATGGTTGCCACCCAGAAGATGCCTAACAAACACTTTTAATGTATAAATAGTAAAATTACCGAGATATTGTGTGCATTACTTAATATTCATTAGTAGCATCATTATTATTGTTTATTATTATTCACGTATGGGCCCGGGTGGACCCCGCGAAGTACAATTAGAGGCGTTTGTTGTTGTTAACGTTCCTTTGCGCCCATACTAATTTCATTCTTTCGCTATGAGCTTTTTTCTTTCGTCAGACCATTGCATAATCGCAGCAATCCATTTAATTATTTCTACTTTAGCTCTACTCCTATTTTCATAAAATTCGACTATTTGTCTAGTTAGCCTATTTGGATTCATCCGTTTTATGTGTCCGTAAAACTTAAGTCTTCTTTTTCTCATATCGCTATGTATATCTGTGTATTGTTTGATTTCTTGGTTTTCTCGAAGTCGGTATGTTGTTGTATTTATTTGTTTGGGGCCTAGGATTTTTCTTATAATTTTTCTTTCCTTCTTTTCAATGTCCTCGATGTCTCTCTTTCTATTCAAAATGAGCGTTTCTGCCCCATATAGACATTCTGGCTTAATAACTGTGTTGTAATGTCTCAGTTTTGTGTTTTTAGATAGGTATTTTTTGTTGTAAATATTTTGTGTAAGTCTCAATGCCGTTTCCATTTTTTGACATCTACCCTTATTGGCCGCTTTTTCCAACCCATTTTCCATGATTATTTTACCCAAATATTTGAATTGAGAGACTCGTCTGATGTTACCATATTTTGTTTTTAGAAATGGTGTTCTTAGTCTATTGCAGGTCATGTATTGTCTTTTCAAAGGAAATTTGGAGTCCTACCTTTTCTGCTGTTTCTTTTAGAATTTCAATGTGTTTCTGTGCCGTTAATACATCTTGAGCCAAAATTGCTAGATTATCAGCAAACGCCAGACAATCAATTTTGATGTTGGTTTTCCCCAGTTTAATGGGCTGGTCAATATTCAGGGCAGACTTTTTTTCACGCCACTCCTGTATTACTTTTTCTAGAACACAGTTAAATACGAGTGGCGAGAGTCCATCCCCTTGTCTCACTCCAGTTTTAATTTCCAAGAGGATTTCAAAAGTTCCGCAGTGATTCCATCTTCACCAGAAGCTTTGTTATTTTTAAGTCGCTTAATTTGCCTAATTATTTCATCTTCATTCCTTGGTAATGACTCTGGGTTTGTTTGTTTAGGGTTTAGTGTTAGTAATCTGTTTAAGGGCTCAGGACAGGCTAGTATTTTGCAAGTTCTTTGCAATTGTCTTGGTTATTTAGAGCTGACTGTCCGTTTTCCTTTTGGAAGCAAAGACTTTGGGGTTGATACCCTGTTAATTTAGTTTTAAATGTTTTGTAAAAGTTTCGGGTGTTATTTTTTTTGAAAACATGTTTTTCGTCAATTGGAAATTGTCAAAGTAAAAATTAAAATTAAACATATTTTGCGTTTGATTACAGCTAAAATTATGTTAGGTAATTGTGAAAAGAGTGTGCATATTGACTGAACTAAAATTTCATTTGGTGCGAGTAGGTTTTAAAGTGTATGATATTTAGGAATATTGGTACCTAGCCACAAGCTGTTGCTTGTGGATAGCATGTTGGATATTTATTAAAATTAGATAATAATTTATTTTGCAATGAACTGTGAAAACAGTTATAATTTTACATAATAAACACTAGGCGCATTGAAAAGTTCGCGGAGCGCACCTATAGAGCAGTAAAAGAACTATATTATCTACTACATTCGATCTATTAAGTTGATCTGTCAATTAATTCATACAAAAACAGCAGCTTAAAGTAAACGTATCAGTGTTATTTTTTAAAAGGGAAAATATTGAAAATCGTGCAGTGATTAAATTCTTTGTAAAAAAAGGTTTAAAGGCAATGGAACTTTATAATGAAATGGTAAATGCATTAGGGCAGCTTGGTCCTTCAAAAACAATGGTTTGTAAGTGGGCAGGTGAGTTTACGTGGTCGTGCAAGCCTGGATGATGATCCTCGTTCTGGACGTCCAACAAGTGCAACTACTGAACAAATAATTAATTCTATACATATATATATATATATATATATATATATATATATATATATATATATATATATATATATATATATATATATATATTTGAAAAGATACAATACATGACCTGCAACAGACTAAGAACGCCATTTCTAAAAACAAAATATGGTAACACCAGACGAATCTCTCAATTCAAATATTTGGGTGAAATAATCATGGAAAATGGGTTAGAAAAAGCGGCCAATAAGGGTAGATGTCCAAAAATGGAAACGGCATTGAGACTTACACAAAATATTTACAACAAAAAATGCCTATCTAAAAACACAAAACTGAGACATTACAACACAGTTATTAAGCCAGAATGTCTATATGGTGCAGAAATGCTCATTTTGAATAGAAAGAAGGACATCGAGGACATTGAAAAGAAGGAAAGAAAAATCGTATGAAAAATCCTAGGCCCCAAACAAATAAATAGCACAACATACCGACTTCGAGAAAACAAAGAAATCGAACAATACACAGGTATACATAGCGATATGAGAAAAAGAAGTCTTAAGTTTTACGGACACATAAAACGGATGAATCCGAGTAGGTTAACTAGACAAATAGTCGAATTTTATGAAAACAGGAGTGGAGCTAAAGTAGAAATAATTAAATGGATTGCTGCAGTTAAAGAGGACCTAAGATCAGCAAATATTACACAAAGTGTAATTCAGGATAGAGGCTGTTTCAGACACAAGGTTAATGTGTGGAAGGTTGGCCAGAGTGAAAAATGTAGGAAGACTGGAACAACTTGGTCTGACGAAAGGAAAACAGCTCATAGCGAAAGAATGAAATTAGTATGGGCACAAAGGAAGGCTAACAACAACAAACGCCTCTAATTGTACTTCGCGTGGTCCACTAGGGCCCATACGTGAATAATATATATATATATATATATATATATATATATATATATATATATATATATATATATATATATATATATATATATTGGTATACATACCAATTTTTTTGAAAGAATAAAATGGATTTTAAACGCCGTTTTGTAACTATTGATGAGAAACGTCGTTTTGTAACAAACCGCAGAGTGGACTGAGCCCGGTTGTTCAGCTCCAAAGCAGCCATAGTAGTCAAGATCAATTGGATGCAAAAATTCGTGAGAAACGATATGGTTTAGCGAAGAAAAAAATAATTTTTCACAATGCACCAGCTCGGAGAGATTTTCTAGCAATGGCCAAATTGAAGGAGTTACACTATGAAATATTGGAGTATCCACCATTTTCAGATCTGTCACCCTCTGACTTTTATCTGTTCCCAAACCATAAAAAATTGCTACGTAGCAACTTTTTTCCTCAAATGAAGAATTTATATCAGCCGTAGATGAATATTTTGAAAGACTTCAGAAAATCACTTCAGAGATGGAATAAATGAATTGGAGAAGAACTGGAAAAAAGGTATTGAGTTTAAGGGAGAATTTATGGAAAAATAAAGTAATTTTTTCAACTATAAACTTGATTTACCATATCCGCTCCGCGAACTTTTCGATTAATCTAGTATATAAATAATAATTTAATCAAAAAAAGAAACATGGTTAATCACGATTATAAGTGAAACAATATTTTAGAGAATTCCTGAGAATATTTCCATGAATTCATATTTATATTTATATTTATATTTATATTTATATTTATATTTATATTTATATTTATATTTATATTTATATTTATATTTATATTTATATTTATATTTATATTTATATTTATATTTATATTTATATTTATATTTATATTTATATTTATATTTATATTTATATTTATATTTATATTTATATTTATTCATATTTATATTTATATTTATTTATATTTATTTATATTTATTTATATTTATTTATATTTATTTATATTTATATTTATATTTATATTTATATTTATATTTATATTTATATTTATATTTATATTTATATTTATATTTATGTTTATATTTATATATTATTTATTTATATTTAAATATTTTGTTAAATAATGTTTATTTAATAATTAGTATTTAGTACTATATTTAGATATAATTAGATACCAGAATGATATATGAACGTGGATTTAGAAAAATACTGAGAGTTCATTGTATCATAAACAATTCGGCAGTTTTTTTGAAGATAATCAAACACTTTCTATTATTCTTTCCCACATATCGTGTGCTATTTTTTTAATGGTGGCCTGAATGTTTCGTTTAATAATACGTGAAGAATGCGTGACATTGTTCGGGATTTATTTCTGTAAACTAGAGATTTAACATAACCCCACGAAAACTAATCCAAGGGCGTAAGATCGCATGATATTGGTAGCCAGTTGACATTACTATTTCGCGAAATAACGTACCCTGTAAACTTTTCTTGCAATAAATCAATCGAATACACTCCATCAGACGAAGCCGAGAGGAACTTTGAACATAATGCCTTTATTTTAATTTTTATTTATATTTTAAAGATTAAATAAAAATTAGCGGGTTATCACTTGTAGTTATCATTGTGCGAATCAACTGTGTATCAACTCTTTTTTAAAAACAGACACAATTCGTCTTTAAATTCAAAACTCAAGCAGAAGAAATAATCTGCAATAAGTTATTAAAAATGTTAGCGTATTTAGGAAACAGCGTTAGGAAGACACCCATACATTTCTTAAGGCTCACCACATATTTCGTTTTCGCTGTCACAACATATTTCAACTTAAAGAAATATAAATATCAATTTCAAAACTATCAATATATTAAATTGATACATAAGAAACAAAAAAGGAAGTAAAAATTAGTAGTGGACCAACTAAAATTGTTCATTTCAAAACTATTAATGATAGTATCTGTTGTTTGCAAAAACGGTTAAGAAATAACATCTATCCACTATAGTTGCAGGAATTCAACATTGGTTTAACATGCTTTGAAGAAGACTCAAGGTTTCGAAACTAATATGCATAAATTCAAACGAAATGTGGTGGAATTCTATAACACTTTACATTTTCAATTATTTTTATGGGCCTTTATTAAATAGCAGATAAGACCATACATAATAAACATTAATTAATGTAAAGATATGTGAAACTGCATGAAAATGCGAAAGTTCTAAAATAATACAAATCCGATCCATGAATGGTTATGAATATTTTATTGAATTATTGAATATTTACCCTATTAGTCTTCTATTTCAATATGAAGAGTAAATAATTTCGGATCGACCACGATTTCAAATGACAAGCTTATTAGTAACTCGACGGTTTACTCTTTTTAAAAACATATATTTATTATAATATTTAAGTTTTTTTATTTAAATATAAATAATGGAAAATAAAAAAGGTTTTATTATATTCGAAGAAATATTGAAATAAGTAGAATTATCATACCTGCGTCAAATTTCCCCCTCTGAGCCAAACTAATGCTTTGAGTGCTTCTTCTTGTTTGTTGTGTCTAGACAGGAATACGGGACTTTCTGGTAAGAATAAAAATACAAAGATCGCTAGTAAGGGAAGTATTGTACTAAGACCTGCAAAAGAAAAAATTGGCTGTAGTTTTCATATTTATTTCTGTATATACATTTTTCTACACATCAATTTATATAAAAGGTGATTATTTTAGTGTGTCTGAATTTCTAATAGGGGTCGCTGTCAAACGGACTGTGAGTTTGCGAAAAAAAAATCAATATAGTCTGGCAAATCATCATGGAACATTTAATATCAGAGCAACGCTTGCAAACTGTCGAAATTGTCGACCAAGTCCTGTACGCTATAGTCCTATATGCTGTGCTCCTTTTTTTAACACGCTTTTATTAGCTTCACCAGTATCTATCTATATAACGGAATCTTTGAACGTCCTTTCCACCCACTTCAAAACGTCAGATTAAATTGAAACTTTGCACACTTATCAAGGACCGATGACAATACAATAATTTAATAAGTTCGTCCCCTTATCCTGAGGCAGTAGGCCGCAAATTACCAACTCCCGCCACGGGTAGGTAGTGACGAAAAATAAATAATTGTATAAAAAGCTAAAAGAACACGTTTTTATAGTAGATCGAACTAAAAAATATAACATAAATTATAGTTTAAAAAAACTAAAAAACACGCTTTAAAGGTAAACCGAACTAAAAAGTAAAAAATCATTTATAGTGTAAAAATAAAGTGATGAACGAGAAAATTAATGTATCATTGTAAAAAAGCGTGGGGTGCTTGTAGCACATTTTCATACTAACTCTACTTATAGAAATGGTACTGATGGAATATTTATAGCAACTGACATCGAGCACGATTTTTTCACAATGACACATTAATTTTCTCGTTCATCACTTTATTCTTATACTAAAAATTAATTTTTACTTTTTAGTTTGGTTTACTATTAAAGCGTGTTTTTAAATTTTTTTTTTAACTATAATTTATCATTCGAAGAATCACTTTAGCACTTTTTCATAAGTTGGTTACTTTTTATTCTTTATGGAATATTGAGTACAATTTTGCTATTATTTTATATAAGGTTTGACCAATAGCTTTTAGCATTATTATTACCAGCTGTACTGTTCTTTCCTGGAGCATTGCCATTTTTGTGCTTTCTATCTAGCTTTTACCACTTCATCCCCCAGCATATCTGCCATTTGTTCTTCTATGGACATTGCTGATTTGATTAATTCTAATCTTCTTATAACTTTGAATAGCATTTTTTGATAATCTCCAACATTTTCCTAACGTGTTTTCTTCCAGTGTTCAAATCAGCCGCCGCCATTTCATCTAGACATGTACCTTCCAAGACCGGTTTCTGGTCTAACAGCCATCGTAAGCTGGGCTCGAGTTTAATGCAAGGAGACGGCTGATGAGAAACGATCAGAGCCAGGCCAAGTCAACTGGCCATGTCGCTATGGTAAATGTCGCTATGGTCAATGTTCGCATCAATCGAAACTACGCAATGCATTCAGACAACCATGGATGTAGATATCTAGTATGTTTAAAATGTAGCGTAGCGGGGAAATATTAAAACAACAGAAATCTTCAATCCTTACTCCACGTGTCTGATCGTTTCAAATCAGCCGTGCCATTGTGTCAAGACATGTACCTTTCAGGACCGGTTTAACAGCCATCGTCAGCTGGGTTGGAGTCTAATGCAAGGAGACAGCTGACGAGAAAGCGAGCTACATTGAGATTGCGACCCACCATTAACATAGCCAATGATTTGGCCTGGCTCTGATCATTTATTTATTATTTATGATCGGTAACTTTACGATAAAAATTATCGTTTATATACAATAAAAACCACTTTTTTTGTTTGAATTAGCTGCATATATAAATAAATTTATTCAATATGAGCTTCCATATTCCAGAATTATAAGTTCCTGTATTGCTTTTTTTCCTTTATTTGGGTTTTTCGCCACTATCTAAAACTCAAAAAATACTAAAATACCTGTTCTTATGTAAAGAAAGAATCACTGGGTAAAAATAAAAAACCTCGTTCCTCGACACTTTAATATTAAAACAAAACAACACATTAAAAACTACAGTTTACAGAAAAACGACAAACACAGCCGACACACATCTCAATTTCTTTTCAAATCACTCAAAATCGGCCAAAATAGGAGTAATTAAAAGTTTATATGACAGAGCAAAACTTGTTTGTACCGACAGTGATACACTACAAAAAGAAATAAATCACATAAAAGGCTTTTTAATAAAAAACAATTACCCAAAAAATTTTATAGATAAATCGCTTAAAAAATTTGATACTAGACAAAAAAAGTTATTAATAACAATAATAATAACTCTCAAACAATTAACCTCACAATTCCTTATTTCCCCGGTATTTCTGACACAATTAAAAGGAGTAGGAAATATATACAACATAAGAACGACATTTAAAACAAAAAATACTCTTAGATCTCTATTAACAAAGACTAAACCAAACAATATACACAAAAACACCAAAAATGTGGTTTATAAAATTCCCTGCGAATGTGGCAAATTCTATATAGGTGAGACATCTAGACCGTTAGATGTTAGAGTAAAGTAGCATCATAAAAACCTTCTTAGAAAGGGCGATTTTAATAAATCTAGAATTTGTCAATACGCATGGGAATCGGGTCATAAAATCAATTGGAATAATTCTAAAACGGTATTAAAAGAATCGGTAAAAAATACAGAAAATATTAATATTAAATATTAATATTAATATATAATTTAAATATTTGAATACACAATCACACAGTAAATATTACCTATATATATTTTTTGGTAGTATGTCACTGTCATTAAAATCTATTGTTGTTAATGTAAGTATCGTTGACATACACAAAAAAATAAATTTACTTTCACTCGTTACTTTATATATTATAAATTAATATAATTTATTTTTTAGTTTAGTTTTGAAAACGGGGAAAGAGTACCCTCTGAAACGTTAACGTTAAAAGTTTGTAAAAATTTTTATAACATTTTTATATCTTTAAAATTTTGTTCGTTAGGTAAATTTATTACAAAAAAGAATCACTGAGAAATTTGTTTCCGTTTGGTTTTTTGTTTTTACCCAGTGATTCTTTCTTTACATAAGAACAAGTATTTTTGATATTTTTTGAGTTTTAGATAGTGGCGAAAAACCCAAATAAATGAAAAATAATATATGAACACGCCACAATCATTCAGACATTATTCCTGCATTGCTATTGTAACGCAGCGGAATTATTCGTTATTCTACTCATCGTAATATTAGTGATCTTGCGGTTTAGTTATTAATTCATCTCATAGTTAGTTCAATAATATCGCAGTGCAAAGGACCTTATAGAGCTATGATGTTTTTTTTTGAAAATTATTACTGTTTTATATGGTTCAAAATAATATATAATATAAAGATACGTAATATGGTAATAGTATAGAAAAATGAAACAAAACCCTCAAACAAAATCCTGTAATAATTTATTGGTATGTTAATTCTAGTCTTTTGGTTAATACTTCATATGAAAGTGTGATATAGTGTCCTCACATATGTACATGAAGATTTTATGCAAGTTTAAAGCTTCGAGGTGAATTAATAACTAAGCCGCAAGACCAGTAATATTACGATGAGTAGAATAACTAATAATTCCACAGCGTTACAATAACCAATCTAGGAACTGATAATTGTGGAATATGGAGACTCATTGAAGTCAAAGAAATTTAGCACTAAATACCAAATCACTTTTTTTTAAAGCTCTCGACGCACGTCTCGCTAACCATGTAGCATTATCAGGAAATGATTTAAGCTAACATGGTTAGAGAAACCTACGTCGAGAGCTTTAAAAAAGTGAGTTGGTGTTTAGTGGTAAACATTTTTGAGTTTAGTGTTTCACACCGAAGGTTCCAATAGAAGGAGACATGTTGAATAGATAAATTTATATATGCAGCTAATTCAAACAAAAAAGTGGTTTTTATTATGTATAAACGATACTTTCTATCATAAACTTATATAATTAGAAAAAAAGGATATAGGATTAGACGCCCATTAGAGCAGTTAGTGTTATTTAGCGACTGGACCTATAGCTTAACGTGGGTTTTAAACCACGATCATCAGCTACCGATAAACTCGATCAGCATGTCCATAGGGCTATCAACTATTGGTGCTTAACGATACATCTGCTTAGCCTACGGATTTGCGAGTGACCAACATAGTATAACTCTCAGAAAGCATCTCACCTTACCTAGCCTTGAACTGGTGTAATTCTGATTCCTTGTCAGACGAGACACTCTTGATGAGAAACATTCACAAACATAAGAAAAACTGATATTACAAACGTCTTCACGGAAAACGGAAGTCGAACCCAGGACCATGTTAACCATTGCGCGGGCCACACCATAGGCACCGCACCGACGCGGCGGTTATTATATAGAAATAATTGCTGATAGCTAACAATTAGTTTGGTTGAACAGGAAATCGTTGGAATATTACAAATATCTTATCGTAGCTATAATTTAGATCAATGACTGAATGTTGATCTTTCTATAGAAAAGTTTATAATTTTAATATAATCTGGTTAATATTTATCTGGGCCAAACTGAAATAATATTTATTCATTAAATTATTTAAGTAACTTCGATTGTAATGGAATCGAATACACATACATACCATTTTCTTTGGGGATATATTAAAAGTAAGTTTTATAGGAATAGTATTGAAACAATCGAGGAGTTAATGGATAATATTCGACCTGTACTAATGAGGCACTGTCCCAAGTATGGGACAATGCTATTAAAATCATTAATTAAATAATATATTAAATTAATATGTATATTATGTGTGCTTACCTGAAACAATTCTCCATGGCAATAAGGAACCTAAAGCATACACTAAAAGTATTCCAAATGAATAGCTTGCAAAGGGTCCACTTGAGAGCATTCCTCTTAGCTTAGGTTCTGTAGATTCACCTATTAAAACCTAATAAAATTATTTTAAATGATTATTACATTTGAAAATGAACCACAAACTAGTTTATATTTTTTTATGAAGTAGTTTCAACTGGGGTGAACTTTTTGTACTTACTTGGCCTGCAGCTACGCTTAATCCTGATGATAAACCTGCTATAACTCTACCCAGAAGCAGTACAGCGTGGTTTTCCGAAATTGATATTAAAATCCATCCGAGAATGAGAGGAACAGATGCTAATTGTAGGACTAGTTTTCTGCCAATTCGGTCCATGAGAAGACCACTAAGCAGGGAACCGAAGGGTGTAGCTGCCGAATGTACACTAGCTGCAATAAAATAATAAGGAATTGAATTTAAGAGTAAATTTATATGACTAAGATATTTTTAATTGGAGAATAATGGCTTCATTTAGCTTTAAATTAAAAAGAATAAAAAATCCTCATTGTAATTATTTTAATTAAAAAATCACGAAAAGAAAACGAAATATGTTCACACAATTATGTTTATATTAGATATATTAAGTTAACAAAATTAAAAGGATATTTAATATTTTGTGAACAAAACAAAATTAAAGAAAACACTATAAAATAGAGTCAAACCGGTTAGACTAATCGTAACTGATTTTAAATGACAAATGTAAACACTCATAAATGGCAATACACTCATTGTAGATACACCATTGAGATTTCAAAACATTTTGATATAATTAAGTTTATTATCCTTATTCAGTGTTTATTTATTTGGTTCAAATAAAAGTTCAAAACTGGAAAAGGGAAACAGTTTAATTGATCTTGATTAGAATAAAAAAAATCAAACAACTACTAGTAAATATTTACTCTTTAATTTATAAGTTTAGTTTAGTTATTCATCACTTTAATCTTGCGGATTTGAGTAGAAAATAACTAAACATTTGTGATTCATTAAGAGGAAAATAAATGTTTTTTATAAGAAAAAAGAAGATTTTTTTTGTTACATGCGAATGGCATGATTTGCAGGGACATAAGATATCGATTAAAATGAAATTTTTCTACGCTTGCCAAGTGGATTCGTTTTGGCGAGATATACGAATCTCATCGTTCATCTGGAAGGCCCTTTGCTTTGTGAAGAAGAGAAGGTAGACTCATTCTGCCAATTGTATTGAATTTCTGTAAATTGCAAAAGCAACTGCTGAGGAAGCTAAAGTGCAAAAAAGAGGAATGTCCAACTATCATTAAAAAAGTCTGAAAATATTGTAAGACAAAATTGAAAAGGAAACCAACATTAGATACCGGAAAAGGTTATGTGATGGACTGAGCAGTGGACGGAAATAATTTTTCTGACGAAAAATCAATTTGGATGGGCTTGGTGTTTGGATGGGCATGACGAGTATTGGCTACAAAAATAGAGGAACTTGGTATTTTTCTCTTATCGAATTAACTTTCAACGAATTATTTTTTTATCGAATTATCTTTTAACGATATGAATGATGTTTCGCAAGTGTTTCAACAACATGTTGATTTACAAATGGATTGGTATGAGGAAAATAATCTTTCAAAATGGAACTGGCCTGCAATTTCCTAGATTGGATTATCATTGAAAATGTTTGGGGGTGTTTTCAAAACGAGTTTATACTGAATTACTATAGTTTAGAAATAGGGAAGATTTAAAAAATGCTATTCAGGCTTCATCAGAAGAAATTTGAAAATAAACAACAAAACAGTTGTATGATTCATTACCAAAAATAATTTTTGGTTTAATAAAAGTGGTGGAAAGAATTGCGAAATATTAAAATTAATTATAATATGAAAATGTTTTTTGTTTGTTTTCCTGTTGTTAACTTTTGTCTTTTCTATAAAGTTAAATGGGTGTCTAAAATTGCGACTCATTTAAAATCCACAAAAAAATTAAAAATATTTTGACCAAAGTTGCGGTTTGAGTAGGAATTCAAATCTGTAAAATCAAATCTGTGAAAAATGTTATATCATGTAGAGAAAAGACTAACTAATGTTCTGTAAGGCTATAAACATAATTTAGTCTGAAGGTATAAGATCCAGATATTGGACTTGTAAAAACCTTCCTGCTAATTTGCAACAATTTTACCTAATTTCCATCGAAATGTATGGTTTAGGGTTGTCATGGTGGAATATAGAGTTTTTTAAAAGTTAAATTTAGTCTCCTATTGAGTGTTGTTTTTACGTTAACCAATTGACAGCTTTAAATCAATAGTTTGACTTAGAAGCAGTATCTCGTAATATTCGTTATTCTTTTGTAGCCTTCACGACCAGCCAACTTTGGCTTTATTTTCTTTAAGCTAATATTGCTTAAGCTAATAACCCCAGAGGAACACGTTAAAAAGAGACAGTATGAATATTTATAAACTAATGTAAAATCAAAATTACATATATAAATATATAAATATATATATATATATATATATATATATATATATATATATATATATATATATATATATATATATATATATATATCCGGATGTCGATCCGTTGATTCTGTGAAAAGTCACGACGTTTCACCAAAATCTCATTTGGCATTTTCAAGTATCGTACGCTTCGATAAAAGAGTCCAACTGACGTGTACGGGTCGTTGAGCTCGCTTTTATAGCCGGCCGGCGCCTGCGCAGATTATATTGGGGTAGTTCGGGACTATTTGCGGCGCTTGGCAACGCTGTCGAGGGTCCGTTTATTGATTTTTCTATCTCGCCGCCATGCTGTCGCGTTTCTTTTTTTTTCAGAAGGGATTTCCATACTTTTGGAATGTTGCGAGCGTTGTTTCGCGTATTTAACTCGCCCCTTTCTTCTATTTCAAGGGCTTCTCTGATTGTTCGGACCTTGTAGTTTTCAATATTCGCTATTTCTTTGGCTTGTTCAAAATTGATTTTATGTCCTGTTTGTAGAAAGCTAAATACGCGAAATGACGCTCGCTATATTCCAAAAGTAAGGAAATCCCTTTTGAAAAAAGAAGAAACGCGGCAACGTGGCGGCGAGGTAGAAAAATCAATAAGCGGACGCTCAACAGTGTTGCCGAGCGCCGTAAATGATCCCGAACTAGCCCGATATAATCTGCGCAGTCGCCGGTCAGCTATAAAAGCGAGCGCAACGACCCGTGAATGTCAGTTTGACTCTTCAGTCGAAGCGGATAACACTTGAAAATGTCAAATGAGATTTTGGGGAAACGTCGTGAGTCTTCACATAATCAATGGATCGACACTCGGAATTATTTAGAAATATTATCTACATCCGTGAAAATATTAGATGTAACATTATATATATAGATATATATATATATATATATATATATATATATATATATATATATATATATATATATATATATATATATATATATATATATATATATATATATATATTATGTGTATAGTATTTAATTGGACCCGAATGGCGGAGAAAAGCTCAGGACCGTGAACGTTGGAAGCATGCTGAAGAGGTCTTCATCCTGAAGTGGATTGACACGGGCTGATAATGATGGTGATGCGATAATTATGATGATGATGCAGTACGCTAGTAATACCTCATTTCAAAGCTGTTTTAAACATCTATTTAAAGGTTGGTTTTATTTCGACATCTGTCATTTAATTTTTGAAAAAATTGATTCAATTTAATATTAAAATGTCATCAATGTCGATGTTCAAATGTTTCATGTCATCAAACTTTTTAAACAGAGTCTCGCTGTAAAAGATACATATTAGTTTTTTTTTGATAGAAGTCACACAAAAACTCACCGTTTTTGTATATTTGAATTTATTTTTTATTTACATTTAGAAATTTGCTTTAGTTTTGCTATGTTCGAATAGTATGGCACATGTGTTAGAAGACAATAAATGCTATTCTTATTAGTGGTGAGGCTGGAAGAAACTACATGCAGCTGACAGAATTTTCAATAAGAGATATGTCGATATATATATATATATATATATATATATATATATATATATATATATATATATATATATATATATATATATATATATATATATATATATATATATATATATATATATATATATATATATATATATATATATATATATATATATATATATATATATATATATATATATATATATATATATATATAGATCGCCCTGTCTCTAGAGCGTACTTGCGACAGCTAATGCAGAAGTTTCAGGAACGGGTAGTATTCATGATGCAAAAAGAGCTGATCGTTCGGGAATTTCAGACTGAAACAGTTGTGAATCCTAGTCAATCTACATTTGAAACTTCAGTTGTCTGTGGAGTATCTGCAAAAACTCTGCAAAGGGTTATAAAAAAAACAAATATATATATATATATATATATATATATATATATATATATATATATATATATATATATTACCACATGCATTAGTACCACAACCTGTCAAGATATTTTCCTTCAAAATATTTTTATACTAATGTATTCACCACTGCATCCTGACCTACCATCACCATCATATCCTGAAACTAGTAGGTTTCGGACTATATGCCCGCAAAACACTTCTCAGCACTCTTCTTAATATCTCCAGGGTTACTGTCCCATAAACTTGCTCCAGATTGAACAGTCCCCTCTCTCTCTTAGTTGTTGTGGCAGATACAATCTTTATATTAATGATCTGGGATGAAGAAACGACTTCATACGTATCATATTTATATAGCTCCGGTCAAGCACTCCCAACAAGTACTGTGAATTGGAGATAAATAGTACGGATGGCGGTAGTAACCACAACGTTGTTTGTTCTCGACACTGAGATCTCCAAATATGCATTAATTTTGCCTAATATTAGCTATAGAGCGGTTTCTTAATTGTGGCGGCATCTTGTACTGAGTCATCAATTATTAATTAACTTTTAATGAATTTCCATTAAGTATCAGCTACCTCAATAATATATTCTATATTTTATGAATTATATAAAGAAACATTATTTTATGTTCTTATGGTTGATCTATCGTCCATGAATACTACTGAGTCTGGAAGTGTAGTGTTCGATCTGACAACATTGTTGGTCTCCCCTTTGGAGGGAAGGTAGACAAGCACCTAATGCATGTTTAAAAACAATTTCAAGCATCGGTACGTCATCAAGTTTTGTTACAGACATTGACATATTGCGACAGAATTTTTTCGAAACTTCAACAGGCCTATGGGAGAAGATATTTTCCTTCAAAATATTTTTACAGCAGTGTATTCACCACTGCATCCTGATCTACCATCACCATCATATCCTGAAAGCATTAGGTTTTGGACTATATACCCACAAAACATTTAATATATCCAGGGTTACTGTCCCATAAACTTGCTCCAGATGGAACAGTCCCCTCCTTCTCTTAGTTGTTGCGGCAGATACAATCTTTATATTAATGATCTGGAATGAAGAAACAGCTGCATACGTATCATATTTATAGAGCTCCGGTCAAGCCCTCCCACCAGCTATTGTGAAATGGACATAAATAGTACGGATGGCGGTAGTAACCACAACGTTGTTTGTTCTCGACACTGAGGTCTCCAAATATGCATTAATTTTGCCTAATATTAATATAGATATATATATATATATATATATATATATATATATATATATATATAATAATAGAGCGGTTTTTTAATTGTGGCGGCATCTTGTACTGCGTGTTCGTCAATACCCAAACATTCATAAGTATCCTCAGCTATCAGATATCTAATTATCCCCATATCAAGAATTTCAACGTATGGAACTTAAAATTCATTAGTTACAGGTGCAATAGTTGCAAATATTATGATGATTTTGTTAAAATAATGTCACAGTAACAGAGTTACTAACTTGCATCATATTCGGTAATATAAGGTCAACGAACTGCTCCCAGCCATAAATCATACAAAAGCCCTTTGGTCATATGCACTACTTTTTGAGGACGTAATAGTAATTCAATAATCACAATTGAAGTATCTTCACCACATATAAGCTAACCTGCCAACCAACATATGTTTATTTGCATATCAAATTCAAAGAAAATTCGCGTTAAAAACCAAAGACATTTTCCACAGATTTCGACATTAATGAAGTTAGACGTTCGTTAGACATTAATGAATTATCTCAAAGTACAGTTGTCCGTTATTTTTCCGACATATTGTCGGAAAAGTATAAGGAACAAATCGAGCATAGACTTTATGTTTGTTTAAATCCTTTGTCAAAATTTCGTGATTTTTTTTTTTATTATTTAAGTCACGTCAACGCTCAAAGGCGTTATTTAGTGACTTACCAACACCGACCAACACATTCAAATACACACACAAACATCCATGTCCGCACCAGGATTTGAACCGGGGACCATTGGCTTGCCAGGCGGGCGACTAACCCACCAGACCACCGCGGTCGGCGTTTCGTGAATGTTGTCTTTGGTGAGATTTAATTCCTCCTCTATCCATCTTACAGTCGAATTCGCATCGTAGGCGATCATTTAACACATTTTTTTCCACCAGAACTAATAGGGATTTTGATTTTTTGGGCGGCCTGGCTTTGGGTCGTCTTTCAAAGCATCACGACCGTCTTGGCATTGCTTATACCACTCAAACATACGTGAACGGAATAAGCAATAATCACCATGAACTTTTTTCATCGATCCAAATGTTTCTGCAAAAGATTTACCGAGCTTCAAATAAGATTTATTTTTTTGTTCTTGGTTTCGAAGTATCAAAAGATACTGTCACTTTAAGCGCAATAACTTGACAATCCGTTGGTTGATTCTATTGATGGTGGTTTCGTTTTATAGAGGAGATATACAGCTTTCAGATAATATATTGTTTCAATAGATGACACTAGTAGTTTTCTTTAAATTTAAAAAGTTCCTTATATGAATATATATATATATATATATATATATATATATATATATATATATATATATATATATATATATATATATATATATATATATATATATATATATATATATATATATTATCTGAATGCTGTATAACTCCTCTATAAAACGAGACCACCATGAATAGAATCAATCAACGGATTATCAAGTTATTGCGCTTAAAGTGACAGTATCTTTTCATACTTCGATACCAAGAACAAAAAGCTAATAATAAATCTTTGTTGAAGCTCGGTAAATCTTTTGCAGAAACATTTGGATCGATGAAAAACGTTCATGGTGATTATTGCTTCTTCCGTATTGCTTGTTCACGTATGTTTGAGTGGTATAAGCAATGCCAAGACGGTCGTGATGCTTTGAAAGACGACCCAAAGCCAGGCCGCCCAAAAAATTAAAATCCCTATTAGTTCTGGTGGAAAAAAATGTGTTAAATGATCGCCTACGATGCGAATTCGACTGTAAGATGGATAGAGGAGGAATTAAATCTCACCAAAGATAACATTCACGAAATTTTGACAAATGATTTAAACAAATATAAAGTCTTTGCTCGATGTGTTCCTCACACTTTAAAAAAGGACTGTCGCTTTCATAAATTTTTGGTGAAAAAACACAAAACAAGTCTGTGTGCAGTCCGTATTTGCCTGATTTATCTACGTGTGGCTATTTCCTCCGTTCGCTCTATATTGGCTATAGAGCGGTTTTTTAATTGTGGCGGCATCTTGTACTGCGTGTTCGACAATACCTAAACATTCATAAGTATCCTCAGCTATGAGATATCTAATTATCCCCAGATCAAGAATTTCAAAATATGGAACTTAAAATTCATTAGTTACAGTTGCAATAGTTGCAAATATTGTGATGCTTTTGTTAAAATGATGTGACAGTTACAGCGTTACTAACTAGCATCATATTCGGTAATATAAGGTCAAGAAACTACTCCTCGCCATAATTCATACAAAAGCCCTTTGATCATATGCACTACTTTTTGAGAACGTAATAGCAATTCGATAATCCCAATTGAATTATCTTCACCACATATAAGCTGTTTATTTGCATATTGATATGCTTAACTTGATAACTTGAGTTCAAAGAAAGTTCGCGTTAAAAACCAAAGACATTTTCCACAGAATGGTTAATTTCGTAGACAGGTTAAACATTTTTTAAATGATTTAAATAAATGAATGATTAGACATTAATTAAGTATCTCAAAGTACAATTGTGAGATATATTCTAGATTAACTATAAAAAAACTCATTGTTGAAACACACAATATTAAAATCTGAAACTGCATTGTTTGATATGAAACATACTTGATATGAAACAAACTTTTTAAATCTGTAATCAAAACATACTGTAAGAAAATAAAATAAACAAAAGCAGCTTATAATTATACTATATCCAGTATTTTGATTTTATTAACCAAATCATATTAAATAATGTCAAAGGAAATACTTGACGTGTGAATGGAACAAATTATTCTTCCGAGAAACACAGTAAATTGAGAGTAATAGAAAGGGCATGACAACAGCATATAAGGGTTTATAATAAATTGCCATTTGAACTAAAAGCAGTCGCATTAATCTTTCTAAAGTGCCCAAGGAACCATAAAACTAAAAGCTCTTTTATTTTCAGAGAAAAAGCCTAAATGAAAATTAACATTTCTACAAAAATATATCAAACAAAATTAACGAATTTATAATATGTCGATGTTATATTTTATATAATTTGCAAATATGTTTTACATTTTTTGAAATATCTTGAAATGAAAAATCTATTGTCCTAGAGCATTTTCTTTTAATCGATAATAAATATTTTTACAAAATACATAATTAACTTTTAGGTTACATATAAAGGTTACACGTTATGTTCGGAGGTTTATAACAATTCCGGTCCTATTTTTAATATTTTTTTATTATTATACTTAAAATTGATTGTTGTTTATAAACAGTATCTCGGATATTTTTTTAATAAAAAACTTTTTAAATAAAAAAAAACAATTACTTATTTTACCAAAATTATGACACTTGTCATAGCTGCTTGGAATCGGGTAACACTGTTATAAAATGTTTTTTTCATATCCAATTTGAGTTTCGGGCGGAGGAATTAGCCACACGTAGATAAATCAGGCAAATACGGACTTGTTTTGTGTTTTTCACCAAAAATTTAAGAAAGCGACAGTCCTTTTTTAAAGTGTGAGGAACAAATCGAGCATAGACTTTATATTTGTTTAAATCCTTTGTCAAAATTTCCTGTTTTTTTTTTTTTTTTAATTTAAGTCACGTCAACGCTCAAAGGTGTTATTTAGTGACTTACCAACACCGACCAACACATTCAAATACACACACAAACATCCATGCCCGCACCAGGATTTGAACCGGGGACCATTGGATTGCCAGGTGGGCGACTAACCCACCAGACCTCCGCGGTCGGCGTTTCGTGAATTTTGTCTTTGGTCATATTTAATTCCTCCTCTATCCATCTTACAGTCGAATTCGCGGCGTAGGCGATCATTTAACACATTTTTTTTCCACCAGAACTAATAGCGATTTTGATTTTTTGGGCGGCCTGGCTTTGGGCCGCCTTTCAAAGCATCACGACCGTCTTGGCATTGCTTATACCACTCACCGAGCTTCAAACACTCACCGAGCTTATACCACTCACCGAGCTTTACCGAGCTTCAAACAAGATTTATTATTAGGTTTTTGTTCTTGGTTTCGAAGTATCAAAAGATACTGTCACTTTAAGCACAATAACTTGACTATCCGTTGATTGATTCTATTGATGGTGGTCTCGTTTTATAGAGGAAATATACAGCTTTCAGATTATATATTGTTTCAATAGATGGCGCTAGTAGTTTTCTTTAAATTTAAAAAGTTCCTTGTATGAATATATATGTCGGAAAAATAACCGACAACTGTACTTTGAGATACTTCATTAATGTCTAACCGTTCATTCATTCAAATCATTTAAAAAATGTTTAACCTGTCTACGAAATGAACCATTCTGTGGAAAATGTCTTTGGTTTTTAACGCGAATTTTCTTTGTATTTGATATGCAAATAAACATATGTTGGCTGGCTGGTTAGCTTATATGTGGTGAAGATACTTCAATTGTGATTATTGAATTACTATTACGTCCTCAAAAAGTAGTGCATATGCCCAAAGGGCTTTTGTATGATTTATGGCCGGGAGTAGTTCGTTGTCCTTATATTACCGAATATGATGCAAGTTAGTAACGCTGTTATTGTCACATCATTTTAACAAAATCATCAAAATATTTGCAACTATTGCACCTGTAACTAATAAATTTTAAGTTCCATACGTTGAAATTCTTGATATGGGGATAATTAGATATCTGATAGCTGGGGATACTTATAAATGTTTGGGTATTGACGATCACGCAGTACAAGATGCCACCACAATTAAAAAATCGCTCTATAGCTGATATTAGGCAACATTAATGCATATTTGGAGACTTCAGGTATTGAGTAAAAATAACGTTGTGGTTACTACCGCCATCCGAACTATTTATCTCCATTTCAACAATACCTGGTGGGAGTGCCTGACCGGAGCCTTATAATTATGATACGCATGCAGCTGTTTCTTCATTCCATATCATTAATATAAAGATTGTATCTGCCACAGCAATTAAGAGAAGGAGGGGACTGTTCAATCTGAAGCAAGTTTATGGGACAGTAACATGTGGGCATATAGTCCAAAACCTAATGGTTTCAGAATATGATGGTGATGGTAGGTCAGGATGCAGTGGTGAATACACTGTTGTAAGAATATTTTGAAGGAAAATATCTACTTCCATAGGCCTGTTGAAGTTTCGAAAAAATTCTGTTGCAATATATCAATGTCTGAAACAAAACTGATGACGCACCGCTGTTTGAAATTGTTTTTAAACATGCATTAGGTGCTTGTCTACCTTCCCTCCAAAGGGGACGCCAACAATGTTGTCAGATCGAACACTACACTTCCAAACTCATTACTATACATCACCATGTATTCTTGGACGATAGATCAACCATAAGAACATAAAATAATGTTTCTTTATATAATTCATAAAATATAGAATATATTTAATTGAGGTAGCTGATTCTTATGGAAATTCATTAAAAATCGATTAATAGTTGATGGCTCAGTTCATACTATTGAAACAACATTGTAGTTTCGTATTTGAATTTTTCGTATTGTGTCGGAACAATTATACAATTTTATAAATATAGTGGAACTTTAGACATAAGTCTCAGTTCGGTTTTATAGAAATATCTTTCGTCTGTCATTTCCTTTCCTAAATGAAGGGAGCTATGAATGAAAAAATCATGATTTTTTATTAAAAGTATGTCAGTTATGTTATGTCAATTAACAAAACCGTCGGTACTAAAGCAGAAAAAAAACATGATTGAAATAGTAACTGAATGCGATTTTTTACTTGCCATTATATCAGTGAGTAACATAATAATTAAGTGTTAGATTAGGAGAGTGTTATTTTAAAAAATGACGATGATGTTATTTGTAAAAAAATAAATTCACATCATTTTTCTTTACATTTAATAAATAATTGTTTCATACAGCATTTAGTTTTGTGTGAATCGAATTGAAAGTCAGAAATTATGAACATAAAAAATAATGACCCATGCTTTAATAAATTACAATTTATGGTAATTGCGTGTCTAAATGTTTATATTTTAATAAAAGCCTGAACAAAAGTTCTTAATTTAATTAAATTTATATAAAAGAAGAGAATTTAATTAAAAAGGAATATTATGACTGAATTAGCAATCTTGGCTATTTTGCTACATCACGGATGGCTGAATGGATCCATTTCTTTCGATGGAGAGCCCTTTAATAAGGCAAAAAGCTGAATTAATCGGCCTAACCTTCAACTTCCTCTTGCTTTCATTGCTGTTGAGTTTTTCTTTATGTCGAGCATTTAATAATTTCTCATTGCGTTTGACAAGAGTAAGCTCTTATGAAAACAGGTTTTCAGACAGACCACGGTAATGATAATCTATATATTAGTTTTTGTTCTTGTTATGCTTTATATGTCTTATGTGTATTATGTTATCTTATCCCTAATTTCTACTAATTTTTTGTGTACGAATTTTAAATAGTAATATTTTGAATGGATGAATGGTTAATGGGTAACAAAAAATTGTTGTACGTCAAGTATATTTACATTACGTTAATTGAGGCAGTTTTCCAAATTTGAATATGAATGAGCTCTTGGTATGAAAAACGAACGTGACGTTTCCATGAACTAGCGACACGACTTGCTGATACTACTGTTATGAGGACATATATGAAGTGATTTAAGGACCAGAGCTATGTATGAGTACTACGTTCTGGTTATTTAAAAAATATCCAAGGATATGATAAACTGTATCTTAAGTCTCTTGCTATACGAAATCAACATATAGTACATACAGTACAGTGGTGGCTCGTGGGTTTTTAAAGTGGGAGGGCGTAGAAGAAAATAGTGCTGCTGAAGAATTTTTATTGCTTTCCCTTTCCTCCTTTTTACTTTTCATCCTATTGAAATCCTATACAGAAGGTGAACCAGGAAAATTAATTAAAGGAAAGAAACTGAAAGGAAATAAAATATGGTGCTTTGCTTTGAAAAATTGTTTACTGTGATAAATGCTGGAGGGGGTCCCCAACGCCCTCCCTCCATCACGAGCCGCCACTGGTGCAATACCATGTACAGCTGTTTCAAGGATGACCGTTAGTCGATATTTATCGGGACACGTGTTTATCGCCATTATTTGGAGGATCCCCTATAGCGCACCAAAGGATGCGCTTTGCGCGAGTTTTATTTGAGAGCGCACCGGTATTCTACGGGACGAAGGCCGAGGAGTCTAACATCACACCTCAAGCTGAACAGACGTCTTCACGCCAAACCCTTCCATTAGAGAGGGTTTTAGGGCCCGGTAATTACAGAATCCGGTCAGTTTAGGACCCAATCGTTATAAAACCAGTCATATTAGAGCCCAGTCATTATCGAACCCGGTCATTTTGGGACTCATTTATTGTAGTACCCGGTCAAAACAGACTTCAGGCCTTTTGGGACCCCCGAGTTCTGGATACAGAACGGCTCAGTAAACGTATTTATTAGCAACCGGATAGTTCAGAGGCTAGATAAATGAGTAGGGCGACAAAAGGAGATAAGGCCCGATAATATATTATATGTTATTTGATTAGTATTTCTATAAATCTTTTACGTTATTTGCTTAATAATCTCAGTATCACCAGGCAATATCATTATACCATTTGATCTGATTTGTTTTAACTTGGTTTCATTTATCTTAATTGATCTACTTGTTTATATTTGATTCAGTTTTATTTAGTTTATATGAGGTTTAGCATTATCTAATTTGAAATCGTTTGTAAATTAGACAAAATCTCTTATAAGATAAGAAAACCTGTTAGGATCAGAATTTTTTAGGGATATGACTAGTATAAAAGGTTTTTAGTGGACACCACCATTAGACTTTTTTTCGATTTAAGCGAGTCGTCGGCTTATTGTAAAATCAGTATTATTATAATAAGTTTAGGAATCAATGCGACTAGGAGTATGGTAATATGACGTGAAACATTAAAATTAGACTGAGGATTTTAGACGTATTATAATATGCCGACCACTTGTTAGTTTTGTTGTCAAAATGATCCTATGCGTCAGTGTTTTATAATCCGTCTTATTATAATAAGACTGAAGGTATGCCAGACGAATTGTAAAAAAATCTTTTATTTCAGTGTGGACACCTATAATTTTTCAAAGTGATAATGTCAGATAATTTGTTAATCGTATTATTAATAAAATGGTTGCTAAATGGCCATCTTACAAAATTATCAACCTCCTCATCACCCGTAAAGTCAAGGAAGTGTCGAAAGATCTAACCAAGATGTGGAAAATATGCTAAAAGCTTAGTTAAAAGATAATAATTCCACAAATTGGTCACCTCGTTGCTATTTTGTACAATGACAAAAAAATTCTTGTCATAGGATCATGAAACGTTCACTATACAAAGCATTATTTGAGATTGATTTCCGGGTTGGCTTTTTTTTGTTTTGTTGGGTTGGCGTTTTACATAGTGAAATTGTTAGAACTATAAATACAGAAGGAGATTTGGAAACATTTATTAGTAACTCTTCATTTGAAGGATCCTGTGGAGCTACTTCAGTAAGTGGTTATGAAACTTCTGACGAATTTTACGACGGTAAAACTGTACTGATGTAAAAGACACGGGATGAATGAGATTTTTACGGTAGTGTCGGCAGACACTCGAAAATAACTTAACTATTACGTCAAACTACATAGTCACCGACTCTCTTCCTCCCCATCGAGGCTTGCGCCTGTTTTAACTAGCGTGAAACGAAAAGCCACGTCTACCAACTGTGCTGTCCTCTATGGACCAGAATAAAAAATAGTGAAAATACTAAAAGGAAACTGCGCCTACTAGTGGTGTCGTATCCCGACTCGATAAAGGGGAGTATCACTAGATAACTGAAAGTGGATAACGAAAATAAAATAAAAATGAGGCTGGGAGGATAATCAAGAACAAAGAGTAGATCTTGTAACAGTTTTTTCAAACGTTACAATGTTATAACATAGCCACCAATTTCAAAATGTGCTTCAATTGAAAAGATGATTTTTTGAGAAAAATCATCTGTTTGTTTTGCATGTAGTTTTGAATGATACAGTGGATTTAGTTCCTGTGTTATTTGAACTTTATATATCTTCACAGCTAAATCCTTTCGTAAAATACGCCATGTTGTGGATTCACTGGAGTGAATCACAATGAATTGTGGAGTCCAAATTGTTGTGAACGTCGATTAAAGGAAATTTCTGGGTTTTCAGCAACACTTTCACGTACTAAATTAATATATTCTTGTGAACGACCACTACGACTATATATTGTTCTTCTTTTATCTTTCACCGAACCAGTTTCTGGGAATATTTTAACAATTATACTGAAAGCGCTTTCAGATGGACGTTTGTGTAAACCGTAAAGATCACGCAATTTTCTAAAAACATTTTTGATTGAACGTCCATTTTGATAAAATAATTCAACAATTTTAACGCGTTGTTGTATTACGTATGACTATATTTTTATAAATATTATACATTATACTTCTGAAATGAGACTAGACCTAGGCAAATCTGTGTCAACAGCAACTGTGTTTTATTCAAGAAATAATAAACCGCTTAATTTGAAATACCCGTTACAACGTACAATGTGTTTGAAGCATATGGGATATCTTGCCACCAGAAGAAATAGTTCAATTCGGCTCATTTCTCGCAGAATTTCGATATGAAAACTGTAATTGACTCACTGATTAATACGTTTTTTTTTGTATGAAATATAAATATAATATCTTAATGTTTTTTATCATTGTTTAACATTTTTACGGTGTACACAAAATTTACAAAAAATCATATGAAGAAAGATAGATCTCAGAGTTAAGCATTGTTAAAACCACTGGAAGCGACAAAGACATCAGAGTTTATCTGCTATAGGGTAGTTTGAAATCCTGCGCCCGTAGGATTGTCTAATAAGAGTGTCACAACTTTAAAATGACGCACAATGATAACTACAACTGATAATCCCGTAATTTTTATTTTATCCTGAAGAACAAATAATGGTATTATATTTTGAAGATAATATCGAAAATAGTTTTCGATTACTCTTTCACATATATAGGGTTGCAGTATAGGTGGAGGGCGGGAGAGAGGACCTCCCCTAGGTCCTTCCTGCCAACCATACATTTAGCTGGTTTATTATGTGCCTATGCCTAAGTATTGTTTTATTTATGAAATTGTAGATAAAGTAACATTATTTAAATTGGTAAAAATATTTCAAAATTTTTATTCAGAACTCTTATTTGAGTTACTTTACGTGTTACAATTAAATGAATTAACTTTTAATCGAATCGCTCGGCGTGAATCACGGTGCCTTAAATAGTAGGTAGGGAGTTATGTTCTTATTATAAACTCTAGGTACTAATCTAGCCTAGGTAATAAAAGGTAGGTAGCTACACCTACGCGATGTTTTGAAAATTGTGGTTGAGCCATAATTTTAATTCAAACTCGGAATTGGAACCCGTAAATCCTGTAAACATTATTGACGATGTTTCTCAATCTCATGCATCTGATTCTCTGTCAGTTCTGGGATATAAAGTTGAAGGTCATGAAAATGATATTGGGCGATGGGTCTTGGACGATCTTCTGTAATGACTACCGGAAAGCGAATGGAAATGTTAAGGTGATGTTGGGTGCCTCCAGAAAAGTATGATTTTACTGGCGATGCTATGCACTTGAAACGTATATGTAACCACACTTGATTAGAAATATACAAGTCTTGGCTTGCTTATTCCAAAAGATTGAAAGGTGCGTTCTGTTTGTTTTGCGTTTTATCTTCGCCGAAACTTGTACGTGGTCGGCAGAATTCTCTTATTATCCAACCATTCACTAAGTATAAAGATTTACAAACTTATTGTAAAGCGCATATAAGTAGTCAATGGCACAAAGGGTCGAGTGGGTATGCTAAAACTTTTAGCAACCCAAAAACAAATGTACTGGTTGCTATACAAATAAGCGACGCAAAAATCATTGAAGATAATAAAAACACATGATTTGCCATTGAGGGTAAAAGAAAAAGTCGACGTGGGGTTTTTCAAGATTTGCTTAAATTAAAAATTGATTGTGATGATGAAATTTTTAAGAAACATTTAGAAAAAGGATATAAAAATGCTCAGTACACGTATTTTACACAGATTTTAAGTATATGTGGAACCCTAATCAGAGAAAATTTAGTCGACGATGTTAAAGCTGCAAGTGTCTACAGCATTTTGGCTGATGAATCAGATGATATATCGGGAAAGGAGCAACTATCAATAGGTATCAGATTTTATGACCATAAGGAAAAAAACATAAGGGAAGAATTTATGGGTTTTGTCGAACTAAAGCTAATAGATGATAACAAATGCGTGGGGCAGGGCTATGACGGATGTGCTACGATGGCGGGAAAAGATGGTGGTGTTCAAAAAATATTTAGAGAAACTTTTACTGCGCCTACTACAAACTAGACCTTGTAAACGACTTAAATAATCCATCCAAGACCTTAAACAAGCACCAGAACGGTCAAAAATACGATTTATTTTTTTAGGGAATCAGTTTTGCGTCGAAAATATTCACTAAAAAGCCAATTGCTGTATGAAACATGATCAATCGCCAGCGTTTTCTCTATCATTGCTACAGATTTAAAAATTCGTATGGAAGAAGTCCCCAAATTTTATGAATTAGAGGGGATTGCGTCAGAAGCCGAGCTGTGGCGCGGATTTTTCGGACAAACAAGGAGAAGAATCTCTAAACTTTGGAGATAACAGACGTGATTCAACACGCGGAAACTTTCTATTCAAACGTTAAAACATCCCTACATATTTTATTGGCATTGCCTTACTTTACAGCTACCATTGAAAATTCATTTAGTACTCTCAAACGCGTAAAAACCTGGCCGAGATCAATAATGATTGATTAAAGATTAAATGGGCTTTGATTAAATGGGCAATTATTTTGGACATACTCAGTGTACATAGAAAACTTGTAAATAATTTGGATGATTCTTTCATAGAAGCTGTTTGAAGCCGCTTTGCAGAATATCTTCGAAGATTACTTTTGAAATAAATACTTAATTACTTAATTATCTAATCTAATAAATGCACATTTCTATTTATGTTGAATTATTTACCGATAGGAAATTCCCCCGATAGGAATTCCCCTCCGGACCAAAATCTGGGTACGCCCATGGGTAGTATATCTTCAATGGTGACCAGAGTATTTAGTTAAAAGTAAAGAATTGTTCGTAGTTTATTTCTTTAAACCGAATATTTAACATAACCCCACACAAAATAATCCAAGGACGTGAGATAGCATGATCTTGGTAGCCAGTGGATATTACCATTTCGATAAATAACGTATCCTGAAACTTTTCCTTCAATAAACCGATTGTCTGGCTCGATCTGTGACAAGTCTCATCGCACCGCCTTGTTGGAAAAAAAAATGTTTATATCCACATTTATTTCGATAGCATTCATCATTAACAGTAACACGATTTCCATTATCGTCTTCAAAAATAAGTTCCTATAACTTCTTCAGCCCAAAAACCGCACCAAATAGTGACTTTCTGAGGATGAAGAGGTAACTGCTGAATCATTTGAAGATTTGAACTTTTTTGCGCATCTTTGGAAAATACCAATATTATTTTTTACAACAACCAATGTTTACACTCTGTTGAACCTTGTATGTTTCCATGGTGAATTGACACAATCTATTGAACACAGCAGTTTCAGGTCAAAGAGTGTTGCCGCTATTACATTTTAAAGTCCAGACACTGTTCAAAGTTCTGACACTGATCAATTCTTTATTAACACTGACCCAAAGCTTCTTTAAAATTCGAATGTTTAATATACCGAATTATAAGTTGGGAATAAAAGTATGTTTACATGGTTAGATCCCAGGGGAGTGATGAAACCAAATTAGACAGATCAATTATAGTGATATAAATGTAAAAATAAATTAAATGGTGGTGTACCGTTATCGATATTTAAGTAAAATTATTCATTAAGGCAGCTGACCCCTGTGACTGGTTCAAAAAATCGATTTCTTTTGCATAAATTACATCCAAATATAATATAGAATATGTGGGTAAAATGATGTTCCAATATTCAAAGTGGTTCGGAAGTTACAGCTTTGAACAGGCCAGATGTTCGGAGTGCGCGCTCGAGTACTCGAGGAGGCGGTTCATCGGACCCCTTCTCTTGCCCTTCGGGTTTTTACCTGTTTCTCACTTCTTGCTTCGAACATAACAGTTAGTTTACACTAACAGTCTCGACTGAGCATCCAAAGCGTTCGAACTGAACAGTGCTGAAAGGAGCTGGAAAATTTACCGATAAACTTATTAATGAGCTCACTAAATTTTATGGTTTAGCCATTCGCGAATGAACAAATAAATTTGGGCAACTTTCTACTACAGACTACAGATATTCTACAGACACAAATCCTCAACATCAAGATTGTCCAGCAGGTGGAAATAGCTGGTGCAAATGGTTAGGGCTGAAGCTAGAGGAGAACTCAATAATTTTCATCACGTTAAGCCACCTCTGACAGCAGTTCAAAAAGTCATCAAACCAGTCTATGAACATTTATCACGAGATGAACTATTAACCAGATGTTTAGGAGTACAAAATATCAATGAATCATTAAATTGATTGATCTTGACTATTGGTTCTAAACATCTGTATTATGGCACAAAGATCGTTGAAATAGCAACTTTTCTTACCGTGATTATCTTCAATGAAGGATTTGATTGCATTTTGAAAGTTTTAGTTATAATGGGATGCCAAACTGGCCACGTAACTCAAGCCTACGCCAATTGGTGTAATAAAGCGCGTAACTGCCGCTCCGAAAGACGCTTGAGCGACTTTGCTAAAAGAGCGATAATTGATGCCAGGGAGCAACAATCGGCTTTGCAGGACTTTTTTGAGGAAACTGAAGGTTCATTTTATGGACCAGGTATATCAGAATAAGAGTGAGTCCAAATTTTATTGCTGATAATCGTATTCGTACCTTTAAACGCGTTTTTCTTAAAACTGTATTTTTCAAATTGGTGACCACGATATCTCAAAATCTATCAAACCAATTCCTTTGAAATTTGATTGACTTATTCAGTACTCATTTGGACACTTTTCAAACTAGGATAATTCTGATTCATAAAGCCGTTTTTTTTTAAATTGAAGAAGTCGTGAAAAAACACCAAAATTCACGAAAAAATGTTCAACAAGATGCCAAAAATTTACCTTTCAATATTTTTTAATAATCTTAATACAAAAACTAGTTCATATTTAACAGATTAAAATATCGTTTGATTTTTGTTGTTTCTAGTAAGCAGAATGGCCGCAATCGTGGTCTAAGTTACCATATACTTCAGCAATGAGCAATGACTGAAAAATTGTAAAGTATCCTCAAAATATGAGTAAAAATGTGGTGAAAAGTTTACAGTTGTATGTTTATTTAGTTGGTCAAAACAATAATCTTCACTTGAGACTGCCTTAAATCTATCATATTAGGTTTTAGTTGACAATTTATTAAGAGTTAATAACTGCCATGATATAGATAAATAGGTTCTTTATAAAAATTAATGTTAATCATGTATGTATATGTGTTAATGTATGTAATATTAATCATGTGTGTATAGTTGAAGCTATGGTAGTGACTGGAAGTTCACTAAGAAAATAGAAAATGAAAATCCGGAATAATAAGGTTTAGATTAAAGCAATTTTGCAAGCTTGAGTTATTAAACTTTTACTTAATAGTCATTAACCAATTGGTTTTTATTATTAATTCTTTTTTCATAAAAGACTGAAATAAGGTAATTTTTAACAAAGCAAAGGACGACATTAAACTTAGTTGAAAATATTACTTTTTATTAAAAACAATAATTAATAAATGGAATCATTACCGAGCTTCTTTAATAGACTGTTTTCATAATTTTGGGCTTTTTATATTTAGTTTCCCCAAATATATAACAATTCTTATTCTTAACATCAGTTGTATAGTGGCTATATTATGAAATAATAGGTAGGAAGGTTATTTTTAAAATATCCATGTGTTGATTAGATCAATAGCATGATTAATATTGTTTACTTCGAATTGTCATTGTATTATTTTTATTAGTTTATATTTTCTTTTGTTTTAAATAGACGTGGTAAAGAAAAACCTGGAGAGTTTGTCGAGTTACCATTACATTATCAAAAAGTAAGTCGATAAAATTTTCAGGTTTTTCTTCACCACTTTCATGGTGAAGATAAACCTAGAGAGTTTATCGAGTTACTATTACGTCCTCAAAAAGTCAGTGTTCGGTTCCGGAGATTTTGATTGATACTTAGATCTAGAAGGACTAATTCTGGAAGGCCATTCGTTTGTATTTTTTTGAAGGGATGCTTTGATGCCTCCGATTACCGTCAAATGATCGAAATTGTTCTCAAGAACATTTGAGTGATATTATTGTGAAAGTATAAATCGTAACTATTCGAATTTTGAATACAAAAATAATGGACAGGCTGTACAATATTTTAACTTCCAATTGTACGAGTACTACGCCATGCAATGCAGTTTCTAGGTGCGTAAAATGCCTAGTAGAGCACGTTTCCGATTCGTAAAAGGTAAATATACTCCCGTTTATGAACTTCAAGTTCTATAGACTTGAAATACTTAGCGAAAATTGTAAATTTGGGATTGCATCGTTGTGAATTCTTCGCAATTTTGTCTTCATGAAATTTAATTAAAAAAAAATGTCAAATAGCAGGTAAAAGCTAAGGAATTATAAGAGTAATTTTAATTATCAAATCAAATTAATTATTTCTAAAGTTTAATTCACGCCCAGCGAAGAGGAAGGGTAACAGATAGTAATTTTATAATTACATAATCTTTGATATAGAGGGAGGTAAGCCTGAAAGAAACGCTTCATCACTTCGAAAAATTGCGAACAAAAAAATACTCCAGTTCACTAAAAAGGATGTAATTTAACAGTTATTAACGTTATTGGAAATATGTGTATTATGGTCTGAATGACCTGGGGGTGTGTCTGGACAGGATATTTTATAATTATTGATGTGATCCTAAACGATTGATATCGATCCTTTGTATCGATATAATTATAACAAGTTTGAAGGAATTACAATTTAAAAAACTTAACAAAAATTGGTTTATTCAAATACCTTTTTCCCTCACAGTTATTTAGTTGGCAAATTCAACAGAGTACAATAACTTTCCTTGACATTTCGTTAAACGAAATTAATTGAAGAGCCATTTTAACTTAATTAACGATGTGGAATTTGTTTTAAATAATCTGTCTACAAATTGACATTTATTTAGTGAAATAAACGAAATTTAAATATAACTTGTTTAACTTTGGATATGTCAAAATGTGAACTGATTAAGAAATATCAATATATTGGTTCGTTACGAAAATCAATGAGTTTTCATACAACATATTTTTCATGCATATATTCATTGTTTATTCTAAACATTTGGTTTAAAATAAAAATACCTACTAATACTATTTTATTATACATATATTTCTTCAGTATTCGTTCTTTATATCTATCTGATCATTAGTATTCGATTAGTGACAATAGTTTTTGTAACACGATCGGAAATTTAATCTTAAATTTGGGGTTAAACTAAGCTTCTTCGAGAATCATTAGATAACGCAACATGTTTACTGTAGTAATTGCCTATCACGTGGAATAATTAATTGTATAAACGATTTAAAGGCAGGCTATTGTGAAGAAATTATTGACGATGAATACCAAAGTTAATCAAAAAACTGAAGAACCCAATGTAAACTTATCCAATGTTATCTTAATTTTATGAAACGTTTTCTGAATATTTTTGTCGCATTAGCCCCGAATTCCGTAAACCAGGAAGATAGCATCATTTGCACAACAATACACTCGATTCTTATTTGAGAAATTTTTTGATAATTCATATTTATTTGCTGATAATGCTAATAATGAGAGTTACCATTATTGATTGTATATTTTGTTTGTCTTATTTTGTAATTACTCTATTATATATTTATTTCTTGCAATACATTTTTGAATATCGAGAACCAACAATAAAATTGGCTTAGAGATTTTACAAAAAGGAAGCAATCATGGCAAATTGCAATGTGATGTGTAACTAAAGAGTGATTTTTTAACGTGTCTGAACTTCCGATAAAGGCCGCTGTTGATCGGGCTGTGAGTTTGCGAGCAAGTCTGTTAATATGTGTCTCAATAGCCTGTAAAGTTATCATGGAACATTTAAAATTATTATTAAAATTTATTATCAAAATCAGTGTTCTGGGCGCCAAATTTATAGAGCACTTCGTGAATTTGAACTTTGTGATGTATTTGCCAAATTATTAACAAATTCCGAAAGCATTTTATGCTGCTCACTTATGGATGATTTTCCTGGGGCAGAGTTTGGGTAATGTTTATCACTATTGTGTTGCTTTAACGGAATTTTTCTTCATAAAAAGGTTATACTTATTCAACTCAATATTTGTTGTTGACTGTTTGCCCCTTTAACACCCACATCTCGTTACCGGTTATTATGCATTTTGTAAATTTCATTTTTAGGGCATTTGGCCCATTCAAGCATGTTTTCCGTAACCTGTTTGTGAATTTGGTGTCCTTTTTGAAGAAGCTGTGCCGCTAAGCGTTTCATATCGAAAACATCAACCAAAATGGCATAACGGGATTTCTGAAGTCCTGAGCAATCTCTTTTAAGCTTGTCATGGTTTTCCATCACCATTTCCTTCGCTTTGTCTATGTTTTAGTCGGTCGAAGACGTTGAAGGTTGACCGAAATGAGAGAAGTCTTCAAACACTTCTTGAAATCCTTTAAATGCTGTATACCACTTTAATGTTCGTGTTTTCAATAAAATTGACTCAGTGTCGACTTTCTTGTAAAATTTTCAATGATTTGCTACAAAAAATTTCATTGTCAACACAATCTTTGACTCTTTGTTCGATATTTTTATCTATTTTATAAACCACAGAGCAAACCTTCACGTCGATTAATCTCATTAACAGTCATCAACAAATTGGTCGACAGATGGTTAGGTATACTGGTACCTACTTTTTAAATAAACAGTTATTCTTCTTATGTATTTGAGAGAATGTTTTATTAATTATGATGAATTAATTTTTGTTATTCGTTTTTTGATAGTTAAAGTAATAAGGAGTAAACAATTTAAATTGTGGAAAAATATCTCTCAAAAAATTTTACTCGTGATAACTCTATGGAATGGATTGGGCCATTTCTTCTTTTCTAATTTTTCAAGCTATATGCAGTTTCTGTCTTAGACCCTTTAATGTCTGTGGGAGTTGAGTCAAATTTTTTATAATTTCATATTTCTATTATATCCCAAATGTGCTTTATGGGCGCAAGGTCGGATATCATTTCTGGCTGGCATCGGTGTGAAACACTAAACTCAAAGAGATTTACCACTAAACATTTAATCACTTTTTTTTAAATTCCAGACGAGCGTTTCGCTAACCATGTTAGCATCATCAGGAGATGATTCAATCTCAACAAGATTCAGATTCAGATTAGATTGAATCATCTCTTGATGATGCTAACATGGTTAGCGAAACGCTCGTCTGGAATTTTAAAAAAGTGATTAAATGTTTAGTGGTAAATCTCTTTGAGTTTAGTGTTTCACACCGAAGGTCCCGATAGAAAAATTAATAAAAGGTACATGTTAGTCCGATGCCAGCCAGAAATGATATCCGACCTTTCGCCCATAAAGTACATTTGGGATATAATAGAAATATGAAATTATAAAAAATTTGACTCAACTCCCACAGACATTAAAGGGTCTAAGACAGAAACTGCATATAGCTTGAAAAATTAGAAAAGAAGAAATGGCCCAATCTATTCCATAGAGTTATCACGAGTAAATTTTTTTAAGGGATATTTTTCCATAATTTAAATTGTTTACTCCTTATTAATTTAGCTATGTTTTACCAAAAAACGAATAATAAAAATTAATTCATCATAATTAATAAAACATTATCTCAAATACATAACGGGAATAACTGTTTATTTAAAATGTAGTTACCAGTGTAGCTAACCATCTGTCGACCAATTTATTTATGATTGTTAATTAGATTAATCGACGTGAAGGTTTGCTCGGTGGTTTATAAAATAGATAAAAATATCGAACAAAGAGTCAAAAGTTGTGTTGTCAATGAAATTTCTTGTAGCAAATCATTGAAAATATTGCAAGAAAGCCGACACTGAGACAATTTTATTGAAAACACGAACATTAAAGTGGCATACAGCATTCAAAGGATTTCAAGAAGTGTTTGAAGACTTCTCTCATTTCGGTCAACCTTCAACGCCTTCGACTAACTAAAACATAGACAAAGCGAAGGAAATGGTGATGGGAAACCATAACAAGCTTAAAAGAGATGGCTCAGGACCTTAGAAATCTCGTTATGCCATTTTGGTTGATGTTTTCGATATGAAACGCTTAGCGACACAGCTTCTTCAAAAAGGACACAAAATTCACAAACAGGTTGCGGAAAACATGCTTGAATGGGCCAAATGGGACCCTACATTTACGAAATGCATCTTAACCGGTAACGAGATGTGGGTGTCAAAGAAGCAAACAGTCAATGAGAAATATGGAGTTGATTAGGTATTACCTTTTTATGAAGAAAAATTCCATTAAAGCAAAACAATGGTGATAAACGTTACCCGAACTCTGCCCTAGAAAAATCGTTTATAAGTGAGCAGCATAAAATGCCTTCGGAATTTGTCGATAATTTGGCGAATACACCACAAAGTTCAAATTCACGAAGTGCTCTATAAGTTTGGCGCCCAGAACACTGATTTTGATAATAAATTTCGACGTTGCTCTAATGTTAAATGTTCCATGATAACTTTACAGGCTATTGACACACAGCGGTCTTTATCGGAAGTTCAGACACATTAAAAAATCACTCTTTAGTGCCAATCACATTGCAATTTGCCATGATTGCTTCCTTTTTGTAAAATCTCTAAGCCAATTTTATTGTTGGTTCTCGATATTCAAAAATGTATTGCAAGAAATAAATATATAATAGAGTAATTACAAAATAAGACAAACAAAATATACAATCAATAATAGTAACTCTCATTATTAGCATTATCAGCAAATAAATATGAATTATCAAAAAATTTCTCAAATAAGAATCGAGTGTATTGTTGTGCAAATGATGCTATCTTCCTGGTTTACGGAATTCGGGGCTAATGCGACAAAAATATTCAGAAAACGTTTCATAAAATTAAGATATCATTGGATAAGTTTACATTGGGTTCTTCAGTTTTTTGATCAGCTTTGGTATTCATCGTCAATAATTTCTTCACAATGGCCTGCCTTTAAATCGTTTATACAATTAATCATTCCACGTGATAGGCAATTACTACAGTAAGCATGTTGCGTTATCTAATGCTTCTCGAAAAAGCTTAGTTTAACCCCAAATTTAAGATTAAATTTCCGATCGTGTTACAAAAACTATTGTCACTAATCGAATACTAATGATCAGATAGATATAAAGAACGAATACTGAAGAAAAATATGTATAATAAAATGGTATTAGTAGGTATTTTTATTTTAAACCAAATGTTTAGAATAAACAGTGAATATATGCATGAAAAATATGTTGGTTCTTCAATTAATGTCGTTTAACGAAATATTTTTGTAAAATGTCAAGGAAAGTTATTGTACTCTTTTGAATTTGCCAACTAAACAACTGTGAGGGAATCATCTCTTGATGATGCTACCATGGATAGCAAAATGTGCGTCGAGAAGTTTAAAAGATGTGATTTTTTGTTTAGTGCTAAATCTCTTCAAATTTAACGTACCCCTTAAAGAAGTATATATCAATATCTGGCAAACGTGATAGTGCATTATTTCCAAGAAAGCATTGTGTAGTTATGTATCTTTTAATGAAATCGATGGGTGACATAATGTCGACTGGTCGTACGTCCTAATAATATATGGCGATGATAACGTAACTCTATGAAAGAAAGCACTTCAACTTTGTTTTATATCACTATATGCTTTCGAACGCATTGTAACGGATCGTTTCGGTTACAAATTAATCGACGAATCAATCAATTATAATAACTGTTCGTTATTAGATTTCTTAGATGTCTTAGAAACTTTGAAATTAACTAAAATAAACTATGTTTTACACATATTTAAACTAAATTAAACATGTGTAAATACTGTAAACAATTTTAAATACTGGAAGCCTAACCTAAACCACTTTAAGTCTAAGAAACGTAGTTGAAGCAACAACTTGGGATGACATACCTAAAGAGCAAATCAGCCATCTCATTCCATAAATATCTCTAGAAGTCAAAAGCTGTGTGCTAACCCAGAGGGACCGACACATTACTAAGCATTTGTTCGTTTTTTAGTTTTTATTGTAACTTTATAGCAAGAATTAATTAAATTTATTTTATGGTGGTTATATTTCAATGCCAGTCAGCATATATAGGGTTTCCAGAATGGATATCGACAAATAAAATCACCATATGGTGATCATTTACAGATTATTTTCCAAAATATTTAGAAATGCTTCTTTCCTAAGAGAGCCTATTGAAGATGGGACGTTTACATGAAATATCTTCAGATATCTTCAAAACGACATTATCAAATAAAACACATTAATTTAATTCAAATGTCAGATTATGATTACCCAAGATTTAAATTTGTTATAGTAGTATATATAATTAATATCCGTAATATATCACTGGCCGCTGAAGTAATCGATAAACTTTCAAGAAACCACACACAAAATACTATGCTTTGGTGTAACACTAAATGTCAAACATCAATTAAACAATGTATATTAAACGTATACCTACTTCTTTCATATCAATAGCTCGCTCCTTTTAAAACTTGGATAATAGCCTAAAACGACATTATGCATGAACTCGTACAACATATGAAAAATATCTCATATTACAGAAATTACAAAATTACAATCGTTTGTTTTACAACATTTTTAGCAATCATACATATAAAAATAAACATAAACAAGCAAACTGTATTCAGTTTTTTTATTTAAGACATGCCGTAAGTGTGTTCATTTTCAGTTTGATTCAAATATTTGTTGTTCAGTATATACAGAAGATAACAATTTAATAACAGTTAAGACATATCTAACCAATTTGCAGAAATGCAAAATAATAAAATAGAAATAATCTAATACATTTCGAAAAAATATCTCTAGGGGAGAAAGAAAGCATGTAATGACATGTATTTAAAACGGTATTTATTGGTACATACAATATTCCGGGTCTGGTTTAAACAGGCCAAGCGTGCCTTCCAAACATATACAAATATATACTGACGGAAAACAGGCATTTTTATTAAAATAGTTAACGGCTATTATTACATCACTACCTAACTAAGGCAAATGCTTATTGAGTACACAGATAATTAGACGATCTTCGTGACATGTATTATATGTAATTTCTTAAAGGGTCAACAAATCTAAACAAATCAACAAACTCAACAAATTTCAAATTTTTTTGGGTGTTTATGAAGTATTTTGTAGTTCTAAATCCGAAAATGATCTTTTTCGACGAACCTTATTTTCACCTCAGAGGTTATGTGAACAAGCAAAATTACCGTATTTGGAGCACGTGGTGTGGATTCAATGGGTAATCCGACAATGGTGTGCAATTCGACTCCATGGTGTTGAATATGGTCCAAAGGCCATTCATATCATAGGGCCATTTTCCTTTGAAAATAAGCAAGGAGCCAGACTAACAGTCAATGACGACCGATATCGTGCCATGCTAACTGACTTTGTATTTACTACGATTGAAGAGGAAGACTTTGCCGATATATGGTTTAAACAGGATGGCGCCACTGCCCACACAGCCAACGCTACAATCGACGTTTTGCACCCTATCTCTAAAAATCGCATTATCAGCCGAAATGGTAATGTCAACTAGCCGTCTAGGAGCTGCGACTTGACTCCGTTGGACTATTATTTGTATAGATCCGTCAAGGACAGATGTTATGTCAATCATCCAGAGATGATTGATGCTTTAAAAGACGTCATTAAAGTGGTTCTTGGTGAAGTATAGGCTCAAAGGATTGAAACTGCAAAATCTGCAAAAATTACAAATTCATCCGAGGCAGTCATTTAAATTAAAATGTATACCCTTTTTATTCGGTAAGTGTACTCTCAAAAATAAAGTATAAATCATTTGAAAATATTTGTTACATTTTTATTTAATATTTATTATTATAACGAACTGAAAGCTGCCGCACCCTTATATATATATATATATATATATATATATATATATATATATATATATATATATATATATATATATATATATATATATATATATATATTATTATTATTATTATTATTCACGTATGGGCCCTGGTGGACCACGCGAAGTACAATTAGAGGCGTTTGTTGTTGTTAGCCTTCCTTTGAGCCCATACTAATTTCATTCTTTCGCTATGAGCTTTTTTCCTTTCGTCACACCAAGTTGTTCCAGTCTTCCTACATTTTTCTCTCTGGCCAACCTTCCAAACGTTAACCTTGTATCTGAAACAGCCTCTATCCTGAATTTCACTTTGTGTAATATTTGCTGATCTTAGGTCCTCTTTAATTGCAGCAATCCATTTAATTATTTTTACTTTAGCTCTACTCCTATTTTCATAAAATTCGACTATTTGTCTAGTTAGCTCACCCGGATTCATCCGTTTGATGTGTCCCTAAAACTTAAGTCTTCTTTTTCTCATATCGCTATGTATATCTGTGTATTGTTTGATTTCTTGGTTTTCTCGAAGTCGGTATGTTGTGCTATTTATTTGTTTGGGGCCTAGGATCTTTCTTATGATTTTTCTTTCCTTCTTTTCAATGTCCTCGATGTCCCTCTTTCTATTCAAAATGAGCGTTTCTGCAGCATATAGACATTCTGGCTTAATAACCGTGTTGTAATGTCTCAGTTTTGTGTTTTTAGATAGGCATTTTTTGTTGTAAATATTTTGTGTAAGTCTCAATGCCGTTTCCATTTTTTGACATCTACCCTTATTGGCCGCTTTTTCCAATCCATTTTCCATGATTATTTTACCCAAATATTTGAATTGAGAGACTCGTCTGATGTTACCATATTTCGTTTTTAGAAATGGTGTTCTTAGTCTGTTGCAGGTCATGTATTCTGTCTTTATATATATATATATATATATATATATATATATATATATATATATATATATATATATATATATATATATATATATATATATATATATATATATATATATGTTAATCGAATGGTTGTTAATCCGATGCAACAATTGCTGTCAAACTGTCAGCTCAATTCGAAGATGACCTCAGCCATGGCTAATTAGTTCTTTTGACCTATTGCTAATGAATAATGAATGAATTCTAATGAATGAATTCTTCAAAGTATAGCATTGAAATGTTTCTTCCAGTGTGCGATGCTTATCTTCATACATTCGTGATTTCAACTACTACCAGTGGTAAAAATCACCAAAGTAAAAAATTGCTCGATTAAGAAATGCAACTCGAACATTAATGGAGGCACTGGCCATATGAACATTGGCCCAACCCTGTTGAAACTAGATATCCCTGCTGTTGCTTCATAGTCTGCTAAGTTCTGGCTTTAAAAAGTTTTCAAACATTGTTACGTAGCGAAGTTACTTTTTCCTCGTGATCTGTAGCATTATCTCTTATAAAAATAAAAAGTAGTCGACCAACATAGATGGGTTCCAGCGTCCCTATACTTTAACTTTCTTCCATCGACCTGATCTCCTGGTGAAACTTTTCTCCTTGTTCCTTGATTATTGCACCCAAATTTTCCGGAAAAAATCCAAATGGGAGCGTAAAAAAGCATTTTTAAGGATACGACTTAGTATTTCATTGGTTTTCAAGAGTTCATCTATAAGGTTTTTCTAGTTTTCATCTTTCTTGTTGCCCAGTAATCCTGCCACTACATTTCCAAGCTGCCATTAATTTTCATTTAATTTTTCTTTAAAATGGAAATCACGTGAATGCTTTCTTATTTGAGGTCCAATAAATATGCTTTCTTTTAGTTTTGCACTTTTAGTGATCACTAAATCGAGGAAATATTTCTTTTAACTACCTAAAACCATTACCTTCTTTGTCCAAGGTTTTGACAAAGTTTTTCATTTGTCCAAGCTTAACAAGGAGAGGCGTAAGAAGTACCTTTTTTGAGTTAACAAGGGGGATATTTTATGTTTGAAGTGCAAGGTCCAAAAGAAGTTCTATGAGGCTAATCTTCCTTATATTAATGTTCTTTTTTTGGCTTACTATTCCAGAGACACAAAAAACACCAATACTTTGTAAAACCCCTTTGCAATTCTTGCAATATACCTATTACTTTTAAATCCTCACAAATATCCCACTGATACTGTTCATATTTAATGCGATTTAGAATGGTGGCAAAGTTGTCATAGGTTTCTTTCATTGTTACTGAATGGGCGAAAGGAATAGATGGATTTTGTTTTCATTATGAAGCAAGACTACTTTGAGGCTGTATTTCAACGATTCTATGAAAATACGTCACTCGGAAGGTACATGTTCCATATTAAGCTCGGGCATAAAACCATCAATATCACAACAGACACATAGAGATCCTTCCATTTTATAAAAACTTGAAAATGTTACATTCCTTTTTCGGTCAAGTGAAATACTTACATTTTTATATCACAGGTTCCACTGTTGCAGTCTGGAACAAAAAAGTTCCGATTTTTGTTATGACAATCCCAGGTCACGTAACAATTCATTTTGAGTTATTAATTGAGGTTTACTGGCAGTTGTTAAAATTGTTGGGTCACAACTGGTGTTCTCAGGAAGTTGTGGATCAGATCCTGATGAAGAATTAGAATCACCAGGAAACATGTTATCCAGGTTTAAAGGCGCAATAGTTATCAGTAGTTCCTGGCTATGAGGGACTGACCGAAGTGCAGAAGGCAAATTTGGATACTCAATTTTGTCCTTTTGCTTTTTTTGAAATCATTTCTGTTTTAGTGATACAAAAGTAACAATCACTTACATGGTCAGTAGGTTCTCTCCTCCCATAGGAATAGCAAACGGCACAGATTTTTTCATGCGATGCATCCACTGCACTAAATTTACGTGCAAACTCGCGCAGCAAACATGGAGATCCCAACTTTTATGTTGATCTTCAATGTGGTACTTAAAATATAAAGGATAGGTTTTCTTACTTCCTCGGATACAGATCTAGCTTGTGACTTTAAAATAAATCGTTCGCATATATAATAAAACTTGTATACTGGATTTTTGCAAATTCGAGGACTAGAAATTACCATTGTATATGAAATCGACTTAAACACTTGACTGTACTGTAAGCGAGACATAAACAAACTAAACTACAGAAAACAATAAAACTGCCCTTAAATGTTCGTGGAGTACTGTGGAAATACCCTTTCTACGGTCTTGTGGTCATTCCTACATTATCCAATCCAAAGTCAGGTACAAATAATTTCAATTAGCCCATGATATAAAATTACTTGAAAAGAAGCTGTTCCTTTAGAAGCCTAAATAAAACCCAAAAAAAGCATTATCATAGATGTTTCAAAAATCGCCTCGACCTGTGTAATTAGTCGATAATAGGTTATCCAGATATTCCTTAACATTCATTTTCACAAAAATTGCTCAATATTAGATATCATTATATATTTAGAGTCGCCAATTCAAGAGGTAGCCCTTAATAAAAATCACACACAGGGATATTTTTTGATATTAAACATGCTTTTAACATCGCCAGGAGATATCACATTAAAAGAATATTAGCTTTGTAATGTACTGATATTTTATATAAAATTTATTTGTACATTTTTTACTAGAATCAAAAAGAAGTTCATTAGAATTCTGTTAATTTACAGAAAGAGTCTAATCACAATTTACCTGATTTCATTTTACCAACCAAAATACCAAATTATAAAATGTTTTGAACATTGTTGAACATGCCATGCCTTTGCATATAATCTACATCAGAAACTAATAATTTTAGAATAATAAAATGTTATTTTCGGGAATGGAAACCTTCTAATCTCATTAATGTGTGAGGAAACCACACCCAGTGAGTTGTTCAAGATTAAATATTTTGAAAGTACTTGGGAAGAACGATTGCTTAGAGTGCAAGTTATAGTACTGTAAAAGCGTATCGAGTTCTCGTAAGATTAAACATCAACTATAGATCAATGGCGTACTATTTCGTTACTATTTCTGGTTTACAGGTCCACAATTATGTTGTAAACCTACGTTGATTAGCTTTTGAACCAAATTTGAAAAATATAAAGGATAATTTTAAAAATACAATTTGAAAACGATGCAATATGGTATGTTACATAGTATGTATGCATAGTATGTATGCTATATGTGTCAATCGGCGGAAGAGAATCAAATTTACGATATACTGATTAATAAGATTCTCTGAGGAAGAGATCATATGATTTTTAAACTGAACTTAAACTCTTACCGACCCTTAAACTGATTCTTAAACTGAACTGAACTTTCTTACCCGAAATGGTTATTAGCATTAAACTTTACCAATAATTTTAACACATATTGACCAATACAGAGTCCTTATTGTAATAACACAGGCCCATATTTGTTTTGGTGTTGGAGTTTGGAGCTGATTTCATACGAATTTCATGTCTTGAATTCAAATCTGGCATTAGTTTTTGCCTAGGAGCTCACATTTCTAAGATATAACATTTTAGTGAAATATACGTTACACTATTTTAAGTTAAATCCATGAACAAATAAAAAACTAAAGACGGTATTTTTGTTCTAAACTATGTTCTATTTATATAATAATCCCACCTAATGAAGCCTGTAAAAATCATAAAATCATTAATGTAAGGCTCGGTAAACTTTACGGTTCATGATTTTACACATGATTTTTACAGGTAGGATTATCATATAAATATAATATAGTTTAGTATTAGAATTAGTGTAAATCATCTTCTGATGATGCTAACATGGTTAGCGAAATGAGCGCCGAGAAGTTTAAAAAAGTGATTTGATGTTTAGTAATAAATCTCCCCGAGTTTAGCCCCAAATATAGCTAAAATCCTAGGCACAAAATAGTACAAAAGATCTAAAGAAGAATGATTGAAAAAAGTGTTATCGGGGTATGTATCTTAGATGACGATTTTAGACTAGTAGACTTCAGGGGTACTCTTAAAAGAAGAACAGTGGCATGACAGAGGGAGTAGGATAGGTGGATAGCAAACTTAAGATAATGCGAACAAGCGTTGTAATAGAAGTGATATCAAATTGTTTCTATCCTAAGATACCAAATTGTATTGAAGCACCTTAGGATATTATATAGAAAATTATTCACAATTTTGTCGTGAAGAAGGAAGATTGATCGATTTGTAATGTATGCGGCACATAAAACATAGTTTGAGTGATGTTATAAATAAAACATACCCAACTTTCAACATTTCCTAAGAGAGACAAATAAGATTTGATACGAATAAAAAAATTTGAACAGACTTTGTTAGATTAGGATTGACTCACTTAAATCTATTTTAGTGATATTTAATAATGTCATCATTATTTAGGTTAAATATTGTGACATTAATACTAACAATGCATTGTAATTAAGCTTTTATAAAGTCTGCGTGGTGGAAGTGCATATATTAAGTTAAAAACAAAACATGTTATAAAATAGTATTGTTATATATTGAATTGTGTTGAGGATAAATGCAATGTGTCGACCTCGGTGCAATTTGATCTGTCCCCGACCTTACTCATGACATTGTTTGTTGAATCACTTCGAAAACAATTGCCTGATTCAATTTTGGCTAAATTTAAAATATGTCTTGCTCTTTTATGTCAGTTATAACGTGACGTAGATTCATTATACAATATGCTCTATTTACCTTTTTAGAATTTTCTTTGATAAGACTTGCGTAATACAAAGTGTGCAAATAAAGTAACGACACTGGTGATGTATTTGGCAACAGTGTTGATTCCTTTAGAGGGGAGGCAGACCAATATCTGATGCATCATGAGTTCTTGTTTGAACTCCCTAAAGTCACCTTTTAGCTATTCTTTTCGCTCCCGGATTTTTCTAGTGCGTTCTGAAAATGAGGGATAATTTCGAAGAACAACGCCCTGTCAAGTTTTGTTTCAGTTTTGGACACACCCAAAAAGTGAAAAAATGTTTCTCTCCTGTTGCCCTTTTGATCCTGTGAGAGATTTTTTGGAACCATTTTTGCGCATATTTACTTTATCCTCACTTCATTGGTCAAAATCTGATGAACTATTGTATGATACAACTTTTTCTCGATCATTTTAAACGTCAACCGATGATCAGAATGCACAAGAGTCTAAATTCTGTGGATATTTGGATCACTTTTTGCAGTTGAAGACCTCCGCTGCTAGGTTTACCTTCAATCGACTCTCGGTCTTTTACGAATGCCTTAAACTACCTGAAAACCTCGATTTTTGAAAAAACACTATTTCCGTTGGCCTGTTCAAGTTTTACAATACTTTCTGTGACAGTTTGTCCAATTTTAAAACAAAACTTTATAGCGCATTGTTGCTCGAAATTGTTGTCACTCATTTTCAGAACACACCAGATAATTTCGGTTTACGAAAATAATTGTTACGGACCACCAAGTGACTCCAATGTCTCTTCAATGTCCAATGACTTTCGTAGTAAATTTGTGAGGTTGATTGATTTTAATAATTAATTTGATCAATAATAAACTAATTTGGTAATTTTATTGAAAGTTTTTTGATTTACGATTCACTTATCAATTATCATTAGTTAATTTTGTTATAAGGATGCGTATAATTATTACTTTTTATTTTGTTGAATTATTAAGCAAAGAAACGGAAGATATCATAAAACTGTATCTTTTAATATTCTATTGATTATACTGCAATGTCGCCAATGCACCTGGGATTGCTTATCTAATTCGATTCTTGCTTCGCAAAGTTTGCGTTATTTTATTTTAACAAGTATAAGTGAAATTTCTGGATTTTTTAATTATTATATAGCACCGTCATAGTGTACATAAAAATTACATAATTATTTGAATAAAATAGATTTTTTGTTTTCTTGAATTAACTGGTATGGTAAATAATTCTACAGTAGAAGTAATTTAAATTCCTGGAAAAGAAAATACATTTATTTTAACTAAATAAAATGACAATATTAATTAGCAATATAAAAAGATTGTTGATAAAACATTAAAAAGTATAATTGTAGTACAACTTGTATCTTTTGGTTCATTTATCGCTTTAGTATTGACTCAAAAGTTATGTATTCCTTATATTAGATACGCCGATAACCAAGTTGTATAGATAGCCGTTTCCGTGATTCTATAAAGATAAGTTGCTTTTACCAGCGCAAATACTTGACAGTTTATTTAAAAAGTCATTCATCAATGATGACATTTATCATTTCAATTGGTAAATTGATGGCAAGTTCGGTCCTACCACTGTAGGTAAGTATAATAAGAAAAAAACAGAATAAAATAATAGATATACAGAAATAAGAATACAGATAAAAGATCCAAAGTAAACGAAAAACTAAAGCCAGTATAGAAATATAATATAGAGTAAAGAAAGAAAAAGTAGGAAAGGAATAATTATAATAACAGGACTGAATATATTATAAATTAGATATAAATAGATAATTTATATATAGACTGTCTGCTTCTATGCTACTCTTCACTTTTCTTAGTGTATTATTTTCCCTTTTTAAACCGCCTCTATTCCTCTTACTTTCTTAAGTAATATATCAATTTTTTAAATTAACATTTTTTTAATCTGAGACTTTGTTTGTTTTGGCTAGGGATCTAAATGGTTATTTTTTAGTTTCAAATACTTCTGGCTATTCTTCTACTCTTCTTTTCCTTTTTAGGGATTCGTCCATTTAGTAATTCTAACTATCCGTTTTATTTGTGCTCATTTCGGCGAAGATCCGTCCCTACTCTGTTAAAGAGTAGGTACCGCCCTGTTCCTGTTACTCTTAAAGTTGTTTAGTGTTACATAAAAAGTTCGCCACTCACCGACTCTTCGAAAGTTTGTCTCTAATCGACACTATTGTCCAATTTATATTTAGATTGAGAGTTAATTGTTTTGTAAATTTCTACTTACAGCTAAAACTTTTAAAATATCTGTGTTGTCACACTGTATTTCGTATTAGACTGGGCTTTCACATCCGGCCAGATGATTAATATAATTTTTAATTGTTTTTGAGTTAGGCTGGTAGAGGTAACTTAGGGTTATGGAACTATGAAATCGGCTCGATAGCCGATGTGTGGTTACTAATGTAGCTGATGTAATTTGAATATATACCACAAGAGATAAAGTACCACAGGATATAAGTTGTACAATTTTTATTTCTATTTTATTTAAATTCTTATTTTACATTACCACTTTTTTCTTATTCTAAATATATTTATTTTCTCTTTCATGAGTTTAGGTTACTTCTATTAAATGATTATCTACCATAGTCGTATATTCCGAAGAACAGAAAAATATAAAACTACAAAAAATATTTTATTAGATCAATTTTGTACTAACAGAATATTACATGATTCAATTTTATGACATTTACCGTTTCATCGGTTAAGAACTCAATAAAATTAAAAAACATAATATTATCTTATAATAATGGTAAATGTATTAGAAAGGGTATAAACTTGCATTGCTGCTAATTGATTGACATAATTTTTGACAACAGTTGATTGACATAATTTTCAAAAAATTAATCAAAACAAAATTTAAAGATGAAATAAAAATATTATGGAAAAAATTCTGTCTTGTTTCTTTTAAAAGTTAACAATAATTAAAATGGTGCGGTAAGACTTTATCACCCCACACTTTTAAAGACCCACTCTTTTCAGCAGTTTGTGTATTTGTCATGTGTTCGCTAACGCTTTTGTAAAAGTCTGTTTACATAATGGGAGCTTGGAGAATATAGGTACCTATTTGATCTAATCTTACAGTTAATGCCGACCATGAATTGTTTAAATATGTTATTATTATTATTCACTGGTGGACCACGCGAAGCACAGTTAGAGGAGTTTGTTGTTGTTAGCCTTCCTTTGCGCCCATACTGATTTCATTCTTTCACTATGAGCTTTTTTCCTTTCGTCAGACCAAGTTGTTCCAGTTTTCCTACATTATTCTCTCTGGCCAACCTTCCAAACGTCAGCCTTGTGTCTGAAACAGCCTCTATCCTGAATTTCACTTTGTATAATATTTGCTGATCTTAATAATTGCCAGTGTTTTTAGATCTAGTCCTTGTCCTTTCAAGATTTGGAATAAAGATTCGCGGTCACTTGAATCCTATGCTTTTTGAAATCCACAAACGTACAGACGAGATGTTTATCGTATAGTATTTGATGTCTTAGGTCAACTTTAGATTCAGGAGCTGTTCCGGGCAGAATCTGCCCGGTCGAAAACATGCTTGATATTCACCAATTTTAGGTTCTAACTGTCCCTGTGCTTTGTCTAGTAGACATTGAGATATAATTTTGTAATAAACTCAGAGAAGAGATATGCCTCTGTAGTTATTTACATCCTTTCTTAATTAGCGGACGGATTAGAGCATCTTTCCAATCTTCCGGAATCCGTTCGGTTCGCCAAACTTAAGAAAAAAACTTAAAAAACCAGCGGATTTTAAAACTTCAGCAGTGATTCCATCTTCACCAGAAGCTTTGTTGTTTCTAAGTCCTTTGATTTGCCGAATTATTTCATCTTCATTCGGTGGTAATGAATCTGAGTTTGTTTGTTTAGGGTTTAGTGGTGATAATCTGTTTAAGGGCTCAGGACAGTTCAGTAGTTGTTCAAAATATTTGGTTCAAAGTTATTTGCAATTGTCTTGGTTATTTAGAGCTAATTGTCCGTTTTCTTTTCGAAAGCAATTTTGGGGTGATAGCCTGTTAATTTAGTTTTAAATATTTTGTAAAAAATTCGGTTGTGTTATTTTTTTTGGAAATCATTTTTCTCAAAATGAATGCCTGTTCAGTTTGAGCTATACCTAGCTTTCATTTTCTATTAGCTACACCTAGCTAATAGAAAATAAAAGAAACCGATAAATAAATGTTAAAAAAATTAAAAATCAAAGTTTTCAATAAAAATACTATAGAAAATATAATATTTATGATTTACTTACCACAAACTGTGTCAAGATCGAAAAAAATATATTTGTGCAAAAAGGTTATTTAACGGTTTTTATTTATTGACAAAACACTGATACAACAGCACTGGGTGGCGTATAGATTGACTACGGTCGCTTATATTTTTGTTAGTATTCACATCTTAAGATGGCTATGTTAGGGGATCTGTAGTAGGGATAGCAAAATTTTTCCCCCACTCAATGTCATTCTTTCAACGTGACTATTTGTAAGAGAAAAACACTTTTAATTCACCCCTGGGTATCCCTTATCCAGTGCTTCTCTTGAGGGTTAATATTATATTATTAACCTTCAAGCGGTCGAGCGGCACTTGATACGTTTTCGGTCATAAAATCTTACATCTACTTTACGAGTATTTCCCATCTTTAGTAGCTTCTTATAGGCTCATCACGTAGACAAGAGACTATATTTCCCCTTCCTACACGCGTAAACGTAATGTCAAATAGTATACGCACGTCCGACGTAGAAAACTTTACGATACAATATACAATTTTCTCTAACAAAGTTTCCATTTTCTATTTTTTATTATTGAAAATTACTCGTAGGCGAAGACCAAATAGTGAAATTGATAAAAAAGCAAAAAATCCGACCTCAAAAAAACAACGAAAGGCCTTTGACCCTTTTTTTCGTTTTCTAGATAGTGCAAGAATAAATGCCACACTAATCCTAATAATCCTATAAAGGGCAAATAAAATCATTACGTGGATTGAGAATGCAGCTGATAAAAGAGTATGTAGAGAGAAGAACTAGAATGGTGACCGTAGTTAATATGGTACCTTCCGAGAAAACTCAAAAAGAAAAATTAAGAAATAAGTGACGGAAACTCATGTAACGAATCAGGCACAGTTTCCAGTGTATGCAGAGGAAGCTGCAAAATATGTCCTGCTAAAAAGAAGAGTAAATCCAAGACACAATGTATAGCTCATCTGAGGTATATTTGCCGAGACTACACAACATTTTCTTGCAATTAATGTTACCGTGATGAAGAGACTGATGACTGATGATTAAGAAAACTAAAGCTAGAATAACGAATTAAATACATGTTAATAATAAAAAATGTTCTTACTGTTTCATTGATCTCATCAAACTTGTTAATTTTATAAATTTGATTTTGGTTTGACCTTAAGTAAGAGTATGCTGTAAAAATTTTTCCTTATAGAGAATATGTATACATATAATTAAACTTAGAATTAAGAGATAAATACAGGTAAATAATAAAAACTGCTGTACTCTTTATTACTTGATCGCGCCAAAGTGTATTTTTATAAATATAATATTATTTTATATTTAAGCAAAATTTTTGTTACCAAATTGTTTTCTATTTTAAAGTCAATGTGTATAAACAACTAAAGGGTGATGTATAAACAAGTTTTTTTTTAATTTGTCTTCTAAATCCCGAAAATCTTTAATATGTATTTAAAGTTACGCGCGAACGCTGCTCTAACAAATGACCGCGTGCCCGCTTACAGTTGAAGGACCGAAATTTACAAAAAATTGCTGAAAACAAAAAATAATTGCCAGTGAACTTATAAAGATAATTAAACAGAGCTAAATTTTCGTTTTAAAATCTTTAACAATTTCTATAAATACTTAAACTTAGAAAGGAATTAATTTAATTATTTAATTAAAATAAGAATGGGCTTCAGGAATACCAGATTGTCACCATTTTTTACCAATAAGCGAGGCCACAACTTGGCATTAGAGCATCTCGTAGCTTAGATAGCAGGGAGTTTTGATGATTTTGATAAGTGGTATTTGTTGAACACCAAATGTGTATATTAACAAACACTGCATATTTTGCAGTTTAAATGGTAATTATTGCTAAAATATGTCATTTGGAACAAAATTTAATTATGAAGAGCGCTAAAAGTTTTTAACGGGAATGATGATATCTTTTGTGTTTCAGCTAGCAAGTTTTATATTTTTAAGGTTTAATTGATCAAGCCCTTCATCTCGGTATAACATATTAAAAAACAGGTGGGGCACGTATAACCAAATTTTGGAATGGGGATAAGGAAATGCGTCGCAACCAAAAATTTTACATTTCTTAGTATCATACACACACTTTGCTGTATAGAAATCGGAGTGTAACTATCAGACATCAAATTTTCATTTCATTTTTAAATTTTTTTTAGGTGGGGAACGTGCTCACGTGCCCCTATGGACCAACCGCCACGGTGAGAAATACTAAACTCAAAGAGTTTTACCACTAAACACCAAATCATTTTTTGTAAGTTTTCGACTCACGTTTCGCTAACTATGTTAGCTTCATCAGGAGATGATGCTAACATGGGAACCCTAATTGCTAACCTACTACCTAGGAAGCGTACCACCTACCTAATAAAGCGTGTAAAAGAAAGGATACAAGAAAAGAGAAAAAAAGAATAAATGGGGAAAAAAGAGAACAAAACAAAGAAAAACCTGAACTGTAAAGTTTACTGACCCTTCTTACATGAATAATCGAAAAAGTTGACTGAACGCAATAGGTCCTTTATACCGGTTCACGATTTTCTTGTATTTTTCTGTTTGAATGCTTTCATATGCATCAAAAGCCCTATTGTTATTTACATTGTTACCCACTCTTTAATTACTAATGTCTATATTGCGGTTATATTCGATTGCATGCTGGACAACACAAAATTTTTCATTTCTCCCATATCTAATGTGGGCAATGTGTTCTTTATATCTCGCTAATGTGGATCTTTTTGTTTGCTCAATATACCTTCGATCACAATCTTGACAGCTAATTATGCAAACATTTAAAAAAAAAAACATTTCAAATAAAAGAAGTCAAAATATGCCAAAGGTTTTTGAAATAAATTTAAAAAAAAGTAGCACTATGCTGTTTTGTTTACGAGATATAACAATTTAAAAAATTAGTAATTTTACAATTTCAACGCGTTATTTTTATGGTTAACAGTGATCTGGCAACGATGTGCGTACAGCTGTCTCGAGTAGTGTAGAGTGAAGAGAGATTAAGCTAATTAATTAATTAAAAGATTAGAGTAAAGAGCAATTTATATTAATACAAACTTACCGAGAACAGCTTTAGAATTTACATCAGAAAGCTGTGGTTTTGTAACTTCTTCATGTACTTTATCTGTCATAACTTGAGTAAACACAAGATCAATTTTTACATCTAACCCACAGTTTGGAATTGAAGTCCAAATTTTTTTCTTTTTCTAAATTTTCTAAGCATAAAACTTGTTTACATTTAAAACAATTTAAATTTTTTCCAAGTTCGGATTGTCTAGCGTCCGCGAGAGAAGAATTATTTTTATTTAAAGGCTTATAAGGGAAATAAGGTTGTAGTAAGGGACAAATCTGATTACTTTGAACGCGTTGAAAAATTAATTCAGGACGGTCCATATAAACGATTACCGAGGAATGCATTGTCAAAAATGGTCAACGAAGTCAGATATATATTAAAATTTTGTAACAGCCATATTTCTCCTTTCTAAAAAACAAACTTCATATTTCTAATCCAAAAGTGCCAAGATTGTATGCTCTACCAAAAATTCATAAATCAGGAAAATCAATCACACCAATTGTATCAGCCATTAATTCCCCAACACATTTGAAAATCTACCAAACCAACTACCTTCCTGTTCTGTGATAAACTCATCAAAATACACAGAAAAAGTAAAAAACACACATCTACAGGAAGGTGAGGTCTTGGTTTCCTTTGACGTATCATCGTTGTTTCCGAGTGTCCAGATTCCACATACCTTGACATACCTAAAGCAGTTACTCGAGTTAAATGGTTTTAATAACAAGATTGTTTATGAATACATCTCCTTAACAGGATTATGTATGAAGCAAAATTGTTTTCAACTTAATAACAGGTTTTACGAACAACAAGAAGGAACTGCAATGGGCAATCCTCTGTCACCGTTCTTAGTCAACTTATTTATGAGTAAATTTGAAACTGAGGCGAAAAATGAATTCGGTTCTTTCCAAGGTATGATTAAAATATGTGGATGACATTTTTGCAATTTTCGATTCAAAAAATGAAAACTAGGTTAGATTTTTATATTTTTAGAAAAAACACGAATACTTCATTCCTAACGATTCGAATCATAGCTTCCAAAATAAGATGTCTAGTTTAAATGTTATGGTAAATAGATAAATCAATTTTCCTTTAAACAAAGATAATTATAACAAATAATTAAAATTAATTAGGGAGGTATCCGAAGTAAACGGTTATAATAAGAACATTGTAGATAAATTAAGGTAGTTCCCGCGTGGTATAGTATATCATTGCTAGTATACTGATGCGATCGCGTGATTTATAAAAATGGTTAATATTAATTTAAAAAATGCCAAAGTAATTACGCCATAAAAGACAATTTATAAAAGAAAAAAAATATTTAAAAATTAAATTATGTTTCTGCCATGCAGAATGCAAAAGAAAAAAAGCTAAATTAATAGAAAAAAAAATGAAACTGTCAATTTGAACCTCGGAGAAGGAAGACGTATCATAGAGTTATTAGAACTTGGAAAAAATTTAAATTGTTTTAAATGTAAACAAGTTTTATGCTTAGAAAATTTAGAAAAAGAAAAAAATTTGGACTTCAATTCCAAACTGTGGGTTAGATGTAAACATTGATCTTGTGTTTACTCAAGTTATGACAGGTAAAGTACATGAAGAAGTTACAAAACCACAGCTTTCTAATGTAAATTCTAAAGCTGTTCTCGGTAAGTTTGTATTAATATAAATAGCTCTTTACTCTAATCTTTTAATTAATTAATTAGCTTAATCTCTCTTCACTCTACACTACTCGAGGCAGCTGTACGCACATCGTTGCCAGATCACTGTTAACCATAAAAATAACGCGTTGAAATTGTAAAATTATTAATTTTTTAAATTGTTATATCTCGTAAACAAAACAGCATAGTGCTACTTTTTTTAAAATTTATTTCAAAAACCTTTGGCATATTTTGACTTCTTTTATTTGAAATGTTTTTTTAAATGTTTGCATAATTAGCTGTCAAGATTGTGATCGAAGGTATATTGAGCAAACAAAAAGATCCACATTAACGAGATATAAAGAACACATTGCCCACATTAGATATGGGAGAAATGAAAAATATTGTGTTGTCCAGCATGCAATCGAATATAACCGCAATATAGACATTAGTAATTAAAGAGTGGTTAACAGTGTAAATAACAATAGGGCTTTTGATGCATATGAAAGCATTCAAACAGAAAAATACAAGAAAATCATGAACCGGTATAAAGGACCTATTCCGTTCAATCATTTTTTCCAATTATTAATGTATGTAAGGGTCAGTAAACTTTACGGTTCATTTCTTTCTTTCTTCCCCTCACGGGGCCCAGATCTTGTATCTGGGTACGGGGAGTGACGCCCCCGGGGGTCCGAGTTGTCCCTTAAGCCAAGCTGTAGTGCGACCCGTGGCGAGGGCTGAATGGCAGATGAGGGTAACATTTGTCACTAACGGGGCCTCCAGAGTACCTCCCGTCCCTTTGGAGTACTTAGGGTTACCGCAGTACGGAGCACTGCTGCGGCGGACGTTCTTTCTTCCCAACTCGTGGGACTCACATGTCTTCAATCAATCTCTCAAATTTTCCCATAACCTCGGGGTCCAAAAGACCCAGGATAGCGTCTCCAGTCGATATCACCCAAAGAAATCCTGACTTTGATAAATATTTCGTTGTAAAATCCGAAGATGATTCATTAGCCAAACTTTCTCCCTTTATTATTCATAAATGTATTGTTGGATTTGTTGGAGAGGTGGATTCCGTCAAGAAACTACGAGATGGCTCTCTTCTTATTATTACAGCAAACATCAAGCAGTCCGGAAAAATCCTGAATATGGCTAATCTGCACACATCGGCAGTGAAAGTAGAACCCCATAAAACATTGAACTTCTGCAAAGGAGTGATTTCCAGTTCGGACCTTCTCAACTGTGAGGAGGACGAAATACTTGAAAACTTGCGACAACAAGGTGTAGTAGCCGTAAGACGAATCACTTCCAAGAAAGATGGAGTAATTACCCCCACCAACAGTCTCATTTTAACTTTTCGAAAATCCACTCTTCCAGAAAGAGTACGAGCCGGATACTTGATTCTAAAGGTGCGACAATATGTCCCAAATCCCCTTCGCTGTTTTCAGTGCCAGAGGTTTGGACACATCTCACAGAAATGTTCGTTTACACCTATATGCCCGTCATGCGGCAAAACATCTCACGGAGAATCTGAATGTTCCCCTCCCCCTCTATGTGTGAACTGCGGAGACGAGCATTCCCCTAGGTACAGGGGATGTCCGATATACAAGGAAGAATTCCAAATACAAAAAATTAGGGTCTCAGAAAAATTACCGTATTTCGTAGCTAAAGCAAAGGTCAAAGGCTCTACTAACGTAAATGTCCCAAGATACTCCAGCGTAGTTTCGGCAAGTAAAGTCATGGTATCATGCGCCACCCAGTGCGACCAAATCCCAACACCCCACAGTAGCACCGCACAAAGCTCTGCTAACCTCAACAAACCTCGTGATCCTCCACCCCCTTCCCTCAAACCCTCCTCCCTTTCCACTAAATCCTCTTCTACTCTACGAGATCCTCCACCACCTGCCCCCAATCCATCTTCCTCTCTTCCCACCAAATCCCCTTCTACCCTAGGTCCTTCACCCACTCTCTTATCCCTTCCCCCTCCTTCGTCCACCCCACCCCCTCATACACCCATTTCCCTCACTTCCCCACAGACTACAATCGCTTCTAACAAAAACATAAAAACATGTAAAGCGAAACCAAACTCCAGAAGCAGCTCCAAGTCCTCGACGGGTTCCATCGAGGACTTGATGGAAATAGACAATACGACCTCCGGACCCCCCAAGGGTCAACCTAATAAAAAGGACCTAAAACTAAAAAGATAAACTTTCTTTCTCACGGACTGACCTATCTCCCCTACTACCATTTTCTTTCGTTCCGCAATACAGTGGAATGTTAACGGAATAATACTACGACTCCCAGAACTCAAGTCCATCACAGCTACTTTCAGTCCAGCTTGCCTGATACTTCAAGAGACTAACCTAAAACCGTCCGACAATTTTAACTTCAGGCACTATCAAACATTCAGAAAGGACAGAGACGGAGCTGCCAGAGCATCTGGTGGAGTTGCAGTACTCATTCATGAATCATTAGACTGCCACCAACTGGCTCTCAACTCGCCTCTGGAGGTTGTAGCTGTCAGAACATGCCTAGAACTCCCCGTCACCATATGCAATCTATATCTTTCCCCAAATATTAACTTCACCCTCAAGCAACTCGAGGACTTACTTCTCCAACTTCCTCCTCCCATCATTCTTGGAGGGGATTTTAATGCCCACAGTCCCACCTGGGGGTCTACCCATCAGGACTCCAGGGGAGATACGATTATGAACCTGGTGCAGTCGAAAGGCCTCATTATTATGAATTCAGGTGCCTCCACACACATTTCCATGTCGTCAGGTACCTTTTCAGCCATCGATCTAACCATATGCTCCCCAACCATACAGCCACTTTTCACCTGGAGCGTTATCGGCGATCCACACGGCAGCGATCATCTACCTATTGCTATCATTCCGGCTGGATTGTCTAACGCTACCTCGACCAGGAAGATCTGGAATACCTCTAAAGCAGACTGGCAACTTTATGCTTATATTTTTGAAAACCCCCACCTCCTTCCCGGCCAGTTTCAAAGAAATCTTAACTCCTTAACTAATTCCATTAACAACGCTTCCAACACCTCCATCCCAACCTCAACATTCATGACTAAACATAGCTGCGTTCCATGGTGGAACGATGACTGCGCCGAGGCCGTGAGAAAAAGGAAATCATCCCTAAATAAATTTAAACACTGCCAAAATCAGGCCAATTTCATTATTTTCAAGAGATGCCAAGCTTCTGCCAAGAGGATCATTCTTGAGGCTAAAAGAGCTTCCTGGGCTAAATTCATCAGCTCCTTGGATCACAGATCCACATGCTCTGATTTTTGGAGCAAGGTAAGGAGGCTCAGGGGCATTCCTAACAAACACATTAATAATATCCTCGACAACGGGGTCTGGCTGACGGACAGGGAAGATATAGTTGAGTGTTTTGCAAAATTTTTCCATGACATGTCCAGCGACGACAATCTTGATCCCCTATTTAAACTACATAAAAACCGACACGAACTTGCACTACAACTCGAGGAGGATACACCATCCCCGATCAACATTCCTTTTTCTTACAACGAATTCAGAACAGCTCTTGCCAGATGTCGCTCAGGTGCGCCTGGCCCAGATAACATCTTGATCCCACAAATTAGAAACATGCCGGAATCTGCTCAGCGCACCCTACTTGACATATACAACGACATCTGGCGCGGGAGAGGTTTTCCTCCCTCCTGGGGAGAGTCTCTTCTTATTCCTATCCACAAAAGGAACAAAGCCTGTTCAACTGTTGAAAGCTATCGCCCAATATCTCTTACAAATCATCTTTGTAAAATCATGGAGAGGATGATACACCGACGACTCTCATGGCACCTGGAGCGACATCGTCTCATTGACATTAATCAACACGGTTTTAGACCGGGCCGATCGACAAACGATCATCTGATCGGCCTGGAAATTGATATCTGGGAAACCTTTGAAAGAGGACACCATCTCCTGGCTGTATCTCTTGACTTAAAACGCGCTTTTGACACGGTCTGGCGATACAACATAATAAAATCCCTACACGACCTAGGCTTCAGAGGCAACTTCCTACACTTTATCAAAAATTTCTTATCAAACAGATACTTTCGTGTAAGGCTTGGCGACACTGTCTCCAGGAGTTTTCCACTGGCCAATGGGGTTCCTCAAGGTTCCGTACTAAGCCCCTTACTTTTTAACATCGCTATTAATGGAATAGGGCAGTACATTGGAACTGACGTGAAATACAGACTATACGCAGATGATCTTTTAATATACTACTCTTCCGCAACACCTAGGGTGGCTGAAAGAAAGATACAAGGCTGCCTTAGAAGACTCGAAGAATGGTCCCGTCTTACTGGCTTCATATTCTCTCCTCAGAAATCCACTTCAGTTCATTTCTGCAGAAAAATGCATTGCCCTCGCTTACACACCCTGTCCATGTCTGGAACTCCTATTGTATCAGCACCTTGCCTTCGCTTTCTAGGTCTCACTTTTGACGCAAGACTTTCATGGAGGGATCACATCACCCGACTTAGGTCGGAGTGCGATCGATCCCTGAGAATCCTCAAATGGGCTTCACATCCAAGATGGGGATCATCCATTCCCACCCTTTTACATCTATACAAGTCACTAATAAGATCTAAACTAGATTATGGCTGCGTTGCATATTCGTCTGCTCCTGCATCCTATATCAAGCAGTTGGACGTTGTTCAGAACTCTGCCATCAGACTCTCACTAGGCTCCTTCAGATCGAGTCCTACCACTAGCCTACACTGCCTTGCTGAGATAGAACCCCTAGAAGATTGGCGCCACTTTCTCCTCTTTAAATACGTATCTTCATTAAAGTTTAGACAAAACTTTCATCTGCGCGACAAATTCTTAATATATATGAATCTCAACAACACAGGAACACACAATCGAAACTGCGGCGCCAATCACCGTTTCGCTCGCCTATCTGCTAATTACGATTTACATCTTCCCAATTTCGAAGCGTTAGTCATTCCTCCGTCTCCACCCTGGCTCCTTACACAAGTAAATGTCGATTGCTCCCTACTTCGATATAACAAATATAATTACGCTCACTCCTCCATTAGATCCCTTTTCTCTGAGCGATTGAATAAATACCTAGACTATCAGATCGTTTACACTGACGGCTCTAAATCCACAGATGGGGTGGGGAGTGGCTTAGTTCACAATGACACTGAGCGATACTTCAGACTCCTTCCTTCTTGTTCAATTCTCACGGCCGAGTTGCATGCTATTAGGGAAGCCTTGAGGATTATCCAGAATTCCTCCTTTCCCCGATGGCTAATATGTTGTGACTCACTAGGAGCACTCCGGAGCTTGGAACATGACACTTCTCACATACCCTTGGTGTCAGGCATACTACTGGTCCTTCAAGAATTGCTCTCGCGACATGTTACTGTTGATTTCCTCTGGATCCCTAGCCACGTAGGCATTAAAGGAAACGAGCGCGCCGATGTTCTTGCAGTCCGGGGTTCCTCATCTGGCACTCCGATTCCCAAAACATTCTGCTACAAAGATATCTGCAGGGACATTTCGACAAAGGTTAGAGCCAAAATCCAATCTAACTGGGATCTGGGAGCCACAAACGGTAACAAATTGTGGACTGTAAAACGAGAATTCTTTTCTGGTTCGCTTTCCACCCTCTCCAACAGATCTGACTGCGTTAAATGGCACCGGCTGAGAATAGGTCACTGTCTTTTTTCTCATGGTCACCTGATGAACAGGGACGTTCCCCCGACGTGCCACAGATGCGATGTTCCAATCACAGTTAGACACATCCTCTTGGAGTGCGATGAACTAAACGCCCTCAGAGCCTCCCATCATCTCGGTGGGAATCTGGAGGAGATTCTGTCGGTAAACAATTTTGGACACCTGAAGAATTTCCTTAAATCCCTGAACCTATTCTACAAGATTTGACACAATTCTCATACCATACTTGTCCCAACTAGTCATTAATTATACCTCTTTTATTTATTTATTTATTTTTATTTCTACACCGTCTTCTCAATATACAACTTTCTGTCTATACTATCCACACGTTTTATTCTATGTCTCGTCTATATACATATACCACTGTTTTACTTATACAACTATCTGTCATGTTTTGTTTGTTCTCAGCACGTTCGTCGATTCAAGCGTTCCATATACACTCGTATTATTCCAGTCAGTAGTTTTATATGATCATCCTCCACATCTGGTTCTTGTATGTTCCCTAACATACTTCTAACGAGAATGGCCGCGAAATGACCTTAGATGTCGGGTCGGCCTTACATCCGAATTCTCTCTCTCTCTCTCATTTCTTTCTTTCTTTTGTTCTCTTTTTCCTTTTTTTTCTTTTTTATTATTTTCCTATTTTGTACACGCTTCATTAGGTAGGTAGTACTCTTCCTAGGTAGTAGGTTAGCAGTTAGGGTTCTCGGTTCTCATATAAATATAACATAGTTTAGTTTTAGAATTAAATTAAATCATCTCTTGATGATGCTAACATGGTTAGCAAAACGTGCGTCGAGAATTAAAAAAAAAGTGGTTTGGTGTTTAGTGGTAAATCTCTTTGAGTTTAGTGTTTCACACCGAATGTTCCAAAATGTAAAATTAAAGACGAAAATAGTTGCCGTTGTCAAAAAAATTAAACCTATTTTCAGACCTGTTTTCCTCGGAAATGGTTGCATTTTGTATACATGTTATAAGGAAACCTATTAGTTCAAAAATTTATAAGGAATCGTTGGTTAAATTTACGAAAGTCCTTTTCCTTACACCCTATATATAGAGAGATGAGAAATTTGAGCAACAAGGAATCAATTGCAGCCAAGCTAAAATATTAACATATAACTAAAACACTTTATACAGAAACTTATTAGAACGATCCTGACTCAAAGATATGATAATTAATATCCTAGCCAGTTAAATTGACTATTATCTAAACATCCTTTGATCCACCTGAGTTCAAATGTGAAAATGTATAAAACCATGTACTTCCGATCTAGTTAGTATACCGTACAAGCTTCTGCAAACAATAAGAAACACTGATCGCATAAAAATGGCTATATTCTTTTTCAAAACAGTTTCCTTTTGCTTTTGATTCAACCAATTTTCGAAACACGTCACTCACACGACATATGTATTTCACTTAGAATTGGCGATATCAGGTATCGTATGTACATCAACTTCGACGTCGTAATATCTTATGAAAAATCAACGGTTATTAAACTTATTTTTGTTGACAAGGTGAGGCATATCGATAATATAGTCGACGAGGCATGAATTCAATGTTCCTTTTATTTCAAAAAGTGTACTATTTAAAAGGTACTGCAGATTATAATGATGCAGGTTGATGGGGCGACTTCGATATTCGTGATGCCTTCTAGTACACAAATTGTTATTATTAAAGTTTTTTGTACTGTACTAATCAAAACCGATAGTCCTTCGATTATTTGAAGCTACAGTAGTCACGTGACCAGATAAATCAAGGTACGATACATTTCTTAAAGATACTATTTTCTTAAATAATTTTATTACTTCTGTTTCTCGTGCATATATAAAAGTTTCGCCGCTTGTAACAATGTTCAAATAGCTAGCTCTTCGTTTCATTTAGACATGAACATGTATTAACCAATTGACATGATCTTTTCCACTTTCGGTCAAATTTTGTGAAATCCATCGACAACAAAGGTTCTTTAAAGCAAAATATTGTATACGTATACGCTTCTATGTTTCTTGCAATATCAGATGTTGATAACACCCGGGGAATTCGTCACTAAAACTTGGGTGCAGATGCCGAAATTCTGCACACGAGAATATATACCTCTATTACATAGTACTCATCAGGATAAGCCAAATAAAAGCGTTCGATACATTGTTGTAAAATTTAAAATCATTTAAAATCACCTGACCCTGCCGTTAGGCAGGATTTTGTTAAAACGAAACAGGGGAACCCTAAGTATAAATTTAAAAAAAAATCCACCGTAGGCTCTGTATAATATTCGGAAGTCATAGTTGAATGATAGACATTGTTGTGTTGGATGCAAATCGAAACTAACTGCAATACGTCCAATAAAATCCGAAGATCCCAAGATAGTGTATTGTGCCCTATTCTGTGCCTGATGTTTACTGCAGCTCTTTCATTCAATGTTAAAGTAACTACAACACGACTACAACATTTACCGATGGAACAGCATTATTAGTAGTGGATAAAGACCCTATAGATGGTACCATAATATTAAGACATAAATCCAATATTGACAACTGGGTTAAAAGATGCCACATTAATATCAATGAAACAAACATAAAGCAGTTTAGCTTTAGTTTTCGCAAAGTGTCACAGACAACCAACCACCTGATGTTGCGATCAATAACTAATACTTCCCGCAGTCGACAACATGACATATTTATATCCTAACTTAAATAAACAGCTGACTTGGCAAACTCATTGGAATAAATGAAATTATATTGATATAGAGTTTGCTCGTATAGAGCAGGTTGCAACTCCTTTTCAAAAATATACCTCTTATTTATAACTCTGTACTCAAACCTGTGGAATATGCGACATACAGATTTTGGAGCCGCTATATAAAAGTAATCTTGCCGTTCTGAGGAGATTTCAAATAAAAGTTCTTTATGCATTAACATGTATTCACAGATGCGCTATGATCTATCTGTACTCAAAAAAGACATTCTAAATAACCTCGGAGTTCCAATCATTAGTGATTGATAGTTTAAAAAAGTATACCAATCATTGAGCAGCTAATTAAAAGACCAGAAATATTCAAAAACAAGGAAATTTCTTCAGTGTTTTAAGCTAAAATTTGCCCATTCCTTCAGTCGCCATCGCTCGTCGACGAGCGTCTACCGATCTCGGGATCCAATGTTTGATGGTGATAGAAATAATGGGCAAATACTTGTGCGGAGCACGAAAAAATTTCCTTGTATTTGAATATTTTTAAAATTCTCCACAAGCCCACAGCAACTTTTCATAAAAGATGTCAAATGTATAGTCAATGGATTAACTATACAAAATTTTAGTGTTAAATATCTTAATAACTTTGTAAAATACATATTAGCTTATTGTTAGGTTAAGTAAGAGATTGTAATAAAATAAACGTTAAAGAAAGTTGTAAAGAATCATAGTACGTAAATGTTGACGTAAAAATGTCATTTTATGGCCAACTCGGTCTCTTTTAAACATTATATAGCTGAAGCTGGTTGGCATTCTTTTAATCACTCACTGATATTCCACTCACTCACTGATTCCACCAGAAATATTTGTATCCACCAGCAAAAGTTATTTCGATTAATCTATTTCTGTTAATCAAACATGGTTCAATATCTTTCCTGCTTTATATATTTATGCATCATAAACATATTCGTTTTTATCTCACTACATCCTATTAACCGAATATATATTTTCCTATGCTTGATGTGATATATTAAACATATCATTTCATAATTATATCTCACGGAAAACTATTTGAAACACCCTCCACTAAAATAACAAAATCATCATTCAATTCAAATATTCACCTTGTGGTGATTTTCTAATATAAAAACAATAAATCGCAATAATCCCTTTTGAAAGATCTTGACCTAGGAATTAGATGCGCACGACAATCACAAGATGGAATTCTCAGATACGAAACGGGTGAATGACCTGTTAACGACTTTAATGCAAATTGAAACAGTGCTAGCCAAATATATTGTTGTGAAGCTAAACACTCAAAAGGCGAAGATAAGGGGAATATAAAATATAATAGTTCAAGGCCAATATTATTACATCGCTGAAAGAATTTCATATTTGACCATTTGTAAAATGACAAATATCTGAGACTTGTTGGAAATATGAAAATGAGTCATGTGACAATAAAATTTTGGGTAATTTGCGCTATATTCTGTCGTTTTATAATTAAACTGAGTATAGCAATACTTCAGTAATAGTCTAATAATACATGTGTATATACCAGCCATATATATCGGCCTATATCTACCTATCCACGTATTACCGTGGGGGACGTCCCTTAACTTCAGTTATCCAAAGGAAATGCTCGACGCGGTGCGATATTTTCATAGTCTAATAACAAATATCTATAAAATAAATAAATTAAACATGGTTAGTTACCCCCCCCCCCCCCCCTAAAACTTTGGGACTGAAAACATGATTGTCAAAGATGGCGTTAAGACGCTATTTTGATGATTATTTTTAAATGGCAATAGTCCACCAACCTCATTTCAAAGCTGTTTGAAATATCTATTCAAATGTTGTCTTAATTTTGACATCTTTTATTTAATTTTTGAAAAAATCGATTAAATTTAATATTAGCATGTGATCAAATTTTTTAAACAGACGTAATTTTTTGAATAAGTGTTCTATAAATTGTAGGGGAGAGTGGAGGAAACACGAACACCGGGTAATCAGTTCTAATATGTTAGAAAGAGATGACAGTATTTTTTTACCATCATCTTAAAGATCACGGCACCTGTAGTGACAGACAACAATACGGGAGAATGGACACACACACACGTACAGTATGAATATTTAAATTTTTTGTGTGTTTTCGATGTAATTTTCTCATTAACTTGATGTAGTTTTAGTTCTATCAACAGTAGTAATAGGACGTTGACATACTGGAATACTCACAAATAAATGATTCAAATGACAGTAACGCTAACGGCAAATGGAATATAACCTAAAATAATGTTTGTTATTTTAATTGTTTCGATACTGCGGGACAATGGCGCACAGAGCATGTCGGGTAATCTCGAACGTTCAGCCCTCTTTCGTTAGTTCGTTGTTTCATCAATTTTTTTCTTATAATTGTTTTAGATGCCTCGTAATTACATCAGAAAAACGAAAATAAAGTATAAAGTAGATCTTCAAAAAGCTATTGAGGATATCAATACCAAAAAAATTAGTCTTGGCAAAGCAGTAGAGGTTTCACTACCAAAAACTACAATTTTTGACCATTTGCAGAGGACTGTTATAAATCAACCTAGAACTAGTAGAAAACCATTATTTTCAGTCGCGCAAGAATTAGAACTCGAGGACTATATTATAAAATGCAGCAACTATTTTTTAGATAGTTGAACTTTTATCGATAAAAGTTCGCCAAATATCTTTCCAATTTGCAGACCGGAATAAGCTTTCTCATAATTTTGACCGAGTAAAACAGCTAGCCGGAAAAGACTGGTATTATAATTTTATGAAAATATATTCCAGAATATCTTTGAGGACACCTGAGCGAACTTTGTTTAATCATATCAGTTCTTTTAATGAAGCCGACCTTAAAATGTTTTATATTTGAAGGCCATGCAAAATAAATATCATATTCAACTTGATAAAGTATTTAAAGTTGATGAGACAGGTATATCAACTGTTCAAAGAAATTCGAAAATATTGGCAACAAAAGATGAAAAACAAGTGTGCAAGCCAACAAGTGCCGAAAGCGGTCTACAACTATAGTTATTTGTGCATTTAGTGCGACATAAATATTCTGTAGAAACTATGGAATCATTATATTGACCCTGTCACCACATACCTTACATTGACTCCAGCCTTTAGATTTGACATTTTTTAGGCCTCTCAAGAGTGCATACAATCAAGAATGTGAGAATTATATGCCAGATCCGATTTGGAAAGCCTATCACACAATACGAGATAGTTGAATAATTTACAAATGTTTTTAACCGGTGAAGTAACCTTGAAAAGCCAGCAAATTACTTTAGATCTGCAGGAATATATCTCTTGCGCCCAATTGAAATTGATACGATTCAGCCATACATTTGCCAGAATAATACATTACACTCAACAAGCATTCAAACACAAAACACTGAGACCGATGTCCAACCTCCAAATAATCAAGTATCCAACGTCAACACTGTCGAAGTGGTAACTTTTGACCAACATGCTCCCGATGCTCACTATTCTGCTTTAGATTGTGGCGAATAAGCTGCTGAAAAAATTTCTGATATACCTGCAGCTTTGCACAAGTTTGCGATGTTCAAGCTTTCGATTCCCAAGCTTCTGATACACGAGCTGTCCAATTCCAAACAAGTGATACACAACCACTTAATACTTCTGCTCCTCCTTCTATGGTACAAAATCTTGGTACAGCAATGGGTGCTCTTGGTGGACATGACAATTTAGTTGCAACTGAAGAGATGAGCGCGCTGTCAGACGGTGAAAAGTTGAGCACGCTGCACAATTTAGTTGCAACTATCCGAAATTGTTGAATTGCCTATTATTCCTCCCAAAATATCTAAGAGCAACATTAGAATAAAAAATCGATTATTTTAACAAGTACACCTGTAAAACATCAACCAGTAGAAAAGGAAAATAAGAAACGAGCAAAAGAAGAAGAAACCAAAAGAAAAGCTGGAAAAGTCCCAAGGAAACAAACTAAAATGAAAAGACCAAAACGTTATGATGGGAAATCCAAAAACAATAAAACTAGAGAAATACTGAAAATTTCGTGAATATTAAAGATTTTAAAGATTCTGACCAAGACAAGAAAAAAGGAAAGCACAAAATGATGACTATTGTATTTTTTGTTATGAAAAAGATCCCCAGAGGGACAATCAATATCGGTGGGTTATAAATGTGATATCTGTCGTAATTAAGACTGATTATAGGTTATAGATGTTAGTTCAGGTTTACCCTAACATAAAGGGTTTTGTTTTTTCTCCTTAATGTTACATTTTATTGAAAATTTTAAAGGTTAATCTCTGAAGTAGTCGGATGGATAGTTAAACTTAACTAAGAAGCAACAACATAAACTCTATGTTATAATTCCGCTGTCTTATTTAAGTTTTCCCTTATGTATTCGTGTTTTCTCCACTCTCCCCTAATGTGTCGATTTTTTCTCTAACCAAATACCTTGTCAATAATTCTAAAGCATTTGTTAACAACTGGTTATCCATATTTCTGCTTTCGATATAATAATAGGGTTTTGACCATTTTATTAAATAATCGACGCTTTTCATCATAATGTTCTTTGAACACTGAATATCATTCTCCTTGTGTAATGTCAATTTCATTTAAGTTCCTCATTTGCTCTCTATATACTTTGTTTTTTACCCATTTAAAATGATTTGTTGCTCTTGTTTATTTTGGATTTAAATTAGATTTGTTATTGTTCATAATTTAATACTTTATTTATCTCACAGAGGGTAATACCTTGTGCTGAATAATTATTTGACAGTTTATTTAGTTCATATATAACATTTACTATTTATTCATCTTATCATTTGTGAATAGTTGAGTGAAAAGTAAATAGTTACAATTTATAAAAATAGAGCCGCAAAGTACGAAGGGATGTCTATTTTTTGTTTATATTAAATACGAAAGTGTTGCACTGTGGAACAAGCATTTGATTTTAGTGATTTTTCAGTTAAATTGACGTTCTGTATTCTTTCATATAAATGGGTGTATAAACATTTGGTTGTATATAGAGTGAAGAAAATGCAAGATATGAAGAACTACCAATACATTACCATTTTGTTACGGTTTGTGTGCTAAATTTTGTGCTAAATCGCTAAAATTTTAACATAAACATATTGAAATATCCAATAGCTACTTTAAAATCTTCTCTTCAATTTGTCCTGCGAGGATGCGTTAAACGGTTGTAGAATAATTCATGATGTTCGATGATATTTTTATGGTGTATTAGAAAATTCAGTCGTTCAGACTGTCACTTCGCTGCCATACTAGTTTGGTTTTGACAACTGTTTGGATTAGATCATTTATTTGATATATTTCTGTTGAAAAGACTCGTGTGGGCGTATTACATGCAATAAAAAATTCGCACTGTATACCTTTTTGTCGAATTTTTCATACGCCCACTCGTGTGGGCGTATTACATGCATAGGACTTTCCAGGAATAATTCCATATTCATTTTGTATTTAGTTTAAATGATATTTTTAAAATATTTTGATATCATGTTCAAAAATAACAATGATAAAAAATTCGCACTGTATACCTTTTTGTCGAATTTTTACTAACTTTAGCCGCTTTATCATAACGTGGGGAAATTCTGCGAAAATGTCTTTTTAAAATATCGTAAAACCTTTTAGAGTGCGATAAGTATGCAACATTTTACGCACATAATATTTTTATCCTATCTTATCGACATCTTTCAGGTCGGATGAGTTTATAGAGAACATTTTTCGGTATCCTGAATCCGTTATAATAATGATTGCATTTCAAGATGTGGAAAATTTAATTTTGTTTCACTTAAATGTATCAGGAGAAAATGAATTTTTACATGTATTAGTTTTTACAGTTGTTTCATTTTTATTTATAAGTTGATACATTTTCATATACAATGAGTGTGAAACTAACTGAAATTAAACCATAAAGCTAATTCCGTTTTTAGATAGCATAATTCGATTTTTTTTCAGCTTAAAACTCACTTCATTTCAATTATGTAATATTGCTTATAACACCTGGACTCTGGGTAAACATACATTTTTCTTTCGGATGTCGAGTTTGGGATAATTTTCTAATTCTTTATTTATTATTCTCCCATTCGTTCCATTCTTTTCTATTTAATGCTATTATCTTCATCTACTTCAAAGTTATCTCTTTCTATTATCGCATTTGTTGTATGCATGTTTCCTTGGTCTATCTCTTTTCTTTTCTTCACATCTTATTATTTCAAAATCTCGTTTTATCTATTTATTCGGAACCATTCTATTCTTAGGACCGTACCAATTTACTTTTTTCGTTTATATTTTACTTATAATTTGTTCTTGCTTGGTCATTTCTCTCATTGTTTTGTTAACAAGAAGACAGGATGTCTTCTGTTTCCAACTATTTTTCTTAGTTGTCACGTTTCTATTTCATTTATTTTCCCTACGTGTTTCTTCTGTATTGTTCAATTTTCACTTACATATAGTAGTGTTGTGATAGCTAACACATCGGTAAATAAGTTACCGGTCTGACAAATAAAATACACTTACGTTTTTCGTTTTTCCACTTACGTTTTTCTAACATTTCTACACATTTTTAGTTCAGTTTCGACAATTAGCTCTTCATTGGAGGGAAATTTCTTTTCAGCTAGTATTTTTTTGAGCTCTGAAAACAGGAAATAGTCGCTGGGACCAGATCTGGAAAATACGGTGGACAAGGAAGCAATTCGAAGTACAATTCATGTAATTTGGCCATCATTGCCAACGATTTGTGACACGGTGTATTGTCTTGATGAAACAGCACTTTGCTTTATACATTTGGAGCCTTTTTTGTGATCTCGCCCTTCAAACGCACCTACGACCATCCCAAAATATAGAGACTATAACCCTGCCTGCCGATGGTTGTCTTTTTGCTTGCTTTGGACGGTTTTCGCCGGCTGCTCTCCACTCAGCCGACTGCCGATTTGACTCCGGCGTGTAGTGATGGGTCCATGTTTCATCCATTGTCACATACCGTATGAAAAAATCCTTTTTAATTCGCTTAAACAGCTTCAAACATTGCTCATAATTATCAATACGTTGTTGTTTTTGTTCGACTGTGAGCAAATGCGGTACCTATTTCTATAGTAATTTATGCATTCCCAAATGTTCATGCAAATTTGTTAAACACTTTTTGATATCTTCATGATATCATCTCCTGCAACTTTACTTTACGGTTTTGCGAAATAATTTTGATGATGTTGTCTGGTGTAGCCACCTCATTTGGACGTCCAATCCAGAGCGTTGATTTTCCTGAAGCAGAGTCCGGGTAATGTTTATCGAGTTATTCTTTTGTTTCAACGGTAGCAACTTTTGCAACTTTTCTTCATCAAAAAGCCATACTTAATTAACACATGAAATTCTTCTTTTTCATTGTTTTGAAAATAACCAAATAATAGTCACTTAAAGCACAAAAGCTCAGAAACTAGTAGACAAATTGTCATGAAATTTTAACACATGACGTTTGAAAGTTGGCACAATCGACCACTGGTAAGGATTTTGCTTAAGTGCCATATATATGACAGACTGGGGACTTATTGACCGATGTGTTATTATATTATGTATTGCCTGTGCCCTTGTGTTGTTTCTTTCCTTCAACCCTATATAAATAAATCTTTTTGAACCTAGGTAAATACTGAACCACTATATATCTATGTATGTCGCAGAAATAAAGATATTAGTAATTTAAGGTTTATTATAGCTGTAATATTAATATGTTAAAAATAGTAATGAATATTCATCTGATATTATAATATTCAGGGCGCCGACATATACCATACCATCAAGAATAGGGAGACCCTATCCACAGCCAACAACCCATGTTTTCGCCGACCTCCCGTCGGATGGCGTATATATGTACTGTTAGATTTTCTTAAACTGCGTCCAATGGGACAGCAGCAACACATATAGGATAGGATCTCCCTATTCTTGATGGTATGGTATATGTCGGCGCCCTGAAGAGTCTGAACCTCGAGAGACGAAACATATGTCATCGAGTTGAAGGAATAGGTGCAGGTTGTTGTGTGTTCCAGATGAGATTGTGGAACCCAATGGTTGGGTGTGTGATGACACTCAGCTACTGCTGTCTCATTGGACGTAGTCCAAGAAAATCTAACAGTACATATATATATATATATATATATATATATATATATATATATATATATATATATATATATATATATATATATATATATATAATTATGTACATTGTTAATTTATATCAATACGGCTAAGTATTTAAGAATTATACTTATTAAAATCTGCTAGAAATAAAAAAAGGTAAACTTACCTATCCAAGATCCCATTTCATCATCAATTAGCATGGAATTATTGGAAAACTTTAACTGAGGTAGCAAAATAGCTGAATAACCAACTGGCATGCCGCAACTGGCTGATGTTAACATTACAGCACTTGTGAGAAATATCTGAAAATATGATTAATCTATTGATTATTCATGTTATATTATTATATATTGTTATTATATATTATTATTATATTGACATGCGTATCTCTTGTGATATATTGAAAATATTTTGAATGAATAATCATTTAAATATCGTAACATTTAGTTAGTTTATGTCATGTTTCCAAGAAAAAGTAGATTAAAGTAAAATAAAAGTAACTTAAAAACTAGGCAAATCTGTTTTTTTAATAGATTATCTGCAAAGGTGGTAGGTGAGATGTATAAATTGAATTAATCGATTAATTACAATTTAAAGATTCATTTACATCTAGATTAGGAAATTGTTTTCTCCTGAAAAAAATAATAAAAAAACTCTGTCAATAAAACTACTACAAACACAATCGTCTTCAGATATACGACCTCCAAATTATATTCCAAATGTATTACTTCGTATGAAGATGTCTTACTTTTAAAGTTTGTGTTTATAATGATTATGAACTTCTGGAGATCATTCCGATGATGCATTTTTCTATGGAAAAGAGTAACTATCACTAATATATTGTTTGGTATTGACCAATAGTAATACGTTTATTAATGTTAAACTTATTCTGATTTTTTTGCAAACACTAAGCCTGGCAAATCTTTTGTCATGTGGCAATTGATTTGCGAACTATACTAATACAATTTTTTATGCCAACGTCTGTTGCTGGGATAAGGTGTCTGAACACCAGTTTTATGAGTGGGAGTGGTAAAGTGTCTCATCTCCACTATAATACAGTAGGCAATTTAATTCTGTAATCATAAGGCCAATGTAAGAGTTTTTAGCAACCCTTATGATGCTCGCGCGTTTAATCTATAATAATTACAATCTAGGTAGACTGTAAAATTTGACAAAGAATAGTACCTCTCAATTCAAGCACGGTTTCCGATACTGTATATTTTTGATTTGAAGCACACATTAAACAGTAGAGATAGCAGTGGCGGCTCGTGGGTTTTTAAAGTGGGTGGGCGCAGAAGAAAATAGTTCTGCTGAAGATTTTTTTTGCTTTTCCCTTTCTCTTTTTTACTTTTCGTGCTATTGAAATCTTATGGAGGTGAAGCAGGAAAGTGAGTTAAAGGAAGGAAACTAAATGGAAATAAAATATTGTGTTTTGCTCTGAAAAATTGTTCACTGTGATAAATTCTGGGGGGGCGGCGCCCCAACGCCCAACCTCACGAGCCGCCACCGAGTGACAGTTCATATCGTTCAATAAACCTATAAATGTAGAGTGTTGCATATTCTATATCTAGGGCATTTGGTGTCCTTATAAAGCAAGCATTTTAAAAGTGTATGATATTGTCCCTTTTCCATTTTCACACCGGTTTTTTTGGTAATGAAAACCATATTTTAAACTTATTCTGATTTTTGCAAACAGTAAGTATGATATTGTCGGTCTTCAAATTTTCACAACGGTTTATTTGCTAATGAAAACCATATTTTAAACTTATTCTGATTTTTTTGCAAACAGTAAGTATGATATTGTCCCTTTTCTATTTTCACCTGTTTATTTGGTAATGAAAACTATATTTTAAATTTAATTTGATTTTTTTTCAAACAGTAAATATGATGTTGTCCCTCTTCCATTTTCACACCAGTTTATTTGGTATTGAAAACCATATTTTTAAGTTATTCTAATTTTTTGGCAAACAGTAAGTATGATATTGTCCCTCTTCTATTTTCACACCGGTTTATTTGGTAATGAAAATCATATTTTAAATTTATTTTATTTCTTTTGCAAACAGTAAGTATAATATTGTCCCTCTTCCATTTTCACACCGGTTTATTTGGCAATGAAAAACATATTTTAAACTTATTCTAATTGTTTTGCAAACAGTAAGTCTAGCAAATCTTTTATCGTGTAGATATTGATGTATCATTGATACCAATTGATTTGCGAACTATGCTAATACGGTTTTTTGATGCGTCCGCCTGTTGCTGGGATACGGTGGTTGAACACCAGTTTTATGGGTGGAGTGGTAAAGTATCTCACCCCCATTATAATACAATAGGCAATCAAATTCTGCAATCAGAAGGCCAGTGTTAGAGTTTTTAGCATTTATAACTTTACTACACCTGTGACGTTGGCGTGTTTTTTTGATATCAATAATTACAACCTAAGTAATATATATATATATATATATATATATATATATATATATATATATATATATATATATATTTATATATATAATTGCTTAAATTATGAATGTTTCAAATTGATACATGTAATACAAGAACTGAAGAATCTGATGGATAAAATTCTCGAATAATCATTTTGACCAGTACTTATATGTACTTCATTTCAAAATAACACATTCAACTTCATTAGTAAATAACTGAAATAAATGATTAAAACGTTCCTTATAGAATTACTTCATTTTAAATATATCAAAAGTAATACTAGCATTATTTTTACTTGGATACTCCTACAATTTAAGTATTTTCTATATTTTGCTTTTAGAATTTCAGAAATAACATTAAAAACAGATACTTTTAAAATCATCTTTTGTCAGAAGTATCAATATAGATACCTAAATGTTTTCATTAGACCTACAAACATAAACTTGTAAAGAAAACAGGCCAGTTAAAATATTTAAAAGTAAACATTATGTTGATGTCGAGAATGAATACATTAATTATCTTCTATCACTATTTACCATGAACGAAATACCGTGAATTAAATTAACTGTTATCAATAATAACATCGGGGAACAGCAATTTTGTTGTCTTGGATCTGTGACTTGTTTTTGACTAATTTTTCATCTCTGAATTCAAAAATATTCACAGTTTTTCTTTATCACGTCAAGTTCTTAAGCTATAGCATACCCCTCATTTTACCTTAAAAGTGTACATATGAAAGGAAATAAGGTGAGATCTGACCAAATAGATTAGAATATTTTATTCATACAGAGGTTAACATATTATTAAAAGTTAAATTGTGTTTATACAAAAAATAAATAAAAGATATTATGGTAAAAATTTCTTGCTATAGCTTTTCCTGGAGTGTTCAGTTTGTGGGCATTCTCGTTTGATGCCCCAACAGTAGTCAGCCATCATATGACATCCCATCTACCTTGATACCGCGCTTCCATAACCTTTAGATCTTGGTGGAATCGCTCGTTCTGTTCATCACTAACAGCACCAAGATTTTCTGGGAAGTTAGCAAGATGACTATGTAAGAAATGCAGTTTAATGCTCATGTTGCAACCAAGCTTTTTAAAGCTCTCCAAGAGTTGTTGAATAATTTCGATGTAATTTCGATGGGGCTCGTATATTTCCAAGAAAGTCTTTAACAATATTTTTAATAGCCAACCCAGCATCCCTTTCATGTTCGGTAATTGTTTCAGTGAAATTTTCATCTTTAACGAGTTGCCGAATCTGTGAACCATCAAACACACCAGCCTTTATCTTTTCATATGACAGTCTAGGAAATGCCGAAATAATATACTTAAAGCCGTCTCCTTCAATTGACAAAGCCTTAACAAATTGCTTCATGAGACCTAGTTTTATATGCAAAGGCGGAAATACAATGTTTTTCTGTCGACAAGTGGTTGATTTAAAATGTTTGGATCACCAGGTCTTAGGTCAGATCTTGGCGGCCAGTTCGATTGCACCCAATGCTTCTCACGAGCTCTGCTGTCCCACATGCACAAAAAAACAGGGATATTTGGTATACCTGCGTTGCTTGCTAAGAAGGAAACGGACCATTTTAAGGTCAACACAGATAATCCATTGGTGCATGTTATATTGCAACAAGTCAATGACTTTCTTTATGTCGCCATATTCTTCACGCAAAGAAACTGAATGATCCACTACTAGGTCGAAGAAGGTTCGCCGGTAGGAGAGCACTAGTGACTTCTGTGATTCGCCAAGCTTAGTCGGATGCGCAACAACTGTAGAGAAAAACTTGACGTGATAGAAAAAAACTAAATAAAGTATATATATATATATATATATATATATATATATATATATATATATATATATATATATACATATATATATATATATATATATATATATATATATATATATATATATATATATATATATATAATATTTATATACACATATAAATATACATATATATATATATATATATATATATATATATATATATATATATATATATATATATATATATATATATATATATATATGTGTACATATATGTATATAATATTGAAAAACAGAAAACATACCTGGGCTAGGATTTTTCTGTATGTGCTACTTTTATGCAATGGTTTTTTGAATTCCAAGGGAGTGTAAATGTTGTAATGTTGAGTTGTAAAAGTTCCACATCTCAATCCTCCGCCATCATCAATGCTGAAAAAAAGATAAAACTTGAAACAGTTATACCACATATAAAACAAAATACTATTATTTTGACAAAATTCTAAATTATATTTTCTGTTAAAATTATTAATGAGTAGTTAAGTTTTTTTGTAGGCATTCTAAGAAGAAAACTTACTATAATCCCTCAGTTTAAGAAACATAAGCTTCTCGTCTGGTTTACAAAATAATACACAATTTTGCTAGTAATGTATATTAGGGTGGAGAAAAAAACGATTTTTGCCCACCACGAAAACATTCTTCTCAGTACGATACCGATGACAAGATCTACGTGCGAGAATTTCAGCTTCACCGTATTCTAAAGGCAAGAAGTTTGGCGTTAGAAAAGACATCTCCTAATAAAGTTAAAGTTTTCAAAATGTCTCACCTAAATTTTGACGCAAATGAATATTTTGAACCAATCAACTGGCAAGAGTATGAGCTAACAGAACCACCTATTCTCTCTTGAATTTTCACTGAAGATATTCGAATATTTATTAACAGCTCTGACTTACAACCAGTTCCATTTGGGAAGTATGCTTGTCACACGCAGTGTGTAGAATGATGTGTTAAACTTGTCACCGAGGCTTCCGCAGCAGTTTGCGGAAGAGATGAAAAGGATGGATTCATAAGAGCACGAGTTGATTCCAGGAAAACTATGCCTTACTTTAACACTAAATCAGAATATGTCATCGAGAAGTAGCATAATTTTTTACTTATGGGTACCAAAAAATCCATTTGTACTTGTTAGAATGCCCTTAATGTATCAAAAAGTTTGTTTTATTGATACAATATATCATTTTCAGATTAATAACCTAATTATTTTTTCTATTATACCTTGAAACCAAACAAAGAGAAGCATATTTAGAACTAGGTGATTGTGGTATGTATTATAATCTAGAAATAGAGCTGCAAATTTGTATGCTGAATATCACGAAAATTACACAAAATTGAAATATTTTCAAGGTCGCTGTGGAGACAGAGAGGGTCAACCCGTATATTTCATTTTTTTTACTTAGTTTTTTTTGTAGTACATTAGCTAGTCTTTATGTGATAGTTGCTAAATATTTAGGTGACAGGTGATTTTTTACTTTTGTTTAAGTTAGGACTAAAAATCTTAAAATTTGAAAATATTTAAGGGCCCTGGGGAGGCAAATGATGTTCCATTTTAAACAACTTTCACCAAAATACTTGGTAGTGCTTTAGACAACTTTTTTGAGATGTTACATTTTGGTACTTAAGAAAAAGAATAAATTCAGCTTTTTCGCTTCACCCTAATGTATATTATTGTTATTTATCAGGTTTTAATGCAAAGTCGTAAGATAATATATACGTATATAGAGAAGAGAAAAGCGATTCTTTTTCTTGGAGTTTTGGGCAATGTGAATTTCAAACTATTGTATGTTTACAAAATTTATTCTTTACCGAATATAAAACCTTTTAATGGCGTATATTTGCTAGGGTACTATACATAAAGTGATACTATAATTATACAAAAATACATATTTTTCCTGTTTACTTTTATGTCTCGGTATGCGAATGAAATATAAATGTTGTCTTGTGAGTTTTTTGTTGAGCAGTATTTCTGAGCTTTTGCTTAAGGTGCTAAAATGCAATGAGTACATGTACCACGTCGTTTCTGGTAATTATCCGGATTTGAAATCGGCGAGTCGTTTGTAAGAAAGAAGCAAGTTTAAGTTATTTATTATTATGTTCTCGTGATATAGTAAGAGACTTAGCCAATACCCTATCAACCGATCAGGGTACGAGATTCTGGTACTACTAGAGGTAGCCAAGGACGCGATAAACGACATCTTACATTTTTTGTTGTATGAAATCGGTACGAAAATATCCGATAAGTGTGTGATGTTTTTGTTGTAGCTACATATTTGACTGTTTTGTTGATGACTATTATGCATTATTGCATAACATGCTTATCGTTCCTATTGTGATTCCTCTTTTAAAGCACTATAATATGTTTCGTTCAGAATGGCACAGAGCTAGAATTGAATGCGATGTGGAATGGATTATGTTTGGATAGCCATGACGGACGTAGAAGGATTAAATGTTTTAGATGACAGATACACTTTTGCATACGTTTGAACCAATTTTCATAACACTTTTTCCATTCCGATTGAGGTATCTCCAAAACATGCATTTAGAACGCATCAACCGCTTTTTCTGGTGTTGAAAATCGTTGACCACGTACTTTATTCTTTACGGACGGGAACAAAAAGAAATCATTGGCTGCCAAATCAGCACTGTACGGCGGATGACCCATCAATTCGATGTTTTGACTGGTCAAATATTGAGGTGTTCGGCCCGATGTGTGAGACCTCATGGTGAAGAATGATCCTGCGGTGCTGTGCTGTGTGCGGTGCTGCTGATTGTGTGACAATTAGAATAGACCATTCTACTATTCCCTAGTGGTACTGTAGCCACATGCAAATTGATCCCAAAAAAACAGGCGACCATTTGCTTCGAAGTGTTTCTTGCGCAAACAACTTTTGTTAGGTTTGGCTCATTTTGAAAGACCCATACAGTGGACTAGTGGTTACTTTTAGGTTCATGCGCATAGATCCAAAATTCATCACATGTGTGGATTTTATACACGGCTTTTGACGCACCACGATTGTATTTTTTAATCATTTCTTTGCCCCAATCGACACGAGCTTTTTTTTGAGCGATTGTCAAATTATGCGGAATCCAACACACACAAATCTTTTTCACGGCTAAATGTTCATGTAAAACCTTGTGTATGCTTATCATACTAATGCCCAGGGATGCCTTAATCTCACGGTCACATGACGACTTTACTTTATCAGTTCGCGCACAGCGTCGATGTTTTCTGGTATAACAACGGATTTTGGACGATCTTCTTTAAATTCTTCCGTGAGCGAACGACTACCTCGAGTATATTCACTAAACCAGTGATATATAATAGTTTTAGATACTGCTTCATACTGCTGCCAAAAGGCGAAATAAGTTGATCGATGCACTGTTGTTGAGATAATCTACGTCGAAAGTCGTAGTAAATCATTGCTCGATTTTCCACTATATGGGTGAACTCTCTAAATACTGCCTAATGAACACATACTTTTCTTTCAACAACTAGCACATTTACGGCCAGATCGACTGCTCTCCAATGGGATCATCATTATCGTCCATTATAGACAACCTGTTCATGATAGACTTCGAAACAAAAGCATTAGCCAAAGTTTCCTTAAAATCTAAACTTCGGAAACGCTAGCAGGATTGTATATTTATAATATGGCCTCACCGCAACGAACATCTGAACAACATCTTAATCCAATTGAACAAAATCCCCCCCAGGATACAGTTCACCCTGGAAGTCAAACAGGATAGAAAACTGCTGTTTTTAGATCTCCTCATGAAAAGAAAACCTTCCAGAAGTCTCAAACACACAGTGTCTAGAAAGCCGACTTACATCAATGCCAAGCCCCGTTATCACCCTTAGTAGCGAACACCTTAATTTCCAGATTCTTCCGACTGATACTACCAGATACATGGAGTGAGGAACTGTTAAACATTTCCACAGGAAGGCCATTTACCGCCAAGAAATTTAAATACGCAGAACAGTTGAGAATAAAGAAATAAATCCACTAAAGATCCTGCTACCGTACGTAAAAGGAATTACTGACAGGATTGGCCGACTATTAAGAAAACACAAGATCAGGACAGTCTACAAGACACACATAATGGTCACAAACATCCTGAAAAACCTTAAAGATAAAGTTAGAGTAGAAAATGATGGTGTATATAGCATATCTGGTTCCGACTGCAACAGAATACATATATGAAAAACAGACGGATCTCGGTCAGAATACAAGAACATCAACACAACTTATAAAATAAACAAACCACTTCCGCTCTCTTTCAGCAGCATCTCCAAACAGGACATAAAATGGAACCAAACAAATACCAAATATTGAAAACTTTAAGAAAGAACAATGATGAAATAATAAACATCGTGACGAAGAGGAAAAACCAATAAACGGATGCCCGGAAGTTGGACTCTTCATTCGAAGCGAATATATATATATATATATATATATATATATATATATATATATATATATATATATATATCTGTGTATATATATTTAATGTGTCGCATTAAAAATGAAGACATCCCATATTTTCGTTATTGGAAGGAATAGAGATTTGAATATTAAGTTATGCAAGTTGATGGATTACATTTTTTAAGATATTCAACTGAAATAGAAAAAGTTGTTCAACATATTATTTTGGTTTATACACAAAATTATTACAACTTTATTTTTTTAATTTAATAATTAGTGTGCCATGAAAATTAATAATTTGGCACTTGTGTTTAATGTCAGTTAGATTAAACTTTGAGTTTATTGCGTTAAGTTCTAATCAGTGATCACATAATTAAAATGCCATTGACTTTAAGAGAAAAAATCGAAATAATTCGGTGGTTTGATGATTTTGCTCATAGTAGCTGAGAAGTTGCTGCAGAGTTTAACAAGAGACATCCCCAACGTGTTTCCATTACTCATGGAAAAACAGCCGCTGTAAATGGTGTTTTAATGAAAGTATTATTAAAATCTATCAAAAAGGTCAACTTTGTCGAATACACCCGCAACCTGAGGAGAGCAAATCCATGCATGAGCTATCGAGATTTATCGTCTCTACTGAATACTAGCAAGGATGAAATTAGAAGATATTTCTTTCGTCACAAAATCAAGCCCAATAAACCGAAGTTTTTACATACATTGGAAGAAGGTGATAATAAAAGATTAGACTTTTTTATTGGGCCCAAAGTAATTTAATTTAAATGACAGACACTGCATGTAGAAGATTATGTTTATTGAGGAGGCTACATTCACCACTAATTGGGTTGTATCATCCCAAAACTCTAGATATTTAGCCAGAGGTAATCCTCACTGGGTTATAAATTGTAAAGGCCAATATTCCCAGAAAGTCAATGTCTGGTGTGGGATTTTAGGAAACCGAATAATTGATCCTTTTTTCTTTAATGAATCACTGAATGCCTCGTCGTTTAGTTATCTTCTTCGATGGGGAATTTTTGAGTGCAATAGAAAATCTTCCTCTTAATGTGCGACAGGATATGTATTTGCAGTTAGATGGTACATCCATCTACAATTCAAGGACTGTTCGTCAATGATTGAACTAAAAATTTCCAATGCGCTGGATAGGAAGAAACCTTTATGGATAGGAAGACAGAAGAATAGGAAGTCATTTTGAACTGTGGCCTCCGAAGTCTCCCGATATTACACCCCTCGATTTTTATTTTTGGGGAATCAACCGATTTAACTCCTCTTGATTTCTATCTTTGGGGTACTGTAAAAGATATTATCTATAAAACGCCAATAAACACCAGAGAAGAGTTCAAGCATTCGCAACGTTAGTTGCTACTGAGATAAGAGCCGTCCTGGAAGGGGTCCATATTAGAATGTTGAAGTGTTTGAAGTGTTTAGTATTATGTTTATAATTTTAATTTTGTTTAATTGTTTACTAAAATAAAAGAAAACGTTTTCTTTGCTTTAATTGCATTATTTTGGTTTTTTGTTAATAAGTCGAAAACCCTTAAAAATAGTTATATCATCACTTAATACTTTTAGCTACAGCATTTATTGCTCTTTTGTGCTCTACTATAAAATACAGGGTGTTCGATTTAAAATTCCTACACAACATGAACTTTTAAGTTCTATCAAAAGGGCACTATTTTGTAAACGCCCTGTATGCGATAAATTAATTCTCAGGTCATATTATTATAAACCAGCCTATTAAGGAATCGTATTAAAAAATTCAGGTATCCAGCTATGCTAGTTGTAAAAAAAATATTTTTTTAATCAGAGAACTTTGTTACCAAATTTCTTAAAAAAATATTTTTGATTTCTGAAATGGCTCAAGATAGGTATAGCATATGTCAACAACAATATATCAAAAAAAGTTTGAAAATGCTTTACAGAATCTATAAATGTAATAACATATAGGGTATTCCTTTTAAAAAACCGAAGTTGGAATCAGTGTGTGTGTGTGTGTCTGGTAATAATGTCCTCTGGTAAACGGTTTCGCTGACGTTTCGACGGAATTTCGTCCATTTTTTTCAAAGTGTTAACTCGACGGCGTTTTGACGACTAATGCTGCATAAATCGTCGTCGCATTAGCATTAGCCTTTGAAACATCATCAAGTAAACGTTTTGAAAAAAATCAATGAGATTCCATCGAAACGTCAGTGAAATCGTCCAATCGTCCGTAATTTTGACGCATGAAATAAATAAGTACTAAAATTTCAGTTTTACTATACTTTTTTATTTTACTTTTTCTGCTTTTACATGGTTTCAATTTTTGAATATTTACTTGAAATTTTTTACACGAAACGTTTGAATTTCTAAATAAACACAATGGTAAGTACTTTAGAAGACAAGATAGCAGTTGCTACCTTGTTGGTAGTTTCTTAATGCTTGGTGAATGCGGAAAAATGTTCATGCAGCGGATCGCCTTTTTAATGAAAGGTATCTCGATGGCCCTATATCGAGGACTTTTTTGAGGGCGCTTCTTCATAAATTTGAAACAACAGGGAATGTTAAAGATGCAAAACCATCTGGTAGACCAAAAATTTCTAATAACAAAGAAATTTACATAATTGCAGAAATGGTAGTAAACCCTACTTGATCTATAACCCAAGTTGCATCTACCTGTGAAGCCAGTCAAAGGACGGTGTACAGGGTGTTGAAAAAAACCACCCCTATATTTTAAAAATGGTACATCAACTTTCAGATGACGACCCGCAATTATGTGAAAATATGATCACTAGAATTTATTAAGCTCCAGATTATTTAAAAACAATTTGATTTAGTGACGAAAATACTTTCTATCTCAATGGAAATGTGAACACTCAAAATGTAAGGTACTGGAGTGATATAAATCGTCACGTGTTTAGTGATAAACATACACAGTCTCCAGAAAAAGTAAATGTCTGGGCAGGTATTCTGGAAAACCAGATGGTTGGGTCTATATTTTTGAATGGCAACTTAACCGTTAAAACGTACGTGGATATGTTAGAGACCGCGATTGAGCCGCTAATTCTCGAAATTCTGGAAGACAATCCATATGAATTGAGAAACTTGGAAATCACTTTCCAACAAGAGGGACCTCCTCCACACTACTGTGCTTCAGTAAAACATTATTTGGATCAGGAATATCGTGGTAGATGGATTGGACGACGAGGTCCGATAGAATGACCGGCTCGGTTCGGTCACCGGATCTTACACCTTTGAATATTTTTCTGTGGGGAGGGGGTACCTTAAATCTAAAGTATATGTTACAACACCTGATAGTAGTGATGTTTTAAGACAATGCATTGTTGAAGAGTGTAAATCAATTTTCGCTGAAACATTTGAACGAGTGCGACAAGAGTTTACCAATAGAATGTTTTACTGTCAGGAAGCAGTTGGAGCACATTTTGAACATTTACTGTAAACGCGAACTTATGAATCTGTATTCATTATACGCTAAACTGAAGTTTTAATATTTATTTTTTTTATGCATCAAAACTATCTTGAACCCAAATAAAATGAATATGGTAGAATAGGTCTTTTAAATGACTTTCAAACAACATACAACTTGCAATAGGATCATATTGAAAATTATTGGTCAATGAACATATATAAACTAAAATATGAACTTAAATGTTAACTCGCTTGATGCAAATAAGGTTGAACTGTAAAACTTGCAAATGTTAATTTATATAAATACAATATACTGAACTACTAAAATAATTATCATTACTATTATTATTTGAAAAAATATATTCTAATAACTTTAAGTCGTTTAATGACACACTGAATATATATTCTATAATTTATATATAATTTCGATTGGATGTATAAATAGTTAAACAGATTTTTTTTATATATGATATATAGTGTTTTAATATTACCTTAATACATTAAGAATATAATTGTATACAGATGGTTCATTTAACAGTATTTTTACAGCGAAATAATATAACAACTTTTTGATTTTTTATCTAATAATAATTTAATAAAATTTTTCTTCTTTTCCACAACTCAGTTGTTTTTATATAATTTGATATAATACTTTTCGAGAGTCCTTAAGTTTTATAAAAACAATCGAACTTATTTTCTAGGGGAAACTAATGGTTGTAGGCTACATCAATCATATCGGCGATCAATAGAAACTTACCTGGATTCTTTTTCAGTGCACATTTTCGCAGATGTTCCGCGATTTTTCTCCGATGCCAAAATAAAATCGTTCTACTTATTGATTTTTTTTTTATAATCCGAACTATTACCGTACGAAAACAAACAAAAATTTCGGAAACACTTAATTTTCTCTGCGAGGTTTCTGTAACGCGATACTTTCGCTATCTGTTTCAGATAGACAGTGATGATGTCTTCGAGTAAAGCATTTCTTTTTGTTTTATGTTGTTTGCCTTGCTGACATTAAAATTGGGATGACCCCCACGCCTACAAGAAGGTCTTTCGCGGAGAGTTTTCGCACGAACTGAAGTATCACATTATGTTATAATAAAATGTGTAAATACGAACACCATAAAAACAGTTCTGCAAAATTGTGCGATGCCAAATGTATGGATTTCATGAATGATGTTAATATCACATAATGTTGTCAAAACTTAATTTATTTAGTGGAATATTGTATTGAACTTTTCGCAGTATCTCGGAAGTAAGAGTTGGGAGGTGATTTGGCCTAATTAGTTTTCTATGTGATTAACATTTCTTCTATCAATCTATTTATCTATAAATGTATTCAATAATTTTGAAGGTTGATATTATTCATCAACAATCGATCGATTTGATATAAACTGAAGTGATTTTGATGTGATATTTAAATTATGATTTTATACCTAATTTTAAATGGATACAAATGCTTATAATAATCCATCAATTTATATAAAAAAGCTACCAATTTACAGACATTAAACAACATCTTTTTGTGGGAATTGCTACAGAAATTCAGTACATAAGAGAATTAGGAAATTAATTTTATTTTATTTCATATAAATAATATAAATATAAATAAAGTATTCAGTTAAATTTTATAACTAATAATTGAGTTTTGGAACAACGAATTAGCTGGCCTTTTTATTAGTTTTAATATTTGTATATTTGCAAATGATCGCTTTCGAATTGACAATGAAAATAATTTTAACATCTAGTTTTCAAGTTGAAATGTTTTAATGATTTTGATGGAAGGGGGTAAAATAGTATATTTAGAATCGAAAAACTATATCTAACAAAAATATGTTGTTTTAATTTCAAATGTAGTGCTGGTTTGTGAGCCAGCAATAAGAAAAATAGTAAGGTAATACTCTCAAATAGCCATTATTGTACGGTTAAGGGAAAAATGCCATTATCACTAATATTACTCTAAAATAGGCGTTATCAATTGCAGGGTTAAGGAAAATGGTATTGCGCGAAAGTACAACCACGCATAAAAGCAACGCCTTTATTGTTTAGAAAATATACTGTTGTGTGAAAGTTAAAATTGCAATATATAGCTTGTACAAAATTAAAACCGTTGCACGTCATTAAGCACGTGATCAAAATTTTGGCTGCGCTGTTGCCAGATTGCAATAAAAAAACATCATAACCTTACTTTGGCGGATCATTTTTACAATTTAACTTTAATAACAATTAAAACAAAATATCTCCAAATTAAATGCAAATTACAAAGTAAGTTACAAAATTATAATAAATCTTGAAAGTCTTCTTGAAAATATAAATAATCAAATCAAAATAAATCTTGAAAATCTTGTAAGTGTCATTGATTTAGTACCTCTTGATAGATTCAGCATATGTATGCTTCATTCAAAAACCATCAACAACTTTTTTTAATATTTGAATGGATATTAAAATAAAAAGATTATATAATTATCAGCGACATTTATTGATACATAATACCCACGTAATAAACAAAAAAAACAATGAAATATCTGGATGAACTTAGTTTCATTAATCGGAGTCTCAAAAGTACTGGCTGAAATTACTGCTATCATCTGAAGTATTTATAATTAAGGGAAAAACTTTCTTGCCACTATCTAAAATAAAAATTTTCAATCAAAACTTTTCATATTTTTTGAATAATTATGACACTTACCTTTTATCATCAACTTTGGTGATTTTTACACTCCTCTTATTATTATCGTGCCATGAATGACTTACAGTACAATTTTGAAAAATCCAGGTTTCATCTAAGAAGACAAATTTGTACAAGGCGTTTTTTCTTTCCTTTATATAACCTCTCAAAAAATCTATACGTTTTAGGACAACATTGGGAAGATCTATAAGGCCTCATCTTGGATCATCTTTTTTCCATTTAAAACCTACTTCTTTCAATACGTTGCACAATTACATACGGCATCCGTCAAACAGTTGCTTATCTTTTTATTGCTCATGTAAGGAATTCAAAGTTACAGGCTGCCCTGAAAATTAAAATTAAACTGTGAATGCTTATGATGGGTTTAAGAACAGTCTTTTTTGCAATTGTTAGGTTACAAATACTTCCTGTGTTCATACATTATATAAATGGTGTCACGAATAAAACTTGTATCCAAAGCTGCAGTATTGGAAACCCTTTTAGTAAAATTACGTTTTCTGGTGATTTTAAAACATATTATTTCATAAAAAGTGTTTTTCACTTTTTGTGAAATAGTACTAACAGTGGACACACTCAACCTTAAGTCTGCTGCAACACGCTAAAAAAATACGACTTAAACTAAACATATCCAAGTATTAGCAATTAACTTAACATACCTCTCTAACAGCCGCAAGGGGTAATAATGGACCATTATTGCCTCGTTCTTGTTCAAAATAGTGTATCAGAGATACCACAAAGTCCTGACAACGACAAATTAAATGGTCAAATCATATAAACAGGCGCAACTTAAGTTCTTAAAGAGACTGTTTTCAGTCGCAAGGTAAAAATGAAAGTAAACGTTTAGATGCAAATGGGATAACCTCCAAACGTGTGAATAAATATCAACAAGACAAATTTTAAACTCGACAATGTTGCAATACTGCTAACCGAACACAGCCGCTAAATTTGACATTTATTGAATACATTCCATTTGGTAATTTTATTATTTAATTTTTGTAGTGGTATTTCTGCTGTTCTTTAATAGCGTCATCGATGACGTGCAACGGTTTTAGTTTTGTAAAGGCTCTAGAGGAATCGTTGGAATGGACGGTAGTTACATATTAATATTCTAAAACTCTTTGAATGCAAAATATTAATGCATTTTATAATTGAATGCAAAATATAATTCGCATGTCAGTATTCATTCTCGTCAAAAAGAAGATCTTTTATTTCCGATGTCAAAAATATCGGGTCATTATGTATATTCTTAAAGTGAAAATGCTATTTTTGGACAACTACAAATATTTTCATAAGACAGTTTGACATTAAAATTTGACGATACAAGAATTTAATAGGGAATTAAATAATCACCGTAAATTATGGTTATTCTTTTGAAATAAATAATGCTATAAACTTCTAGCGTTTGATAAATAATAACTAAAATATAAAAAAGCATTTTTTAAAGTGCCTTTGTGAAAATGTTTACGAACAATAACATTGCTGATATTAGGAATACATTTGAAAAAAAAACAATATTTTGCTACTCTATATTTAGATAACAATTTATATCGAAATGATGTAAAATTTTTTGTATGTATAATTTTTCCATAATCTTCTACGTTAATAAGTACGAATATAGAAAAAACCCACACATTTTTTTTCTAATATTACTTAGATTAGATTACCAAATATCAAAAATATATATAAAATCATTTTTTGTTTGGCGGATTGACAGACCATTTCTCAAATACTACCAAACTAATCAGTTCGAAGTCTAAAGAAAGATGGTAAAGTTAATAATATTTAAAATTATACCAATCTTATATAACTAGTATAATAAATGAATATTATACAGATTTCTTTATCTTGAAAACTGACTAAAACAACCATTCTTTGGAAGCAATATTTTTTTAAAGAACCTTGCAAAACGATAATCTTATACGAGGGTCGCTGTTTAAGTATTAAAATATTCTCCGCGGTGACCAATACACTTTTGTATATGTTCAAACCAATTTTTAGACCAATTTTTCCATTCCGACTGAGGTATATCCAAAACTTGCATTTTGAACGCATCAACTGCTTCTTCTGGGGTCGAAAATCGTTGACCACGTATTTTATTCCTAACGGACAGGAACGAAAAGAAATCATCGGGTGCCAAATCAAGACTGTACTGCGTAACCCATCAATTCGATGTTTTGATCGGTCAAATATTCAGATGTCCGGTCCGATGTGTGAGAGCTCGCGTTGTCGTTGTGAAGAATGATTCTGAGCCGCTGGTTGTTTTTTCTTATTTCTTCAAAGACTTTTGGCAAACAATGGTTGTATATAATTCAGAATTGACCATTTTACGATTCTTTAATGGCAGTATAGCCAGATTCCCATTTACCCCAAAAAACAGGCCACCAGTCCAGTTGGGTTTGACTTACTTTGAAAGACCAATACAGTCGACACAGTCGATAAATACAGTCGATAGATTCAAGATTCGCCACCAGTGTAGATGTTATACATGGCTTTTGGTGCATCTACGATTGTATTTTTTGAGCATTTCTTTGCACCAATCGACATGAGCCATTTTTTGAGTGATTGTCAAATTATGCGGAATCCAAAGCGAACAAATCTGTTTGACGGCCAAATGTTCATGTAAAATCTTGTGAATGCTTGCCATACTAATCCCCAGGGATACCTCAATCTTACGCTATGTCACATGATGATCTTGCTTTGTCAGTTCGTGCACAGTAACCATGTTTTTTGGCAACTCAATGGATTTTGGATGATCTTTTTTAAATTCGTCCGTGAGCGAACGACGCTGGGATTGAATGCACTAAACCAGTAATATACAATGGTTTTAGATGGTGCTTTATCGCCAAAAGTCGATGTGAGTTGATCGATGCTCTATTGAGAAAATCTACAAACAACATAAATAGCGTTCGTGTAACAAAACGTTCTGAGTACGTATAGAGTCAACAATGTCAAACTATACGATGTCCCTACATCAGATGGCGCCTAGCGACACCATTGGTGTCAATTTCGGATACATAAATAGTAACCCTCATAGCCTTTACATTTACGATTTTGCACGAAATAGATTCTAAATAGTCCACCGTTAGAAAAGATAGCGTTGAACTCTGTAAAAAGTATTTTCTACCCAATTTGGAAAGAAATTTCATGTAAAAAATTTTGATCGATGTATTACAAACCATCGGCATTTCAGAAACAACAAAAGAGAAATAATAGAAATCTCCTTTATTTGTATTAACTTAAGTTATAAAGACTGATTTTTTTTTAAATTTAAAAATGCCTCAAATTTTCTAATTATTTTATAATTTAGAATAAGAATATTCTAGGCTTTTGAAAGTTATAAAAATATTTTCTTCTGCTTCTGGAAAGTATAGAAGGGCGGGCCTTCAGTAATACATCAATTTCATCAAATATCGATCGGGCGGTTATTCCCACATAGTTTAAACAATTAATTAAATTACTTTATTATTGGTTAGTTGATTACTTAAATAAAAATTGTCTTATATCAAACACAGATTTGTAGATGAAATATTACATAAGATACACGAAATTGATGATGTATGATAAAAGAAAAAACTGTTTTTACCAATTATTGTATAGATCAAAACAATTTTTTTCAACTCTAATGATGTAAGATTACATTTCTAGAAAAAAACTTTTTAAGAATTAGCAAATTTAATCCTACTTAAATACATTTAGTCCTACATAATAAGAAACACCTAATGTTACAGATTTTAAAAATAATTCTAATAAATATCACATATAAACAAATCCTCTGGATATTTCATAATGTTAAAGAGAGTTATAAAATGAGGTTTTTAGATACAAGATAACATTTAGTTTCTTAGATCAGTTAATTGTTCTAAACTCTTTGATAATGATCTGAAATTTTATGTCGAATGTAAAATCGCGCAAGAGCGCGCATTTTGAATATTGCTCGTATTCAAAATACTCTCTATTATATTCTACACATCATAACACGAATAGTTATCTAAAAGTAATGTGGCAAGGAAAGTAATGATATTGGCATATAGTAATATGAAAGCCTAAGCCAAGTTTAAGCACGGGATATACCTGGAGGATTATCCCATAATGTATGCTCCAAGCCTGAAGTATTCTATGAAACTTTAAGTGAGGCGATTAGTTTCAAAACCAGTTCAATCCACATTTTTTGCTAAATATATTTTTGTAAGTTTTCATTGCATAGGTGATGACTTAGCAAAGTCGTTTTGACCAAAAGCGACTAAAACCTGTATAAAAAAGCGTCCAAACTCATGGGTTTAAATCAAAATCGGCTAAATCCAATCTTGAGCGACCTTGAAAAACTTGAAAGGTATATTGTTTCATTAGATTGTTAACCAACCTTATTCGTTGTTGATTTTATGGTTACAAGACTAAAACATAATTTAAATATTCAAAATACCAGGGACGGCTCGTGAGGGAGGGCGATAGGGCACCGCTCTTCCAGCATTTATCAAAGTAAACAATTTTTCAGAGTAAAACACCATATTTTATTTCCGTTCACTTTCTTTCCTTTAACTCATTTTCCTGGTTCACCTCCTATATAGAGTTTCAATAACACAAAAAGTAAAAAGGATGAAGGGGAAAGTAAAAAAAATCTTCAGCAGCACTATTTTGTTCTACACCCTCCCACTTTAAAAACCCACGAGCCACCACTAAAAAATATCTACTAATACTATACTAATTGCTACTATTTACTAATGTAAATAAGCGTTATATTTTGGTAACAACGTAACGAGAGGATTTCTCGAAAAAGATTTCAATTTAATTTAATCTTAAATTAATATTGTTAGTAAACAAGTTTTATTGTCGCTTTTATACCAGCCCTGGTCTGCCCCTACGATATGTTTATTGCAACCACCGTACAGTGAATTCCAACTTCTGTAAAGATCTAAAAATCCAAGATATCGAGCTATTTCATAGACTTTTTTATGTCAATCAGACGAACTTAGAACAAGACAATTTCATCCAAAAATACACGGAAGCTAAACCAACTGCTCGTAAGAGACCTGAAAAAATAATCGGAAGTCTAACCAATTTACATTGGAATATTTCATGCCAATTAATGGTATAAAAAAATGTGTTTGGCCCATGTTTTTAAAAACACTACGGATATGAAAACACCGTGTTCTAGAAGTGATTCGCAGGAATATACTAAGAAGAAAGAGCCCCATATAAATTGTGGAGGAAACCGAAAAAAAGTGCTTTATGGAGAGAAAAAAGCGGCAGCCATTGCCTTTATTAAAAAGTTCAAATGCTTGGAATATCATTATTGTAGGGCACGACTATATTTACACATTTAAACTATTACTAATTACTCTATTAGATTTAAACATAAATCTCACGTGGATTATCTTTTGTAATCAACACGCAGATGGGGAGATTCAAGTGAAGAAATTATTCTTGCGAAACATATTTCGCACCAAATTTAACATTGGCTTTGGGAACCCCAAATCTGATGAATGCTCTACCTGTAATTCACTTAAGGAGCGTATTCGTAACTTTAACAATTCTGTTTTACAAAATAAAGTTGTGACAGAGAAAAATATTCACGGGATGAAATACAAGCTTCTCCAGACTGATGATGCTTCAATATGTTCTTTTTCATTTATAGTTCATCTATGGTTCAAGATCACTCGGCCTATTACTCGAGGCAGCAGTACAGCAGTCCATTCCAAAATGCCAAAAACTAGAAAATATATTCTTTTATTATTCGACTGATGATCAACAAAATTCCTCCTAAGGCAACTAAAGTGAGATGTGATGGATGTGGAGGCCAAAATAGAAATTATGTTTTTATGAGTATGTTAGACTTTTGGCTTCCGATTGTTGCACCCAGTTAAATTACAGAAGTGGAAGTTGTTTCTCCAATTGTTGGGCATTCATTCTTACCCTCTGATCGGGTGTAAAATATCTTAGGAATACTTAAAATGTTTTCTAAAGAAATAACAACTATGTCATTGGCTAGCAAATAGGGATTTTAAAGCTTCAGCTGCCAGAATTGTGCGTGTTCCTGGAGCAGTGGCATTTCGGATTTTCTTCAGCAAAACGGTTTCAATTGGAGAAAATAAAGTTACCAAAAAAAAACAGGAATATTGAAGAAATCGACCCAGCAGTCGGAGTTTTTGTGGCTGCAGCGAAGATTGCAGATGTGGCGTGAAGATGTTGTTTCGTTTTTCTTTTGAAACTAGATTTTACAGAAAGATGGGACAAATAAATTGAGAATAATTTCAACTTATACAACCAACAAAATTATTGGTTAGCTACACAGATTGCTTCAAAACCGACTCAATCCAAAATTTAAATTTAAATTTTGGGTAACCGAGAAATAACATAATGTTGCAAGTATGCCTTAACTGTTTGGAGACCTTCCTTCTTCTCAATAAAAAATAATAAGAAAATCTTAACTATAATACATAGCTCTAAAATGTTTTTTTTGTGCCTCCTGTAAACTTTTTGAAATTGGATTGAGACTATTTTGAAACTAATCGCCTCAAGTAATACATTTAATTTTAAGTTAAAATTAATATTTATTAATCACCAGTTGTAGGGACACGTAATAAATACAGTGCCAATCATAATTGAATGATAATTCTAATTAATTTACAGTTCAACTCTTCAACCTAATTAATATTTATTATTGGGCCGGGTAATTGGGTTATTATTGGGTTAGGTAATCCTTTCATTATATTTTTCGATATAAGTTCATTCCAATTAGCACTTATCTTTCTAGGCATTTTGGGCAACAAAACCTTGCTTCTGAAGAATTTGGTTGCACATAATTTTCATATAACTATTTTAGGTTGATATTAATTTTGTGCATTTTGTGCAGATCTGGAAATAAAGAAAAATAAAGCGTGGTTGTCGTTATATTTTGTCTTAGTGTTGCAATGCTGCATATCTACCATTTCGTATGTCGTTATATCCTTGTACCCATTGAGATTCTACATAATATTTTATCATACAATTAGGATTGATTGCTCAATAGGGAGCATACGTTATAAAAAAAAAAAGATTTTTTACTACAGATAGAAGAGGAAAAAGTTCGTTAAATTTTCTATTAATTACCTAGATTAATTACCCATGAACTATTTATTATAATTTATTAAGATTAGTAAATTTTATATATATTTGGGTAATAATGATAATACTGGATGTCAACTCAATATGAGTATGACCTCAGCTTTGGCTATTAATTTTGTGGAGCCATTGTTGAAGAATTATGGGTTTTGTAGTGGCTCGGATGACACCGCTTAGGTCTAAGCACATGATCTTCTGCTTGCTGTGCAGGAGGGTACAGAATTGGTATATGCGGCCAAGTCTATTTGACTTTTCGCTCACGCTTTTTGGCGATGATTATTTTTATCATAGAGGTGCATTGCTCTGTATGTCTTCTTACGCCATTTGAGTCTGTCGTTTTCCGTCTTTTCCCATTCGGACAGGCATTCGAAATTCTGTAGAGACGATTTTATTACATCTTTATATATTCTTTTTGGACATCCCATATTTTGTTTCTTGTTCTTTAATTCGCCAAAGATGATCAGCTTTGACACCCTGCATCCTTTGGAAATGACTTAACCATCTCGATGATTACATTGAATCTTTCGATTTAATGTTTAAAGTGGCGGCTCTTTCAAGTAAATTCACATTAGTCTGACAGCATTGCCATTTTCTTCTCTATATTTTCGGGAGGTAGGATGAAACCTCTTCTTGGGGGTCGGCAGAGCAGGAAATTTGACTTCCAAAATATGAAACGCATGCTACCTCTTTCAGTTCTTCGCCATTCACAACGGGGGCCATCCTCTATCCTTATTTAGAGCCGTTTGTTGAAATATTTTCGTTTTTTGTTCATTAATTTTAAGTTCGAACGTACCCTCGGTCTCACTAAATAAGCACCATTTGCAACGCCGACGCGTACAGCCATCCGCATAGTGCAGTTCTACGATGTTAACCTCCTTTGTTTTTAATTTGGATTTAAATCGAGCTAGGTTGAATAGGCATCCATCCATTCTATATAATATATTAATTCAATGCCGCAATCTGCCTCTGACATGATGCAGGACAGCGGCAACAAACACAGAAAAAAGCGATCGTTTATTATTACCCTGCTTAAACCTGCTTAACATGTCATTGTGCAGAAGTGTAATCATGTTCACCACCCTAGGCGGGCATCCTATTATGTCCAAGAGCTTCCACATTATGTATCTGTCAACGGATTTAAATGGCTTTGCCAGATCCATAAAAGCCACGAATAGGCTTTTATTTTGTTCTCGGCATTATCTGACGTAGCGAGAATATCATATCTGCTGTTCCATGACCTGCTCTAAATCCACACTGAGTCTCCGATAGTATTGGTTCAACAGTATTAGTTAGTCTTTCTGGTATGATTCTAGTCAGAATTTTTCCTGTAGCAGAGAGCAATGATATACCCCGATAGTTGTTGCAGTCAGCTATATCTCCTTTTTTAAAAATAGGTATATGCAATCATCTCTAAAGTCCGATGGCATTTTCTGTTTTCTTCAGCACAGATATCTTGTAATACATGTAGAAAAGAATTTGCCATTGCCTTGTTTGTGCCGGATTAGAGTTGGTATCAGATAATACATGGCATGCGACAAAAATATATCAATAGAGAGAAGTACAAAGAAATCGTTTTCCACTAGGAATGAACTTACCATTTTCAAGAAAAATATTAATATATGCTCAAGGCTGTAAACAAATATCATTCTTTATTAGTACACAATGACAAATGATATTAAACGTGGCGTGAATTTGTAAACGGATATTAATCGATACCGCATTTTATGGAAGTTAAAACAAACGTGGTTCAAGTGCAAAGCAACTGACCAATAAGTTCCAGGTGTATAAATAAAATAATGAGACAAATAAAATAATGACGAAGCCAATAAGTTCCAGGTGTATAAATAAAATAATGAGACAAATAAAATAATGACGAAGCCACCGTAATGAATTTATTCGCCAAAAACTTTTTCATTGAAATCGTTGTGTGATAAGGTGTGTTGTGATACTGCACCCAGATGTTCTTGTTGTTTGGTCTCATACACATGACCCTTTTTGAGATTTTTCTGAATGCTGGCTATCAAAAAATCAAATCTGCATGGTTTTGATCTTTGATTTGCTTATTTTGGCTTTTTTGGCTGTAGTGAGCCCTTTTTGGATCTATCTCTTCGTTTGCGGGTATTTAAAAATTCAAGACTCGTCACCAGTAATGACGTTCCAGAAAATGAGGGTTATTTTCAATCCATCCCAAAAAGTATGTTTCCCTCCTGTTGTCCTTTTGATCCTGCGGAAGGTTTTTCGGAAGCATATGAACATATGAACATATGATGAATGAATCATCTACGTGAACGGTGTGAAATAAATTCAACTCTTCGCCTATTATGCTGATCATCTATTAACGATCACCTTTATCTCAGTTTATGATTTAAACATAAGTTTAGAAAATTATTGAAACAATCTTCGACTTTTCAAAAGGATCAGAAGAAAAATTAATTCATGGTAATACAATTTGATGCCCAATTAACACGAGGGCTAGACAAAATTTTGAAAAAAATGGAAATTAATTCCTATGTCATTCAAAGGATAAAGCAGATCAATATGGCAAGTCGGGGATTTATTAAATTAGTTGTCAAGATTGTGATCGAAGGTATATTGGGCAAACAAACAGATCCATATTAATGATATTTAAAGAACGCATTGCTCACATTAGATATGGGAGAAATGAAAAATCTTGTCTAGCCTAATATGCAATCGAACATGACCACAATACAGATATTTGGAATTTAAGATTGGTAAAAAGTAAAAATAACAATAGGGCATATGAAAACATTCAAATAGAAAAAAGTAAGAAAATCATGAACCGAAATAAAGGACCTATTTCGTTCAGTCAACTTTTCAATTATTAATGTAAGGCTCAGTAAACTTCACGGTTCATGATTTTTACACGCTTCATTAGGTAGGGTTATCATATAAATAGAGCATAGTTTAGTTTTTAGAATTAGATTAAATCATCTGATGATGCTAACATGGTTAGCGAAACGTGCGTCGAGAAGTATTCAAATAGGGATTTGGTGTTTAGTGATAAATCTTTTCGAATTTAGTGTTTCACACCGAAGGTTCCAATAGAAGAATTGAAGAAAGATCTAGCTTGCGGAAAGAATTACTACGGACCACCAAGTGATTCTAAGGAGTTCAAACTCGTACTGAGAAAGCACAAAATGTTGACCTGCTTTCCCTTCAAAGGGGAAGCTAGCAGTGTTGCCAGATCGAACGCTATACCACCAGTCTAATCACTTTATTTATGTATCTTGTGCAAGCGAAATAAAATTAGCATTAATATAAAAGATATAAAAAAACAAGGGTGGATAAACCAAGAATTTATATGACGATAGAGTGTGAGTGAAGAGATTTATTTAAGAAAATTAATAAATGGTGTAATGTCATAAACCAGTTATATTCCAGACATCAAAGGGATGCGTAAAGTATCTTGGGCTCTATGTTATTACAGTGATGGCTAATGAGTAATACGGGACCATAACTTGAAGGGAGATATTTTGACTTGTTATTATATAGCAGGCTTATTTTTATATATTAAATGTGTTTTGATTGAATTCTTACGATTGAATTCTTACGAAGTGAAGTTCTTACGATTTCGAATGTTGTTGTCGATGTTGAGCAATGTGACAAGAGTAAAATGGGTATTGTTTGGGTACTGTTTATCATAGGTCATGCATAGCATAATGGGTCATGCGTAGCATAAATATGTTACGTACTGGCCAGGTGTACTTTTTCAGCTTATGGAAATGCGTATGTTCCTGCATGAAAAACGATGTGTTGGGTGCCATGAACTTGAGAGGCTTTTCTTGAATGAGCTTTTGATGCAAAATTTGAGAGTTTAGGTTTAGATATCTGAATAATGTCGTATGCGTATCTTGTTCCGAAATCAGAATATAGATACGAGTGATTCATGGACCCGATTGACTTTTTCTAAATGAAACAGGATGTTACACTTCAAGATTCACGGAACTTATTTACAGTCAACACTTCATGAAAGGGAGGGCGGATAATGTGCCGAGGATGAGGTAGATGGAAGTCAGCATCCAGTGACATGAAGACATGTCTAGACAGATTTTATTGGTCTCCAGGTAGTTTTATATTATTGCTACAGCTTTAACATTGGAAGTCAGATTTGTAGAATAATATTCCATGGTAACGTAAACCAGTATAGCCACTCCACTTCCGCGTTGCATCCGTTCTATATTTCTTGATAATGTGATAAGGTTTGAAGATATATGTATCATTAGGATTTAAGTTCGCATGTAGCATAATGCAAACTTATGTATTGGACTTTGTGCGGATACTTTATGAAGTTTTACATCATTCAATGGTGGTGGGATGGTGGTATTTCTGTGGAAGAGGTAGAAGAAAGAGAATATGATAAGGATGTATGTTTGTATGAAGGGATGCAATTATGTATAAAAAGGAGGGGGTATTGAAAGAGAAATAGTATGTGAGGGAGGTGTTTATGGAATCACAAGGTATGTCAGTCCTGCTGATGTTGGTTGATTTAGTATTTGGAGACATGTTGTTCAATATTTTATAACATTTGGTAGCGTAGAACAGTATAATTCTCTTCCGGGGCGCAATGAACGCGAACTGGTATTGAAGGATAAAGAATTTTTAACCTCAGCCTTTTCAGCGTGGTATGAAATTATTTCTGTGTTCTTCTAGTTGGAAGAGCGTTCCTCATTCTAGTTAGGATAGTATGGAGGAGGAGAGTATTGCTCTTCTACTGTTCTCCACAAGGTTATGTAAAAGGATGTCTAAGGATGTCATATAGGACATAAAATTTTGTGATATAATGCCAAAATGTTAACACTGGTAATATTTTAATGGTTTGGGGACATACTGATGCTTTGGTTGTTTTACGTAACGTGGAAAGTCAGGATGAGACTATTGGTCGGAGATATGATTTGATAAGTTTAATTGATTCGATCTCATCAATACTTCCCATAATCGTGTGAGTGTTCTATCTGTGATGTATGCTGTAATACGACTCAGTGGTGGGAGAAAAGTTTCCTACAAAATGAGTTCATACTACAATATTCTTGCTACTTGTAAGAGGCGGGATGATAGCTGTGCCTTTAGCTGTCATTCAGCCATTCGTCACTGGTTACAGTGGGGCTAGGTTTAAGGGCGTATGTGAGTATAAATGAACGAAACAGGACAAGTACAAAACATGATTTAAGTAGTCTGGGACTATAAATTTCTATGTCTACGAGAGAAATATCCATAACTAAATTTCCTGAGGGATATTTTATATTCAGAAAGACACTGAATCATTGATAATAAGAATTTACAAAAAATATATAATTAATTTTTTATTGGTATAAAGTATAATTAATGATTAACATTAAAGTATGATTATAAGAAATTGGAATATTTATAAAATGCCACAGTTTAAAACTAGTTGCTGCTAATTAATTGAAAATAATTTAAAATAGTGCTCAGACTTGGATACATTATTCAAATAATTGTTTACCTGATTTGTTCCTGCTTTGGACCTGATTTGTTCTCGAATTTCGATGTTGGTGTTGGAAGCTGATCCCTACAGCCTATAAGCTTGGGCTCATCTGCATGGTTTATATGGTTTCAAAATATTTTTATTGATTACTACTTTATTTTTTAGCACTAGCTGCTATTTTCTGCAACAAACACATGAAAAGAACGTTCGATGTACATTCACATTTCTCGTTAAACATGATAACTGAAAATGAGACATGATTATTTATCTCTGAATTATAGAATTTAACAAATAAAGTGAACAAATGTTGATGCAGAAGAGCCATATCAAGATTCTGCTCACCGTTCCTTTGATAGTAATTTCTTGTGGAATTATCCACAATTAATTCATGTCAGCAGCTGAAGTAAACGCTCAATATTACTTGCACGTCATAAATTGTTTGTAGGCTAGGATAAAATGAACCTAGGTAAGCTAGGTTTGTTTTAAGGCTAGGTTCGTTCTGTGGTTGTACTCAAATTTGAAACTGGGGTATAAAAGAAACACATTTCGACACCATTCCAAATATCAAGCATCCCTGGAGGTATTTCCGTTAAGTAATTTATTTACTTATATATTTATTTATTTATTTATTTATGTACTTATTTATTTATTTATTTATTTATTTATTTATTTATTTATTTATTTATTTATTTATTTATTTATTTATTTATTTATTTATTTATTTATTTATTTATTTATTTATTTATTTACTTATTTATTTATTTATTTATTTATTTATTTAATTATTTATTTATTTATTTACTTATTTACTTATTTACTTATTTATTTATTTATTTATTCATGCTCAACCCATCAAACATAACAAATACACAACATAAAAAAAAGAACTCGCATAACAATTGCAGCAATGTATGTAAGCAAATACAAAGTCAGTTCTATATCAAAGTCAATGATATAGAAACAAACAATGTGCACATATAACCAGTGATTACACATAGGACAGCTGGATGATTATATGTTACGTACTGGCCAGGTGTGCTTTTTTAGTGGATGGAGTGGGTTAGTTTGTTGATGTTTACGCTCGGATATATTTGACACAGCTCTTTTAATTTTAGCTCTTTTAATTATTATACCGCCCAAAATATGCAAAAAAGCAGTTGTTATAAAAATTGAGGAGCCAGAGTTTTGTTGCAACTCCTAATCTAATCTAACAATCTAGCTCATTTCGGAGTCGTCAGGTCCAGCAGCTTTGCCCAGTTTTAGAGATTTCATGGCTGCTTTCAGCTCACCGGGCATAAACGGACTGCTGATAATGGACGTCTCCCGGTCTGAGAATCTCTGCAGGACAGCGCGCCGTACTTTAATCTGAGTCTTGCCATTTAGGATCAAATGATGTGCCACTCTCCTTAGTATTTTTCACGCACTAGGACCCGAAAGTTTCATGTCGATGTTTTCAACAATCTCCTACCACTTTTATCTGCGATTATCCGCTATGCTAGATGTTAGATCTTTACCATTCAGATTGCTTCTAAAGGTTTTACGACTTTTTTCAGCGTATCCAATATATGTAAATTCACAATGAGTATATCCTGATTAATAAATAATGGCTAAGTTTCTGCTTCAAACCAGCCATTAAAAATTATTGCTAGTCGACGGTGGCTAGTATGGTTAGGTAAGTATGGTTAGGAGAGCTAGTCACTTGATAAGCAATGGATCTAGTTCAAATTGGTTGTAAAAAATACGAGGCACGTGACTTAATATAAATATTTGTAAAGAGAGATGAAAACATATGCAAAGGGATATGTAACATATACAGAGTGAAACATTTTTCAACTTGTACAAATTTCGTATGATATCAAAAATGCATCATCTGTTGTAATTACCCTACCTAATCATAATTTTGATCATTATAGCATTAAATTCATTACAGAAATTTTTGTGATCAGTTTACCGGTATCGTGTTGCAAAAACTCTTTTGTTCTTCTAGACTCGTATATTTTATCTTCAATGTTAGACGGACATTGTTCGATAATGAAAATATATTTTTGCAAATTGTATTTAGCATTTCCGCTCTACTTTTGCGCAAAGTTATGTCGTGGTCTAAGAAATTAGGTCACCTTTTGAATCACATTTTATAAACCTCGGTACCATTGTTTCTGTACTTTTTATTAGTTGATTGCCAATTTTTTTGTTTGTTTCCGACATAAATCTTAATATATTAATAATAATAGAATAAATAATATGATGGCTTCTATTGGCGATAATTTAATGTAACTTTGATTTTGCCTATGATATTCAAATGGCTGTTATTTTTTCCATGGTTTATATGCTTATAATGGGCTTATATAAATTTACTAATTTGCTTGAAATAGTTTCTTTTTTAGGAAATTCGCATATTTATAACATATTTTGGATTTAATGAATTATAGTTATCTTCCAATATAGGTACAATAGCAATACTATTATTGGTTTGGTGTTGCTTTGTGATATGGAGATGGATATTATGGTTATTAGTAAGATATATTTTACTATTGGTAACTGGTACGACTAGTTCAAAGGTACTGGTACGACTGGTATGACTAGTTATGTGTCACCTTTGAAGCCTTTTTTATAAATTCAAAAGGTGGTATCTCTCAGATCAAGGAGTATAGTGGCTTATCCAATAAAACCCATTTCCCTCAGTATAGGATGATTTTTTTTCTGTCCGAACTTTAAGTTCAAATAAAAAAAATCAGAATAAATTAAAATTAGATAGCTTTGAACTATTTATTTTATATGAAATAACATTCAATGGAATTAATGTTTGATAATTTCGGACAAATGTCCACCGCGGCTACTTTTGATTCAATTTCCGACTACTTTTTCAAGCAATTGGGTCTTGGCCATCCTCCGGCTGTAGGCTATAACATAACAAAAAAAAATAAAGGCGATAAATTACATGACCTTGGTGGTTATTTAATAGGTGCGTTCCTCGATATAATTGAATCACTTAATTATTCCCTCAAAAAATTGTTGCGTTCGCTGTATAACATGTGGAGCCGTCCTGTTGGAATCACAACTCCAAATCAATTTTTTCACCAAGTCGAATAACAAAGCCCAACTTCCTGTGAACAAAGAGGTATTGATTTATTTGGATTTTCATCAAAACTACCAGCAACAGTAGCATATGTGGGGTAATTTTAAAATTAGGTTCGTTTGTGAACGACGAGCAATCGCGGCAGTGCGCTTGTGCGTTTGCTCCCAGTATACCTTGCGCACTTTAGGCGTCATTTGCAGCCGCGTCGCCTGTCTGTGTGCTGAGCTGTAGAAGCTTATAATGTTTAAGAAAATTGAGTCGCCCGCCGACTGTGAGGTATGATCTGGAATTCGATTCTCGAGGGCAAGAAACTTGGCAGCAGCGGAAATTCACAGTCAAATTTGTGAAGTTTACGGTGATAAGGCTATGACTGACTGTAAAGTTCGAAAGTGGATGAGAATATCCAAGGACGGGCGGGATAGTATATAGGATAAGCCACGCCCTGGCTGACCTTTTCTGATTTCTGAAGATTTGGTTCGTGATTTGGACAACATAATCCGAGAGAAACGACGATTCACGATTTCAAAGTTATCAAATGAATTTCCACATGTTTTAAGGTCAGTTTTGTATATCATTGGCAACAGTCGCCAACAACAGCAACAACAACAACATTTTGTATATATTGTTGGCAACAGTCGCCAACCAGAGTGAACGCCATACAGACAATTTCACCAAGATTATCGCAAATGTCTTTTGGGACAGGAAAGGGATTTTATTAGTGGATTTTATGCCGAGAGACACAACAATCAATTCTGATGCGAACTGCATCACTTTGTGGAAACTCCGGCGTGCCGTACAAAACAAGCGGCGTTGCCTACTGTCTTCAGGTGTGATATTGCTCCATGACAAAAGACCAAATTTTTCTGCATAAATACAAGGTCTAATCTGGTCTTTTGAAAGAACTCGATCATCTACCATACAGTCCAGATCTTGCACATAGTGATTTTTACTTGTTTCGATACTTAAAGGAGTTGGTCAACGGTTCAACGACGATGAAGAAGTTAAAACTGCAGTCATGGATTGGGCTTCTTCACAGGCGGCAGTTTTCTTTGACGTCAAACGAATTCAAAAACTTGTTGAACGGTATGACAAATGTTTAAACAAAAATGGAAATTATGTAGAACAGCAGACAAAAATATGAAAAATATAGAAAAAAATAGATTTTATTGATATTTATAAAAAAAAATTCCTTATTAAAAAACGGACCTTATTTAAAAAGATATCTGGAATATATGTATATATAATATTTCTCTCCACAGTTCCGTTACGCTACCTTGTGGGCATATATATATATATATATATATATATATATATATATATATATATATATATATATATATATATATATATATATACATACATTATATATATATATATATATATATATATATATATATATATATATATATATATATATATATATATATATATATACATACATTATATATATATATATATATATATATATATATATATATATATATATATATATATATATATATATATATATATATATATTTATATATATTTGGATGTCCATTAAGTCTTTATATTCTAACGCATAGGTTTTAGTTTTATTTATTTGGCCCTAAAACTGCAAACCGCTGCTGCAGGAATCCCGCTCTCTAGTCATTTGTCATTTACTCTCTGTTTGTCGGAATCAAATTATGGATGCAAAATTATCTTGTAATCTTCAAGTTGTGGCGGTTTTATGTTTTAACATTCGCAAAGTTTAATTGACTGTAAGTGAAAGTGCAAATCTTGTCATTCGGGAGTGTATTATATTCTGGGAAAACGCTAGAATACTTATCAAAGTTGTACCAAACTGCGTGAAGAAGCTTGTCTATCTCAATCAATTTTGGCGAGAGCTGCAAAAAAAATACAGGATGTTTACAGATGCTGTGAGTAAGATTTCCAAAAATGTTTGTATAATTTATTTGATATCGCACACGCTGATGCTTTTGATAGACGGAATATAGATGAAGATAAAAATTTCTTACAAAAACAAAGAGAGTCAGGGCATCGAGGTTGCTTGGAGGGCGTAGACAACAACTTAGCTAAGAAAGAAGAAAGAGCGAGGTAGAGAAAACTAGACGAAAAATAAAATAGAGTAACGTAAATTTCTTCAGAGAGCTTATTGTCATATTTTACTTTACATAACTGTATACCGTCTCAAGTTGAATCTACCATTTCTAAAGAAGATCCTGAGAAACCTTTACCTTCAGCATCATGAACTATAAGTTCTGTTTCTACTACCAAAAAAGCAAGGAAAGGTTTCATCACTACAAAGTTACTTGCATGTTTAAATAGGTGTCAACTAAGCATAAGGGATTATATATTTCAGGCTACAGTAGAAGCACTAGTTCTTAGTTGTGATGACTACCCAATGAACAAATCTTGTATTGAACGCGTTCGAACACAAATGAGAAAACATAGAGTGGAATCAATAAAAGCCGATTTTAAGAATAATGTATCTGAATTAGTTACCGTTCATTGGGATGGAAAATTATTACCTAAACTGAATGTGAGAAGTTATAAAGAAGAACGTCTGCCAATCCTTATTTAACTTGAAGAGAAGGAACAACTTCTTGCAGTACTTAAACTGGAGAGTTCTTCTGGCAAACATCAAGTCAAAGAAGTTTCAAACGCCCTGTATAACTGGAACCTAAGTGATAAGGTACAAATAATGTGCTGTGATACGACAGCATCTAATACATGGCACTGAGTGGCGGCTCGTGGGTTTTTAAAGTGAGAGGGAGTAGAAGAAAATAGTGCTGCTGAAGATTTTTTTTTGCTTTACCCATCCTTCTTTTAACTTTTTGGGCTATTGCAACCCTATATAGGAAGTGAATCAGGAAAACATTAAAATTTTGTATTGTTACTACGTACAAGGATATTGGAGGATGGGTAGTTGCTTGTTGCGCAAATAAAAGAATTAATAAGTAGGTATTTACCGTCTCCCGAAGAGTAAACCATTCAAACAGTTTACTGTAAATGCAAATCAATAGAGAAAATTTGGAAAAGTTCATGAGAAGTTTGAAAAGTTCAAAAAACTATCAAAGTGTTATGACAAACCTCGCCGTTTCCTAGTTTTTAAAGTAAAATTTTATTTTCCTGATTTTGTCCAAAATAAATTTTTCAGACGATCTTCTACATTTGGAGATTTTAATTTTTAATAATATCTTTAAATGAGTTAAAGGAAAAAATTGAACGAACATAAAATATTGAGTTTTGCTCTGAAAAAAATTTTACTGTGATAAATGCTGGAGGGGCGGCGCCCCAGCGTACTCCCTCATGAGCCGCCACTGGCTTGCGTAATTTTACAACTAAAACTGGAACCAGAATTGTCACTTTTGCTTGTCGCCATCATGTTTATGAGTTGATTCTTAAAAGTGTGTTTGAATCAAAGATCCAATAAGTCAGTTGCAGTTCCGATATTCCACTATTCAATAGGTTTAGAGAGGACTGGAAGCAACTTAATCCTAAGGCCATCGAAACAAGCATTGATATTGTCAAAGAACATTTCAGTGACATGAAACTTAAAGAATTGGTGACGTTTTTTACTTATGAACTGCAAAAATCGACCGTACGTGACGATTATCGGGAATTCAGCGAATTATCCATTACTTTTTTGGGAGGAGATAATGAAAAAAAAAATGAAATCAGACCTCCTGGCGCAATGCATCAAGCACGATGGATGGCAAAAGCCATTTTTTCCTTGAAAATATATTTGCTGCAGTCCCAGTTTAAAATGAGCGTAAAAGTCAAACAAGATGTTTGTTTATTCATTGTGGCAATTTATGCAAAGCCTTGGCTTGGACGTAGTTTAGTAGTGAAGGCGCCAAATCAAGATTTCCGTTTTCTAAAATCGTTAAAAGAATAGAAACAATTGACAAATCGATTGCTAAAGTGGCTCAGTCAACAATTGTAGTATTTATCAGAGGAAATAGTCGTTTTATCACTCTTTGATGATAAAGCTGATGAACACACTAAAGTCAATATATATATATATATATATATATATATATATATATATATATATATATATATATATATTGCCCTGGTATATGGCATGCCCATTTCCATTTTAATTGCTTTATTCTTCCAATGATGTCACACACTTTCGTTTGTTCCCTGATCCATGCGCAGGGCTTTCCGTCTCGTCTTCTAATGCCAAGCATACATCTTTCCATTCCTCTCTGTGCTACCCGACGTTTTTGAATTGATTGCGATGTGAGTGTTCAGGTTTGACTTCGGTATATCATAACGGGTAGGATGCACTGATCGAAGACTTTTCTTTTCAGGCAAAGTGGGAGTTTGCTCCTAAACACTATGTTGAGCCTGCCAAATGCCTGCCAGCCACATTTTACACGCCGTTCTACCTCCCGGGCGGTATCTCGCTCCATTGAAATCCTTTGCCCAAGATATATAAAGTAGTGTCCTCAGCGAATTTATTGGACATAACCTGACCCTTTTTCTAGTTTACGAAATATTTCTTCAAGGCAAGCCGAGAAAAGAATAAGCGATATTGCGTCACCTTGCCTTACACCTCGTTCTACATTAATTCCCACTTCAAGATTATCAAGGTGAATTGTCGCTGTAGCTCCATCATATATCGATCCTAGCAGGTTTACATATGCCTTGTCTACCCCCTGGCTAAGCAGTGCATCCATTATGGCATGCTTTGAGATAGAATAAAATGTTTTTCGGTAGTCGATAAAAACCAAGCACAGTGGCATAGTGTATTCGTTGTGCCTTTCTATGGCTTGCTGTACAACTTGGATGTGATTCATTGTAGTGAATCCACTTTTGAATCCTGCTTGTTCTCTTGGTGGCGCGTCGTTCAGTTTTCTTGATATTCTTTTAGATATTATCTTAATGAAAACTTTGTACACTACTGACAGGAGGCTGATTGGATGGTAGTTTTTTAAATCCCCCTGTGTTCCTTTTTTACGTAAAAGAATCACATCATTAGTAAAATTGTATTGGAAGTCCTGGGTATCAATTTTTAGGCATTATCTGGAGTTGGTTAAGGAAAAAAATTATGTTTAAATTTAAGGTTAAGGATGGACTAATACATTTACATATAATCAAGAGATTTACATATATTATGTTTGTCAAAATAAAATGGTGAAATTAATACAAACTCTAGATCAGAAGTTTTATTTCGGACAAGATGTAATTTTTGTTGATTAATGAGATATTTTGTTTGTTTTTTCGGTGCTTTTAAATTAATCTCTGTATATATATATATATATATATAATCTTTATATATAGCCATATTACAGGTCTTTAGGCCCGCAGCTTTGAGATTCTTCTCGATTTTATCCTATCTCTGGTCATTGTCATTAATCCCCTTCCCTTTGAGATCTTCCCTTCCGGCCTCTTTCTATCGCGTTCTTGGTCTTTTATGCATTCTTTCACCTTGGTGGTTCTTCTTCACCACTCTAGTTTCTTCTATTCTCTCTATATGTCCCAGCCACTGCAGTCTTCTCGATTTTACTATCGTGTTTATTCTTAGATCCTTGAAAATATCATAAATTTCCAAATTTGTTACAAAACTATTAGTTATCCTATATTTTCAAATTTGTATATTAAATTAACTAACTGATCCGAAAACGCCCATCACCATGTATAATATTATATTCAAGTATCATTGGCACTGAAAGGCAATTGCCCTGCGATCAGTGATCTTGTGCCGGAATAAAACAAGAAAAGAAACATAATGTATTTAATTCAATTCAATTGCCCAACAAGACATTATTTAATTATTAACTTGGATTTTTTTTTGGATAAAGTACTTCAACTAAGTAGTTAGTCCATTAAACGACATCCAGTTACTTGGGATCACTTTCAGTACAAGTTCTATAAAATAAAAAATAAATATTTAATTTATTTTCCAAAGAGGGTGTTATTGTTTAAGGGATTACGTGCAGTTAGAATTTTCAAAAAATCGATTTTTGTTTGCATTTTTGTATTTTTTTAAAGTACAATATTTCAAGAGTATTCTGTGATAATTTCAAATCGATCAGATTAATAGTTTTAAAGATACCCTCCAATAACTGTAGGGCCCTTTTACTATACATAGACAGCAGACCACAGGTAGCGGACGAGAGCGTAACAAATCGGTTTGTACCGGAGTAATTTTAAGAATTATGTTTTGCATTGTACTCTATGCCATTAAAATGTAATTTGAAAGGTATAAACTCTACGACGTTTCTTCTATAGTTCAATTTCTATTTTATTTTCAAAAGAGGGCGTTATTGTTTAAGGGATTACGTGCAGTTAGACTTTTCAAAAAATCGATTTTTGTTTACATTTTCTTAAAGTACAATATTTCAGGAGTATTCTGTGAAAATCAATACGATAAATAGTTTTAAAGATACTCTATAATAACAGTAGGGCCCTTAGCAACCCGGGTAGCGGACGAGACGAAATGAATCGGTTTGTATTGGAGTAATTTTAAGAATTATGTGTTACATTGTACTCTATATCATTAAAATGTAATATTAAAGGTATAAACTCTACAACGTTTCTTCTATAGTTCAATTTCTAGACTTTAAACCCATTAGGGTAAGAGGAATTTAGATTTAGAATTTAGATGCAGTGAAACTGAACAGTCGATTGTTAAATTAGTCGATAAAATAATTTAAAAAAAAATTATAATGGGACGTGATACAAATAAAGTTTCAAATCGTAAATCGCGTAACATTAAAAGAAAATGATGTTTTCAATCCGAAAACAGCGGAACGTGATGACAGTGTTAGTAGAGCGTCTGCCAAAAAAATAGAAATTGCAAGAAGACTATGATGTTCCAGAATATTGTAGTATAAAATTCCGAATTCTGAACTTTGTTATGGTATTTACTGCGATTGCTAACATTGTGAGGTGTAAAAAGCTTCTTGATTCTCTTGAAAATATGAAAAATACAATATGGGAAACAATTTATCATTATAGTTCAACAGATGAAACTCCTAATCATGGATATGTAAAATTCCAGACAGCAAGCATTTGTGGTCTAGGATTTCAAATAGTGGTGTGTAATAATTATCCTAATGAATCCATTCCTTCGTGTTCTTTCGTAGGCCATTTATATAAAATCAACAGATGCGAGAATGCGAGTATTAGGGCTTGGGTATGAAGGTTTGCGAAAGTTTTGCGGACTAATGGACATGCCACAATTTTTAGACATACGTACATACATGATATCACTTAAACAAATATTAAGTTTTTATACAACTGTCGTAGAATCTCTATTAAAAAAAGTTGCCAAAGAAGAAATTGCAGAAACATCTACAGCTGAAAATATTGAGACCAATGAATAGATCGTATCCGGAGATGGAACGTGGCAAAAGAGCAGGTATACGTTTTTATTTCGCGTTTATTAAGTAATTGGTTATTTTACTTGAAAAATACTTGATTTAAATGTGAAAAGTCTGTATTGTAAAGTATGTGAATTTTGGAAATCTAAAACAACCACGGCAGAATACGTATGAGTACAAAAATCAGTGTTGTGCAAATCAAGAAGGGTCATCAGGAATAATGGAAGTAAATACCGTTACTGAAATATTCAAAGGGTCAAAAGAAAAAAAATGGGTCTAAATACCGGAATTAAATTGGAGATAGGGACTCCAAAAATTTTTCAGGTATTCTACAAGCAGCTTCTTATGATAATATAACAGTTAATTAAAAATAATGTATAGGACTTGTTGAAAAAAGAATGGGGACTCGACTACGCACTTGCAATTCTCTTGAAAATATACAAAATGCAATATGGGAAACAATTTATCATTACAGTTCAAGAGATAAAACCCCTATTCATGAAATGCGTCCGAAAGACGAAGATTTATGGTGCTTATACCAGCACGTTGAAGCAAATGGTGACATCGATTAATATAGTCATGATTATCCCTCCTTACCTCCTGACATTTTGGCTATTAAACCAATTTATAGTGATAAGCTACCATCAAGATGTGTCTTCTGTTATTGTTTAAGCGCATTAAGGGATTACCGTTTTAATGAATTTTTAGTTTTTCATGTCAAAAGTTATAGAATATTGGCTACTCTAGCCACTCTAGGTTATAGAATATTAGCTACCAACAAAGCGATCTAATTTTACAGATGATCCAAAACAGCTTTCGTTTTTGAAACTGTATGCGACTTAGAAGTCTTCTCTTCGGAATCATCCAAATAGGATCAATTTCGTTAGGAGGTACAATCAAAATTTTAGGGAAAGTAGATGACCATGCTTTCTAGGCAATTCAGCCAGCTCTCGAATACTATTTTTTATATCAATCGACACTGTAATTCAAATTAAATGAAATGCCATACATATGAATAAATAAAAGCATTGCGAATACATATCCCGCAACGATATAACAGGTAGCTGATATTTGAAGGAAATATATTTTATATAAAAAAGACTCATGCAGAAATTTCCAATAAATCCGAAAATACTCTGACAATTGTTTCGGCACACATTGTCCTTCTCATATTGTCATCCATATTGTCCATAATATTTTCGTAGTTGAAGAAGGCATTTAGTGCCGAAACAAGTGTTATGTAGTAGGCAGTGTTTCAGTGAAATTGTAGAAATCATTTATTTGTCCAAAAAGCTTTATACAGTTAAATATCTGTTAGCTTAATTTTTATCTGTTTATATTATACTTTATTATACTATACTGTACTATACTGTACTATACTATACTATACTATACTATACTGTACTACACTATACTATACTATATTATATTATACTATATTATACTATACTATACTATACTATTACTATACTATACTATACTATACTATACTATACTATACTATACTATACTATACTATACTATACTATACTATACTATACTATACTATACTATACTATACTATACTATACTATACTATACTATACTATACTATACTATACTATACTATACTATACTATACTATACTATACTATACTATACTATACTATACCATACTATACTATACTATACTATACTATACTATACTATACTATACTATACTATATTATACTATACCACATAAAATAGGTATAAAACAGGTATAATGGGGGGTCTGTAAAAAAAGGAGTTTATAAAAGAGGTATGTTAGGTCTATAAAAACCGGAGTGGTTTTTATAGACCTAATAGTCATTTTCGACGCCGTGAATCTTAGAACTCACTGCTCTAGAAAACATACGACCTCACAAGAGACTACCAACTAGCGTCAATAATCGGAATTCTACTCCATAGCACAAGATTTTACGTCAGCCTACAAGGAGGGTACAGCAGATAGAGGAATCAGAAGAACGGACTGCCCTGGAATCAGAAAAGCGTACTGTCACCACTTCTCTATAACATATACACAGACGATCAGTTGGTGTCCAATCTTATTAAAAATTACTAGAAAAGCGGAGAGGTTGAGGAAAAGTGAACGCAAGCTTTGGACGAATTATCCAGTCACTATGATGCGAACCACTAAAACCCAACTCGAGTAAAACTCAAGTCCGTGCTTTTTACCTCAATACCAAAAACCACAAGAGTGAGTTGGAGATCGAATGGAGGGATGAACGACTCCAGCATTGCCCAACACCTTCACAGGTAGATGGCACCCTCACCTACAAACAGCACTGCATGAACACCACAGCTAAAGTTAGCACCCGCAATAATATAATCAAAAAACTAACAAACACATCCTGGAGTGTAAACCCGTACACATTGACCTCGACCATGGCTCTATGCTTGTCCGCTGTGGATGTATGAGACCGACCTCGATAGGAAACCTATATCCGTTAGCCGGCATAGCGCCGCCCAACATATGCAGGGGGAGGGAGATTCGCTGCAATCGAAGATATAGTGAACAGGAGATCGATTCCAGACATCTGCTGTATGGACATCAACCTGCACTGCAGCGTCTAAAATCCAGAAAGAACTTTCTGTGAAGAACACGGTCCTGGAAAGGATACCGGCTGCAGACCGTTTTGTAAGATGAGAAAACTAGCTAAACCATCGGAACCACCAGGTCAAGAAGGAGCTGCCATCAAGCAGCGAACAAGCTTACGCTCGACACACGTTTCACTAACCATGTTAGCATCATCAGGAGATGATTTAATCTCCTGAAAAATTGATTTTTTTAAATTAATTTAAATTTTTACATTTTACAGGACAAAAATCAACACCTGATTATATTATTCCTCTTCTAAAACTATTTTAATTTAAATTTAAAATTGAGAATTAAATATTAGTTGACATCATCTGCCGTTCTAGTAAGTCTTCATTAACTCAATACAGTAACTATAAATATACAATAATTTATTGTTTTAAATAACTGTAAACTTTTATCAGTATATTTATTCATACTGCCTTAGGCCATTGCCAAACCGGAAACAGTAGTGGGCCATATGCAGATACCATTCTGGTTCTACTGGCAGAATCATATGTTCTTTCCTGTAGTTTTATATTCAAAGGTCTAAATAAATAAAGTGTGATACTAAATTCGAAGAGATTTACCATTAAATACTAAATTACTTTTTTAAAATAGCATCATCAGGAGGTTAAATCATCTACTGATGATGCTAACATGGTTAGCGAAACGTGCATCGAGAATTTAAAAAATAGTGTTTCGGTGTTTAGTCGTAAATCTCCTTGAGTTTAGTGTTTCTCACCGAAGGTTCCAATAGAAAGATTGATCACTTGAAGAGTATTGTTTGACTAAACACGAAAAGTATGTAAGTAAAGTACTCACCTGGAATGTGTCTAAATGAATCGATTACATTGAAATACGTATTATGCATTTAATTATAATTTGTGAAAGCTTCGTTAGTATGTGTCCTGTTATTAGGTCATAACCTGGTGTTTTTATAGTAGTATGTGAGTATATCTAAAGGGTTTGACATCCTTACTATCCCGAAGTATCCAGTAGTTTCTGTAATTCACTTTCTTGAAAAGTGATACTATAGTTTGGTGATTTATATAGATACAACATTTAATTGCGTTATGTTAAGTTATTAATTAATTTAGTTAAGTTATGTTCAGTTTGACTTTGATGTAATTTGTAAAATATATTTAAAACGTTCATCAGATATAAAATTCAAATTTTATTTAATTTCTAAATTCGTCATGCAAGTTAATTGTTTAAATAGTAAAAACATATGAAATAAACATTTAAGGAAGGAAACGTTATACGTTTATTTTGCGTTGTTTTTAACCTTGACCCAGAATCTGTAGTAACAACTTGTAAAAAGCTACTTAATTTATTATTTAATTTAAATTTTGTTTTTTTTTTTTAAACCCAAGGATGTCTGAATCATTCCTGCAACATCAATGAAAAATATCTAATTTACAAATAAGAAAGAAGTGACATTTTTCTTCATATTTTAGTATCACATTAATTGAAGCGAATCAGAAAGTCTTGAAAGACTTGGCTGCTTGAACATTTTTGTATTCAGTCTTTTTTTCGATATAACTATGTAAATACATAAACTCTGTAATATATAATGTGTATTTCGTTTTAATTAGTTAAATTACTTTATCATAAAATGTACATGCATGTTGTTGTGAAATGTAAATCAATATGTTATATTATATGAATATGTTCAAGTATATTTCTAATGTACTGAAGTTTAGTGGAGATCATCATCGTGATCCTTAATCCTGCGAAACCTCTAAAGGATATTACTTCATACCGACCAATCCGTATTTCGGTTATCTTTTAACTTTATAGCAAACCAAAAACTTTATAATGGCTTTTCCACATACACCAAACGGAAATGAGTCAATTTGCTTTTCTTTAACCAAGTTAGTATCATCAGGAGATGATTAAAACTAGACCTTAACTTATTTTGTTTCCATTTTATACTTAAACCTAGTGCGATAAAGAAGCGGAAACTCATCAAAAGTGGTAAAGCTGACCCGTGAAGGAATTATATAAAGGACTGTGTGGGATGGCTATTTGGCTGTTTGTCTTTATTTAATTTTACATTTAGGTATTTCAATACTTTGGTCAGCATCTAACAATCTTCTATCTTTATCATGTCTAAGTAATTTTAACTTTCTTAAATCTACATTGTGATTAGTTTCATAAATATACTTGACAACCGCAGATCTTTTCGATCTAATATTTATTGTACTGTATTGTATTATGTTATTATATTGCCCTTCTTGTTTGTATGTTTCTATGTTTGTATGTATGTGCTTCTATGTTTGAGCAATATATTAGGTCCTTGATTTTTATTATCTTTTATATTAGTTATGAAAAATAATTCAAACTTGATCTTCGACGTAGTCTTCCTTACTTCCTATTCAATTTCGCAACTTTTCGGGAAACTGTCGAATTCCCGATCGACAAAAGTTAGGTGGTTTTGATATGAAAGATCACTGAGATTCTTGCGGCTTCGTTAATAGATATGAAATGACAATCAACCAGATGATGTTATAGGCATCGAAAAAGATGAAAATCTGACGGGACCGAGCCCGAAGAATAAGCCGATAAAATAAGCGCGATAAAATTTTACCCACTTGGTAAGTTCCCATTTTTCGGCGGTATATGGAAACAAAATTACTAACTTTTTAAACTAGCTTACTAACTCACTAAAAATTACTAAACAGCAAAGAAAAAAACAAGCTGCAATATTTTTGTTTTCAATTTCTGTTCGCGTAAAGCATGAAGCCTTGAACATTAGTCTGGTATCTGAAAACAACACACACGTCTCTTTACAAAACAATCGATTAGAATTTTTCGATCGTAAATCACTCATCTTGAAAAGTCAACAAATTGCTTTGAACAAATCAAGCCGTAGTAAGACCGCAGCACTTCAAGCATCCTATTTAGTGGCATTAAGAGTGGCCAGGGAGTCTAAGTCACGCACGATTGCGGAAAAGTTTATTTTACCCGGTGCCATTGATACGGTCTATGTGCTGATGATATAATATCGAGACGTATTGATGAAATGGTCAATAATGTTCACGATCAAATAATTGAATAGGTTAAATTAAGTGAATTTTTTGCTATTCAGTTCAATGAGTCAACAAACGTGTCGAAAGAAAATATGCTATTTTACAAATCAATGCCTGGTCGTGTAATTGGCGAAGGACTCTTTTAAGTTTTTTTTTGATGTAACACAAAACGAAAACTTGGACTTTAATAAATGCATTACGGTATGTACTGATGGCGTGAAAGCGATAGCTGGGAAGAATAGTCGTGTGATAGTAAAATTAAATGACATTATGCCACACTGCTTTCTTCACAGAAATGCGCTTGCTACAAAAAAGATTCCAGATAATTTTCGAAATGTTTTGTTAGAAGCCATAAAAATTGTTAATTTTATTAAAAGCCGACCAGTGCAGACTAGATTGCTTTTCACATTGTGCAAAAAAATGGGTGAAAAATACGACTCACTGTTTTTCAACATTGAGGTCAGGTGGTTGTCGCGAGGAAAAGTTCTAACGAGGTTTTTTGAATTGCGAGATCAATTGAAAAGCTGTTTTACAGATAAAAATAGCTCATTTTCAGAGTTCTTACAAGACAGAGACACTTTATTACTGTTTGCTTACTTGAGTGAAATATTTTCATATTTAAATGACTTGAATACGAGTTTACAAGGCCGTAACAAAGACATTTTACTAATGACCGACAAAGTCATTGCCTTCATCAAGAAGTTTGGTATTTGAATTATTCGCCCTGAAAAAATGTAATTTTAATGCATTCACTATAACTTGTTGTTATATTACCAAAAATATGGATTTAGAAAATACTGTTATTAATTGAGTATGGAAACGAATTAAAACGCCTTTACGCGAATTGAAAATTCAGTTACTGGAATATTTTCTAGATCAACCATGATTTGTCGAAAAGATGGGTTCCCAATCCGTTTGATGAAAATGTTGCAGGTGCTGAATTACCTACTGAGATTGATAAACAGCTTATTGAACTATCGGCCGACAAAACACATCTAGTTTTGGCTTACATGACGATGTGAATACAGCTTAGTAATGGAAGCTTTAATAAACATTGATCCCTTTCGCTATTTCATACTTATGCGAAAAAAGATTTTCTTCTATGGTGGCTTTAAAAACTAAATATAGAAATCGCCTATTATCACTGGAAATTAATTTGCTTATGGGTTTTATTTTTGACCACATTGCGAACCCCCATATCCCTGACGCGACCCCCGGTTGAAAAACTATAATCTAATTAATCAATTAGGGGAGCCCGGGGCGAATCGTTACACGATATGTTATAAACGATACAAAGGATACGAAACGAAACGATACAACGATATGTCATAAACGGTAACCCCAAATGCCCAAAATGATATTTTAAAAGTTGCGCCTTTTCGAGCCTCATAAATGTTTGTATACTATTTCACTTACCAGTACAGTGTAGATGCTTGATAATACAAAACGTGTTTTTTGTGTTCTTGAATTCATAATTTAGTTACTAAACTTTTCTGGTTTTAAGTATCTTTTTGTTTTTGTTTTCTCTGATTTAAAGTATGTTTTTTTATTTATATTTCAATAGCTTTTAAATGAACAAAATCATTTTGTGATTATATGCACACAGTTATAACATTCCATAGCTGAAATACAATAGCGGGGCGAACCGTTACACTCAGAATGGGGCAAATCGTTACACTCAGGACGGGGCGAATCGTTACACTGTGTTTTGACGTATTTAAGCATCTGAAACCATTTTTATGACCCGTGTTGTTGTTTACATTCTTATAAATGGATATTTTTTTAGTTTGTAGTATTTTTTAAAATAAATGCTACAAGGCAAACAATGATTGAAGTCGATGATGCACCCGAGTCAACAACAGCTAAGCCGACACCATCGACTTCAACGGCAGTTGAATTGCAGAATATATGCTGCATGCTTCAGACATATTTTTAGGCATTACGGCAATGGAGGCTCGACAAGCGACTTTCCAAATTTTCAAAGCATTGAAATTGGCCTATCCACCAATTTGGAACCTTCAAATGATGGCTGGTATAGATTATCAATAAACCAGAAGCAACCAGTGTGGCACGTGCATTCGGTTTTAATTCGTCAGTTGTGGCATTGTTTTCCAACCTTTATGAAAAAGTGGCTTAATAAGTGAATTTTGCGTCATGGAACATTTGGAATGTGGATAAAACATGCCTAACAACAGTCCATCAGCCTGATCGAATTGTTAGCCTCTGTGGGCGTAAGCAAGTATGCCTTTGTCGATATAAGCATGTTCAAGCCCTCCAAAACAGCTGTTAACCAATTATGTTAGCCAATTATGTAAGATTGGGTTAGACAAAATCCTGGCCGTGTCATAGAAAGCTTCTATTGCGTTTGCAATTTTTGCATGTGCTCTCGAAATTGACGCCACTGAAGTCAATATAAAATCTGGTTTCCGTGCATTTGAAATTCGACCTACAAATTTTTCAAGATTTCGATTTTATGCAAAGTGATACCACAGTTAGATCTTATGATGATGATATTCTCAATAATCGATGATATTGAGTAGATATTGAAGTTCCTCTTAACCAGTCCACGGAAAGCATTCAGAGTCAGGCCAATTAATTTGATGTTGAAATGGAAGATGGCCGTCTACTGGGCTCATCAACACCTCATGGCTGTGTGTCATGTCACGGTCAAATACGCAGAAATTACGTGGACATTTTTTACTTTTTGAAATGCCATTTTTTGAACACTTTGAAAAAATCGATATAGATTCCATGGTATTGGTCGTAAACAAAGGATCCACCTTTAAAATAATATATTATTTATCCCGAAATTCGGTCTGGGGTCTGAGATATATGCCTAACAAAAAAGTGTAACGATACACCCCGGGTTCCCCTATGTGACAATTTTAAGTTTGATTGAGGAAAGAGCAGTTTTTCATATTCTATAGTTAACTATTTACATGTTGGAGATTATTTTATAATCAATAATCTAAATGTAGAACCGAACAAGCAACCAAACTGACGGCATCGAAAAGGAGTTTAAAGGAATGATAATCTACTGGGCAATATTCTTGAATTTAAAAAGAGGTCCCGTGATCTCGGACATCTGTTGTCATTGTGGAGCCCAAAATTAACATTACCAGAATAAGAATTAGCGTTGCAACCGCGACGATATTAAAGTAATCCAGCTGCTGACTTTTCAACTTGTGATTTTGAAAGCTAGCGAATTAAATCAGGTGTCAAGGTAGAGTTTTGTAAACATCTTTCTAATTCTTTAGCTGGAATCAGAGAGACTATTTGGAGGAGATTTATAGATAATATGGTTTTGTTGTGTTTACGATCGAAGTTTGCAGTATACGATCGAATCAATTGCCCTATCTTAATATCATACTTTGTAATTGATAATTTCGTAATATATTCAATGTAATACACATTTTTAGAACATTTTGTGGCGGTTTGTTACTATTCTCCCGTGATCTATTACGCACTACGTTTTTCATTTTTCTCTTCCATTACTCTTGATCGACAATAATTTTCGCAATGTTTTAGAAACGAGCTACAGTTTAATATGCTAGTGGTTATGTTGATCTGCAAATTATAGAGCACAACCTTCAAGCGGGTGCGCGGTACTTGCTACGGTAGCGGTCGCGCGTAACTTTAACAACCTATTAAATATTTTTTGACTTAGGAGACAAATTTAAAAAAAAGTTGTTTATGCATGACTTTTATTTATTTAGCTTTAAATTAGGAAACAATTTGGAAACACAAATTTTTCTTAAATATAAAATAAAATTGAATGAATTGAAATTGAATTACGCTTTGGCGAGATCAAGTAATAAAAAACACAGCCGTTTTTATAATTTACCTGTAATTATCTCGTAATTTTAAGTTTAAATATACGTATACAAGTTCTCTTTCGATAAGGCAGCATAATTCTTACTTAAACATAAAATAAAGTCAAATTTATAAAATTAGCAAGTTTGATAATGAGATCAAAGAAACAGTAACAATTTTTTTTAATATCTGCCTGTATTTAATTCCTTATCTTAAGTTTAATTTTCTTCATCATTAGTCTCTTCATCACGGTAACATTCATTGCAAAGAAATATAGTGTGGTCCCGGCAAACATTCCTCAGACAAGCTGCACATTGTATCTTTTCAACAGGACATATTTTGCAGCTTCTTCTGCATGCACTGGAACTGTGCCTGGTTCGTTACATGATTTTCCGTTACTTATATTTAGGTAGTCTCTAATTTTTCTTTTAAGTTTTCTCGGAAGGTTGACCATCGTAATTCTTCTATTTACATACTCTTTATCAGCCTGCATTCCCAATGCACGTAAGTATTTTCGCCTTTTTTCTATAACTACTTTATTTGTCCTCAAGACTACCATGGCGTTTATTCCTGCAATATCTAGAAAACGAAAAAAATGAGTGTCAAACTCATTGTCATGAGTGTGTTACTTTTCTTGACGTCGAATATATTTTTGCTTTTTTGTCAATTTCATTGGACATATTCTTTTGTTTTATTATAAAAAGTCATGGCTTCAAACTTGGCTTCCGTTTTTCATTTGTACTTTTATCTACTTCAGCTGCATAATGAAGTGATGATAGTATCTATTTTTTGTTCGTACATACGACACAAGTTTAGGCCTGTCAGAAAATCCGACTTGACTAGAATATTTAGGTTTTCCTATTGCTGTGAAGCATTGGGGTATTTTTTATTCTTGCGCAACGTGCCCACAACTGAAATTTTGTGATTTTTGGCTAAATATTCTACCAAAGGAATGCTGGCGTATTAATTATAAATGGTCAAATTTCGTCCTGTGCGTAATTTGGTGTAATCAATCTGTTTACTACGTCCATTGCCGCGTTGCTCAACTAATACGGCCCATCTGGTTGCTTATAATTTTAATATTTACAACGTAAAACATCGTTACATCAACCTAGTGAGTCTATAAGAGGTTACTAAAGATGGGAAATACTTATGAAGTAGATGTAAGATTTTATGACCAAAAATGTATCAAGTGCGGTCGACTCAACACCGCGCGCCCCATTGAAGGTTACTGTTGTTGTCTCTCAATAGACGATATTCCAGCAAATAAAACTGATTTTCCTTGATAATATGGCTATATTAAGCTCATTGGGAGCCAACATTAATTGGAAAGCACTTTTATTGCCTTTAGAACTCTAAAATCTACTTTGGTCGGAGGAGTGAAGTGAGATACAATGAAAACTCCAGATCTGAATTTAGTAAACTGAAGCTTAGGTAACTTGTTAGAAGTAAATAAAAAAAAATTGACTAGATTGAATATGATTTTATTATATTTTAAATATAATAAAATATTAAACAAAATTTATGCTACATAAATAGCTTTTTAAAAACCTAGCTTTTTATATACAAACACAAATAATGCATACCCAACAACACCAACAACACCTTAATGATGTTCGATAATTTATAATAAATACACTTTATAATAAATACACTTTATTATAAATACACTTTATAATAAATACATTTTATAATAAATGCACTTTATAATAAATACATTTTATAATAAATGCACTTTAATATGCAACTAAAATTCTTTTTATAGCACAATTTTATTGTTATGAACTATCATAAAGTAAACTTGTATGGAGAGTTGCAGTAAAGTAACACAGTCAGTCATCAAAATAACCATTTACAATTCAGAGCGATTACATTAGGTTACAATGTGATTATAATAAAATATACAAATTTTTCTAATGCATAGTTTTAAGATATAAAACCAAAAACTAAATATATACTTATCTAAATATAATATATATATATATATATAATATATATATATATATATATATATATATATATATATATATATATATATATATATATATATATATATATATATAAATATATATATAAATATATATATATATATATATATATATATATATATATATATATATATATATATATATATAAATATATATATATATATATATATATATATATATATATATATATATATATATATATATATATATATATATATATATATATATATATATATATATATATATATATATATATATATATATATATATATATATATATATATATATATATATATATATATATATATATATATATATATATATATATATATATATATATATATATATATATATATATATATATATATATATATATATATATATATATATATATATTATATATATATATATATATATATATATATATATATATATATATATATATATATATATATATATATATATATATATATAGACGGAACGCGGACCGAGACGAACGTGTATTGGTTAACGCCTGTGAAAATTAAACTTTCACGAAGTTAGCGAAGTGGAGAAGACTACAGTGAGTCGCGAGTGAGTGAAGTATGCAACGACAACCAGCCGGAGACGGTGAGGTAAGTCCCGCATACGAAAGTCACCTGGGAAATAGGGATTATTGGAAATAGAGATATCCAGAAGTCGTGAACCATTGGAGCTACGAAATACACTAAAAAAAAAAGAGAAAACTTCCCCGAGTTCGGTCGCGTGGGTTTTGTTGCGATCGGGCGAGGGATGAGGGAGAAATCGCGGGTTAAATTCAAACATAATAAATAAAATCGTAGAACGGAAAATAAAAATTAAAAAACAATTCTACCGATAAAGATTCGCAGACAAAGGCGTGCTCTCTTATCATCGGCTACGTACAATCTTGGAATTCCGATCGGGATACGGGGTGCGTCTTCAAACCTGAACTGTCTCTTGGAAGTGACGGGAAACTGTTTCGGGGGCGAGCTGCGATTCTGATTTCGCCGGCCGGCTTCAGTATGGAAGCGAGGAACGCTAGTTCAACTGAACAGGGAGGAGCGTCTAATATGCCATTAAAAGAAACCCATCTGCAGCACAATAGATTAAACTTTCTTGGGCAAACGCAGCTTTGCAACTCTTTAAGCGGAGATCAACAAAAGAAAAGGAAGAAGGAAATGCCAGCTAGGGAAGAACCCCAACTGACAAAAAAAATTGAAGACCCAATAGCATTCGTGTTGATAGAAACCATAGAGGCAGTGCTGAAATGCTCCAAGGAGCTGGAGGGAAAGCTTGATGAAAGTCCCACAGCCAAAAAATAAATCAGAGACCTTATCAAAAGGTTGACTAGACAAACAGAAGTTTTTGACAGAACCACAAGCAAGGAATGGCTTAATCAGCATAGATGGGAACACATAGAGACTCCAAAATACGATGCAGATACACAGACTGAAGCACTCAACAAAATTACAACAGAGAACAGCACCCAAACAAACATGTGGCACCAGGAAGATATATTAATACATACACTAAAAGAAATAGACACAATAACTAAATTCAGAAATATTGAAAATAAAATATGGGAAAAGAATATATATACAAATACTGAAATTGAAGTAGGAAACCCCCTTAATACGAAAGACGGCGTGACAAAAGTTGTCCTAATAGAACCTAATGACCCAAACATGGACAAGAGTATACAGAAGATGTACAAAGACAGATTCCCAGAACTTATTGAAATAACAGGAGATTTTGAGTTTATCGAACAGACCACAAAAGTTCGATCAAAAACGTTTCAAGGGACAACCAGCAAAAAAATAATAAAAATCAGTCACATGGAAACGGATGAAGACATTTGTCCAAAGACTAAAAAACGAAACAGCGGGCGATACGTGGGTTTCAAAGCACCACATAAATTGTATGACACCAGAGAGATTAAGGAAAATGATAGAATGTATCTTTCATGGCTCAAATACTAAGGTGAAAATATTCACTACCAAGCAGACTATAGCCACAAACGACCTGGACAAATCAAAAACCAAGCAACGAAACACCTACGCCATGATAGTAGAGCAGCCAGGAAAAGATTATAAAGAAGTGCTAAACAATTGCAAGGCGATGTTAAAAAATAATAACATAGTTGGAAACGCCATTCGAGGTCTAAGAAAAACCAAGGACGGCAAACTACTTATTACCACTGAAAAAGACCAAGGAACATTGGCAGAGCTAGATAAGATTCTAAAATTAAATACAAACTTAAAAACAACACGAAGAGATGACATAAAACATAAACTAGTCGTACTGCACATTAGAGGCATGGACGCTACCACAACAAAAGAAGACCTCATATATGCAATTGAAAACAAAATTGGGCTCGTTAAAGAAAAACATACATACAAACTCGGCGATCTTAGACCAAATGCACGAGAAACACTGGCAGTCACCCTAACAACCGACAGAACCACCGCGGAATTATTAGTAAAGAATAACCAAATACGGGTAGGTTTGGTAAATTGCTCCATCCTCAAAAGAGTGCAGGTTAGTAGTTGCCAGAAACGTTGGTCTTATGAGCATAATACCTCCGAATGCAATGGCCCCGACCGAACAAATACCTGTTATAAGTGTGGGTTTGATGGACATAAAAAAACACAATGCAAAGACGAGGAATTCTGCCCACTATGCCATGCAGCAGGTCACAAGTACGGTACAATGCAGTGTAAAGCCTTCAGACGCGCACTATCCCTAGCCAGAAAACCAGATTAAAAAAAAAAAATGAAAAAAAGCACACCATTCCAAAAGAGATTAAATTCCTGCAGATAAACCTTAATCGGTGTTATGCAGCCCATGATCTCTTAAACCAAACGATTTATGAAAAACAAATATAGTAATCGGTCAGGAACCCAACATAAACAAGGTGGCAACCGATTATTGCGATCTAGATGGCAATTGTTTTATCCGCGTGAACCGCCAACTATCGGTGACCCATTACTTTAAGGGAAATGGCTTCACAAGAGTAGAAACCCAGGGCCTGGCTATATACTCGTGTTACTTTTCGCCAAACAGACCTATAAATGAATTTGAGGAATTATTATATAATCTCGAAAGACATATACGCGGAATTGAAAAAAATATAATTATAGGAGGTGATCTAAACGCAAAAACAACCATTTTCGGGTCAAAAACAACAAACCAAAGAGGGTATATTCTGGAGGAATGGTTAGAGGCGAACGATCTAATTACGGTGAATGAAGGAGATACTCCTACTTTCTGCGCTGCAACTGGCAGTTCTCTCATCGACATTACTATGGCGTCAAGTGGATTAAGCAATAGTATTACTAATTGGCGAGTAGAAGTAGAGTCCGAAAACATGTTCGACCACCGTAATATATGTTTCGAACTCACACGGGGAGAATTGAACAATGAAAGAGAATATACAAGCGAATCCTATCGAGGATGGCGAATATCCCCAGATATTCTAGAAACTTTTAAGAACAACTTAGCGACAAGTCAAAATAAGGGGTCAATGGTTAGCGCGCCACATGACCTCATTAAACAAATAAAACATCTCTGCAACAAGTATCTCCCAAGAAAGAGATAACCGAAATACGGTCATTCCCCAGTTTACTGGTGGACATTAGAAATTGCTGAAAAGAGAAGACGATGCATAGCTCAAAGAAGATCACTTGTACGTTCTAGAAAACTAAAAGACAACAACGATTACACAAAAGAGCAGGCATATAAAACAGCAAAGAACGATCTGAAAAAAGCAATAAAAATACAGAAAAGTAAAATGTGGAAAGACTTAAGCGAAGAGCTAGAAAATGACATCTGGGGCAAAGGATATCAGATTGTAACAAAAAAATTAAGTTGAAAAGACATAGGACAATAGATAAACGCGAAATACAAAAACAAGTGGACAAACTGTTTCCAAAGCGCCCAGTAACTAAATGGCCAGATATAGACCTCCTGGAGAGAGTCATTACGCTTTTCACATCAGAAGAAATTATAAATGCAGCAAACAAAATAAAGACAGGCAAAGCCGCAGGACCAGATCACATTCCTCCAGAGATCGTGAAGGTTGTTACCTTGCATAATCCAGATAATATTGCCAGTGTTGGGAACACGTGCTTAGCCAAAGGCCATTTTCCAGATATATGGAAGGAAGCAAAGCTGGTACTAATTGAGAAGCCAAAAAAGGAACTGCTAAATCCTACATCATATAGACCCATATGCCTACTGGATGCTGCCGGAAAACTACTAGAGGCGCTGATCAAAAGCAGACTGGAGAAAGAAATAACAGACCGTAAAATCTTACACGACAACCAATTTGGATTTAGGAAAGGGAAATCAACTTTAAATGTGCTATCGAAGATTATGGAAACTCCTGAAGAAATAAAAACAAAGGCCTACAATAACCGAGAATTCTGCGCAATGGTCACGTTAGACATAGAAAATGCCTTTAACACAGCCCCTTGGGAAAATATAGTAAATGCCTTATATCTGGCAAAAATCAGCCCGTACCTAATTAAAATGATTCAATCATACCTCTCAGACAGATATATATTAACCCAGTGGGGGGACAAAATATCAATAACCTGCGGAGTACCGCAAGGATCGATCATCGGACCTTTACTATGGAATATATTCTATGATCAAATCCTGAGAATCAGCACAGAGAAAGGGGTTACCATGGTGGCGTACGCTGATGACTTGGCTGTGGTGGTAAGAGCAAGGACCAGGTCTGTTCTGGAAGAAATGGCACAGCATATTGTTAACAAAATAGCCCTGGAGATGGATCAAATGGGCATTAAAATATCACCAAAAAAAACTGAAATGGTAATATTGGAGGGGAGAAGAAAACTCACAAACCGCCAAATCAATATTCAGGGTGCCACAATAAACAGTACAAGAGCAACTAAATATATGGGGATTCTCATAGACAAAGATGCTAAAATGACCACTCACGTCAAACTGACATGTGAAAAGGCAAATAAAACATTGATGATACTAAATAAAATAACCCCAAAAACAGGAGGACCAAGGGCCTGGAAGAGGCGTATATTGGTGGAGGCCACTATATCAACCATTTTGTATGGGGCGCCTATTTGGGCAAAGGTATTAAGGTATAAGCACTACGAGGCAATGCTCGAAAGAGTAAACAGAAAAATGGCAATACGCATTACAAGTGCATATAGAACCGTGCCCACAATGGCCATCCTAGCCGTTGCTGGTCTACCACCAATAAGACTCCGAATCATGGAAAGCATATCAATATTCGAAAGGGGAAAGGAATCAAAAACCCAAGCAAGACAGAAATTACTGGAAGCCTGGCACAAAGAATGGAACGACTATGAGGGAAAGGCAAAAACATTTATCCGAGACGTGAGAGAGTGGCACAACAGAAAATTAGGGGAGACAAATTTCTACACAACACAAGCAATAACGGGCCATGGATCCTTCAGATATTATTTACACAGAATGGGAAAGTCAGAGGACAAGGATTGTCGCTATTGTGGGATGGTGGATACAAGGGACCACACAATCTTCCACTGCCCGAGATGGGAACCGCTCCGGATTGCTACTGCTGCCGAATGCAACGTAGAAGTGACGGAACACAACATCGGCGTTCTGCTTTTGGAAGGAAAAAGACAGTGGGCAAGAATAATGGGCATGGTGGAGAAAATAATGAGGACAAAAATAGAGGACGAGAGAAGACGTAAGGCAAATTTGGACTGACAATCTGTTGTGTGTCCTGAAGTAATGCCTAACGGCGGTTTCCAAGCCACGAGCAGATATTCTTGAGGGGGGAGGGTTTTAGTCGGTAGGCATGACTCCAACAAGGGCATGAATCCGACATTCCCATGTTACTGAACATCGAACACATGGATGTCTTTAGAAGATTTCCTAATCCACTCAAAAAAAAAAAAAAAAATATATATATATATATATATATATATATATATATATATATATATATATATATATATATATATATATATATATATATATATATATATATATATATATATATGTATATATATATATGTATATATATACATATATATATATATATATATATATATATATATATATATATATATATATATATATATATATATATATATATATATATATATATATATATATATAGATAGATGTTTGGAATACAAATCAGATTTAAATTTAGATAGGATTATATTAGTACAATTAGAAATTCTAGAATTATGTTTATAAAAATAATAAGTACATTTATTTTGTATATTCATGTATACATGAAGAATACACAAATAGTTGTTTTAGTGCAAGGACATTAAATAACTCTCCGCACAATATTCTGGACTATGTTTATTTTATTTAAAACGTTTTTATTGGCACCACCCCAAGCAATTATTTTGATTGAAAAAAGGAAAAACAACTGTTGATTTAAAATGTCTTTAAGCAACTTGAATGAATAAAACAATTTTCTAATACGGGGTGTCATTCTATCACCATAAGGCTTAAAATTCATATTTTTATCGAAATAAACACACCCAATGATCAGAAAATTCAATTTTTTGACACAAATCAGTACACTTGTTACATGGATTAGTAGCGTGAAGATTGATACACTTTTTAGTCGTTTCGAACGATCTCCTATGTCGATTAGAGAATGAACATTTAGTTACATTAATTGCAAGAAAATTATTGTCAAACTATTCTTTTATTAAATAAAAATCCTTGGATACGGTGTTAATTAGATTATCAAAGCATTTTCCGGTATATAAAAACACCGTATCATCAGCAAAACAAAAGGGTATTCCATCGATCTTTAATGAAAATATGTTATTAATATATAAAATTAAATTATTATTAAGTAATTGACAGTATCTTGAGGGGTTGTGGGGTTACCTTGAAGGTTCTCACAAATATATTTTGACACATCAAAAAGTGCATGAGATGGGGATATCCCTTTTTGGAAACCATACTGCCTCCTAGATAATACTGTGTAATCGAATTGAGCAATATAGCCGAGAAACAAAGCAGTAGGAGTTAATTGATCCGACAAATAGTCGTCGGCCTGCGATTACCACGGACAAGATCGTCAAAAGAGTTAACATAAGAGCTAATTAAAGAGAACATAAATAAACTAAATGGGTATTTAGTTATTTTGGAGCGTCTTTGAAGTCGACATTTATGTCGATTGTCGGAGTGTCACGTTTAAGACAGCTAATTTCTTTGTTTATAACAAAGATCTGCACTATTTGCAGTTATTACAAGATTGAAGATTGATATTCACTTGCCCTTTTGTATATTATGTTGTTGCAGAAGGAGCTCAATGCTAGTGAGTTAACGTTTAATACAAAACTTCTCGTAGTAATTTCATGGAGACGTTTTTTTAATAATGTGGCATAATGTTAATTTATAATATGTATTTTCTTCACTTAAAACTCCTATCTCCTTTGATAGCCAATTTTAGTCATTATTACATTTTTATTTAATGAAATGAGTGTTGTATGTGATTTTATATATTTTTTTCAAATAATATATCATATACTTTGTTCATTTAATATACTGTCTGAGTATCAATTGTGTTTCGAGTGTATTTCGACATATTTTCTAACTACTACTACTTGTTATTTACCCATTTTGGGAATTTTGGTTTTTGTTGGAACATTTTTAATTTATATAGTAAACAATTATATGCAATATTATATATAATTGTTTATATTATGTTATAATGTAAACATTGAAATTCGCCTTCATTAGTAAGTTCAAAATTCAATAATGCACTTCAATTATTTTGTTTTTTTTGCGAAACAGTATTATATTTAAACGAATAAAAACTTAATTATTATCTTCCAATAAAATCAGAAATTGTTTCTATATTAGAAGTTGTGGAGAAAATTGGCAGTTTTTTTGCAGCATTGGTCTAGTGAAAATGCACTTTTTCATCGCCAAATAGGGGCGTTTGGGTTTTAGGCTCATGAAATTAGAATCCTTAAGAATCCCAGAAGACAGTGGCTGTGGCCTTTCCGGTCCGGATGATAGAAATATCTTCGCTTTTTTTCGAGGCACGTTAAAACCCACTGTTTTGACTATTCCTTCATAACTGGAATGTAGAGATGAATTCGAGTATCATCAGCTGGTCCGCATCGCCGCAAAAACTTGATCGTATTTCATTTGTAGATTTCCAAACACCACTGTAAACCTTGTTTTCGTTTTTTGTTCATATGAATCAAATAAAAAATTATTAGTCAAATTAGTGCTAACTTTCATAATGGATGTGGTTGGTGTCTTGAAAGACGAACATTTATGTTTATGATTTAAATCCACGATACATTTATAACATGAAGTTATAAAACGTCCTGTTATATAACGATATTTTACCATAAAATTTTGAGTGTGTGTAATTAAATTGTAAAGTTTTATGTCATAGACTTAACAGATATTTTTGTAGGTTAAAATTCGATTTGGGCTCGCGCGAAACTTTACTGCTTAGAGATGGGATAAGGTTTATATTCTCTTCCTTGGTATTTCCGCAGCTTGGCCGCTGACGGAGCGGGCCAAATACTTCGCACCATTCCCCTCTGGAGGACAAGTACTAGAGGGGGTGTAGTCTTAAGATATTTTGTATCTCATGTGCCGATCGTCCGTAAGGTGCTTCAGCACTGCACTACACTTTCTTCCTGTCTTCACTTTTCTTCTTTTTTATGACCGCCATGCAATTTTTGCTTGGAATAAAGAAAGAAGTCGGTGACATCCCTCGCTAATGATGTCTTCATGATATCATTTTTTGCCGCTCCTATGTGCGTCGCCCCCACCCCTGGTGCCCCTCTGAGCACTCTGGGGGAGACGTCCGTACACTTTGATTCACCGATGTGAACTAGGTTAAAATTGTATCAGCAATTTCATGTTATCATTAAATTTTAAGGAAATAGTCAACGAATGAAATTGTTTTGTTATTGGCCATAACAATGAATGAAAATATTTTGATATTAATCAAAATCATTACTTTATCTACTCTATAAACATTGTTGTTGGGACCCACTTTTTTTGTTGAAAATGTTACTAAGCTCTGGGAATTTTTGAGTCTTTAAATAGAGGCATTACACATTTATTGTAAACATATCACACATTTATTACAAACATCATACAAATTATCTCATACAAATTATCATATAATTATCTAAATATATTTTACAAGGTATTTCAAACTTCCATTTTACTTACTACCTTCGGGTAAGTCTGTTGTTTTGGTCTTTACACGAGGTCTGCTTGCTCCAGGAGAAGAAATAACTGGACTAAGTTCTTTTCTTTTCTTAATAGAATACTCAGTTTTACTTAGATATTTTCAATGCTGCTGCAACTCTCTAACAAAATATTACGATATGATAATGCAATATAAGTAAAACGTAATCGAATTAATTATTATTTACCTCTTGAATGGTTAAAAGAGGCTCTAAAGATCCCCCATTCCTTCTTTCCATTTCGAAATAATCATAAACATTGAGCACAAATTGTTGGGCTGACGATTTCAGTGTTTTTCCTAACATTATCTGAACTCACACAAAATGTTAAAATAAATATAAATACCATAAAAGTTCGCACTTCTATATTTCCGTTCTTATTTTGAAATGGTTGTTTATCTTTTAGTATGTTTTTAGAATTAGCCAATATAAATTCTTTTTTTATTAAACATTTGTAATAAAATGTCTTTGACTAGGATAGAATTATTGAAGAAAATAATATTCTATGAATGTTTACAAATACTTACCGATAACAAAACAGTGGTTGTTATAAGAACTTATTTTACAATAAACTGGACTTTACAGCACAACATTTCACTAAAACACAATAACAAAACTACTCAAATGACAACCAAATCATGACCGCCGAACTCTATAAAGGAACTTTTAATTACCGGTATGAATAAAATCTTTTGATTATTTGTTACTTTCTCTTTCTTCCCCGCTGTAACGCTATCGTTACGTACTGCTCATATTCGAAGATATACGTATTGATTTTTATCTCGTTCGGTAAAGAAAAATAACATATTGAGATAATATTAATGATATACAACTGTATATAGCTAATTCAAGCTTAAATAATCGCATTGAATCTTCTGTGCGTATTCGCCTGGGATGTTTATCATCTCAACACTCATTTTAACTTTCACTCTGTGATTTTTGACAATTTCCTGAACAGTGACTCATGCTGGTTCGCCCACGTCGAAATTCTGTAAACCACTTATAAAACATGAATTGTGAAGGAGCATACTTCCCATAATACTTTTTCAATGTTTCTTTGGTTTACGCCATGGTTTTTCTACGAAAAAGTGGTATTTAATTAACGAACGAAATTCGATTTTTTTATGATATCGAACATATCAAATAACAGTTGTTACTAATATATTTGTTGGTATAGACTAATAATATCTATGGCGTTTTGGATGGTAAACATACTCCATCATTTGTTATTAATTGTCATTCTGCAAAAAAACATAGTTTTTTATAGCTTTGAATATATTGAATTATGTACTAAAAAAAGACGTTTTGCGGAGAAATTTAATGACCTTCTTTCATTTGAATAAAACGACTGCTGAAAGTTATCGATTATCGATGAAGCTTATGGTGCTTATGTTCTAATGCAAGAGACTTGTAAACAATGGCTTAAATGCTTTAAAAGTGGTTATTTTGAAATAAAAGACAAGGAGCATCCAGGACAGCTGAAATAGTTTGAAGATGCTGATTCGCAAGCATATTGGATGAAGACTCAACTCATACGAAAAAATTGGCAGAAGCAACCAATCCGTCATTACCGAATGCCTGCACACATTGGGAAAGATTCAGAAGGGAAGAAAATTTGTTCTATATGGATTCAAGGAAAGATACATTTAGAGGCGCCAAACCATTTGTAAAATTTTGTTTGCCAGATAGAAAAGAAAAGGTTTTATGCATCAAGTTGCGACAGGTGATGAAAAGTGTATCTATTTTGACAATAAGATGTGAAAAAAAATTATGAATAGACCTAGGACAACTTTCAACATTACAGTCAGTGCGTAATATATATGGAAAGAAGGCTTTGGTGTGTATTTGGTGGAATAGTAGAGAGCTGTGTATTACGAACTGCTGAAACCTGGTGAAAGGATTACTAACGATCAGTACCGACAACAATTGATAAAATTGAATCGAATAAAATTGAATCGAATGAATAAAGTTGTATTAGAATACGCCCAAGGACACGATAAAGTAATTTTTCAACATGACAATGCTGCAAATTGCAAAATGTTAATTGCGACCCCATGTTGCAAAATGTGTATGGCAAATTGATGAATGGTTCGTCTCAAAAAACCAAAGGTTCTTTTGGCGTAGAATTCAACTATTCGTATCTCTATATGTTGCCCTTGTCGTTACCGTTTCATTCATATGGAATTGCACTTGCGCTAGTTCTGCTTGTCGTAGCCAATCCATTTTAATTCTTGTTTCACTTCCATTCCTGTTGATTTGCTATTTAGTTTTGGAATTCTATCTTAACCCTTTTACCTTCTGCACTTTCTGCTTGCGCTTTGTTTTTTACTTTTCCTTGTAATTTCTCTCTCCGCTTTACTCATATCATCGTTAATAAATATTCATTTTAATCTCTGTAAGGATTCATATTGAGGTGAGAAAACGTATATCGGTGATTTATTATACTGAAGCCTTTATGCAAATTTGTTAGTTCTGTTGGTTGGTAATTATCAAGTTTTGTGCATTATCATTGAATACATTCATGCAGCACACCAGTGCCCCGCAGGTGTCCAGAAATGTCGTTCATCTTCAATTACTTGTTTGTTCCTAAGAGGTGTAGAACGCGCTGTTCTTGTTAGCTTTACATCAAAGCTTGGTTCAGGGAAAATTCGTTGCCATAAAGCACTTCACCGAAGAATATCATGCTTTCTGTGTTCGCGCTTATTATCAAAACAACAATATGTTCATTATGGCTCGTCGTCGTTATAGGACCGAGTAAAATTTACACGACATGTCAAGAGTTAATTTAATAAAGAAATGGATAAAAAAGTTTGAAATTACAAGATCAAATTTAAATTTACCGTGTACGGGTCGTCAAGGTCAAGCAGAAGAGCGAACAACATTGAATTTGTGCATGGGTCGGTTAGAGAAAATCCATTCCAATCCGTAAGGAAGCAAAGTAGCCACATACATATTAAGAAATATTCGCTGCATGTCATTAAAAAAAAAGATCTTCGTCTTCATCCCTATACAATTCAAATTATCCGATTTTCAAAAATATGTGCAGCAGGATGATAACACATTTTCGATCACGCCTTTAAGAATGTCAGCGCCACGAAGGCTGCTATCTCGACAGTATTATTTTTGTTAAATTAAAAATTCAAACACTGTACTATAATGTTATAATAATAAAATTATTATGCCTTAAATCGTTAAATTGTAATCCCATACCTTTATAGTCACAAAATATTTTATTTTTTTTATTTGTTTCATTATGTAATTTAATTAAAATTATCATTGAAAGTATGAATTTCTAACTTTAAGTGGTTAGTAAAATGAGAATTTTGTTCTTTAGTAACATACAATTTCTTTTATGTTCACTGAGCCTAATAGAAAAAGACCTAAAGTATGGAAATAAAAGATAAACAGGATTATCCAACATAGACTTTTGGACATGACCCGCAATCAACTTAATAAATTCCTGATATATAAAGTTTTATTTCATTTTGTTGGTTTTGAAAGCAATATTTATATATATATATATATATATATATATATATATATATATATATATATATATATATATATATATATATATATATATATATATATATAATAATAATAATAATAATAATAATAAGTTTATTTGCTGTATCAATGTTTGAATACAATAACTAAATTATACAATAATACAATTATAATTATAACAAAATACAAATCCGTCTTTATTATGCACTAACACCTACTAATGATATGCAAAATGGAGCTGGAAGCAATTAAAAAAGATCTAGTCCAGTTCCAGATTTCTTTTTTAATTCGACATACTAGAAATAACCGAGTATACACAATTTGCCTATAATTTTTACAATATATTGATCAATGTAGTACCAATAAATGAATAAACAATAACAGTAACAGAGATAAAAGAAAAAAAAAAAAAAACACCATCTGCTCACAATCAATAAAAAAAAAAAAAAAAGAAGCCAAACAATCAATTTCTCCATTTCTAGCCCCTTATACTCTTTAATTTTTGATGCTGGAGGATACATTATCCGATGTTCATTTTATAGTGATATTTAAACGAATCTGGCGATAATTTCTTTAGTTTGCGCGAAATGTTGTTATAAAGTTTATAAATATTATACGTAAACGATCTCTTAAAAATTTGTAATCGATGCGAAGGAGGCGATATGAGGCCCCCAAACCTAAAATTCAAATTATGGACATCGGTTCGGAACGTTAATCTGTCAATGAGATACGGAGGGCATTTGTTATAAATTATTTTATGAAATAGAACGACCGTATGCACTCTTCGTCTCTTTGCCATAGATATCCAGTTAGCTTCTTTTAATTTGTATGTTATCGGAGAGAACTTTCTGATACCATATATATACCTAACACAAGAATTCTGCACTCTCTGTATACGAGCAATATCTCCTTGATCAAGACACGGATCATACACTGCATCAGCGTAGTTAAAACATGAAAGAACCAGAGAGTCCGTCAACTTGATTTTTAATGTAGTAGACAAAAAGTGTCGATGTGGATATAGCATCTTTAAATTAGTATAGGCCTGCCTAACACACTTAATGATCTGTGGCCGAAACCTCAAATCTCTGTCAAAAATTAAGCCCAAATTTTTAGCTATGTCAACTCTTTTTAGAATATTATTATCTATCGATAATGCAATATTATTTAAAACTGGATCTGCAATTCTGGAAAAAAGCATATAACAGGACTTGGCAATGTTAATTTCAAGTTGGTGTTTATGTGAAAATTCACACAATCTTTCCAAATCATCATTAACAGACCTCACAGCCTTATCAATATCATTGGGGTAAAAAGAGTACAAAAGTTGGGTATCATCAGCGTACAGTTGTATAGAACAGTCACTGATCCAGTCAGAAACCCTGCAAGTATACATACTAAATAGAAGCGGCCCCAGTACAGATCCTTGTGGTATACCATTAATAATCTCTTTGTTACGTGATTTCCCTTTATCAGTAACAACATATTGCTTTCGATTCTTTAAGTAACTATGTAATAATTTAATTGATTGCTTAGAAAAGCCCAGATGATGAAAGATAGAAATTAAGATATCATGATTTATTTTATCGAAAGCTTTCGTATAATCCAATAATATCATAACTGAAATTTTACCTACATCAAGTGCCCCAAAAATGTCGTCTGTTATATTCAATAATGAAGTTGTACAACTAAATCCTTTACGAAATCCGGATTGATTATTTGGTAGTAAGTTGTATTGGTCTAAGTACTCCTTAATTTGATAATTCATTATCTTTTCCAAGACCTTAGAAAGTACAGGAAGTATACTTATAGGTCTAATATCATTAAATGATTTAGGACTTGATAGTTTAGGCAACGGCAATATTTTAGCAATTTTCCATTTTTCAGGAAACTCAGAATCTAATAGGCAAGAATTTATTATATTTGTAATGAAAGGAAGTATTTCATTCATGCACAATAACACCATATCCAAACCAATCCCATCCGCCCCAATTGCATTAGATTTAATTTCCAAAATATAATCCTTTACAATCCCCTCGGACACTGAATGAAAATCAAACACAACCTCAACATCCGAGTGCAAGTTTTGCCTATAGTACGCTAAAATGTCAGTGTCAACTCCAGACTGATTTTTTGAATGTTCCAGTAAGTTGTCATTAATTTTATTTGGTTCATTCAGTTTTTCTGGAATAGTCCAATTAGATACCTTATTATAAATATTAAGCTTTCTTAAGCCATTCCACAATATTCTAGAATTATTACCATTTTGGCCAATCAAAGTTTCTAAATATATTTTTTTCTCATTACGTATAGCGATATTGGCTTGATTCCTTAATTGACAATAATAATCCCAATGTGACCTGCTCCGAGTTTCCCCGAATTTTTTATATGCTTTATTTTTTAATTTAACTATAATTCTAATCGTGTCAGTAAACCATGGCATATTCTGTTTGTTTACCTTCCTATCCCTCTCGGGGGCTAGAACGTCAAAGATATTCAATAAAGTTTTATTGAGAAATTCTATCTTCTGGTTGACATTAGACATATAAACAATCGATGTAAAATCTGTCATATTTAAAAAATGATTTAATAAATCTTTATCGATAGATTTTAAATTTCGATACAACATATTTATTCTTCTCCTGTCCACTACAAAATTAAGCATACAACACACAATTACATATACATATATATATATATATATATATATATATATATATATATATATATATATATATATATATACATATATATATATATATATATATATATATATATATATATATATATATATATATATATATATATATATATATATATATATATATATATATATTATAATTATTTTATTTATAATGTTTGGGTCGTATCCGTTATTTACTGTGATCTCTTTGATGACATTAAATTCTTTAATGTATTATCTATTGATATTAGGATACTTAATAATCGGTATATAAATGAGTTAAATTTTTCCATTTTTTTGTGAATAAGGATGTAAAGATTTGTTGTGTATAACTACCAGGTCTGAGTAATGTCTGAATGATTGTGGCGTGTTCATATATATTTTTTTTCCTTTATTTGGGTTTTTGCCACTATCTAAAACTCAAAAAATATCAAAAATACCTGTTTTTATTTAAAGAAAGAATCACTGGGTAAAAAACAAAAAACCAAACGGAGACAAATTTCTCAGTGATTCTTTTTTGTAATAAATTTGCCTAACGAACAAAATTTTAAAGATATAAAAATGTTATAAAAAATTTTACAAACTTGTAACGTTAACATTTCGGAGGGTACTCTCCCCCCGTTTTCAAAACTAAACTAAAAAATAAATTATATTAATTTGTAATATATAAATTAACAAATGAAAGTAAATATATTTTTTTGTATATGTCAAGGATACTTACATTGACAACAATAGATTTTTATGAGAGTGACATACTACCAAAAAATATATATAGGTAATGTTTATTGTGTGATTGTTTATTGTACTGATTGTGTATTCAAAAATTTAAATGTGTTTAATTGTATTCTTTAGAATCGGGAACCATATTGAATTTAAATCTACCGAAGGCATTAAAAGAAACTGCTATAATTAATTTAAATAAAAATAACTGTATTGCTACGATTAATCTGTATGTGATTGTTTGCGAAAATTTTCAAAATCATGTTTAATGTATTTTCTAGTAATTGTTAAATATAAAAAGTTAATATTATTATTTTGATTTGTTCCTTTGTAAAGAATTTATGTAAGTTAAGAATTGATTTAATTGGCTATCAGTACCTGTAAAGCAAATGAGAATATCATCAGCACGCCTGTAGCAGTAAATTGATAATTTAAACAGCTGATGTTGATTTATCTTATTTTCTAAGTTGTCCATAAAAATTTCCGCCAGTCAAGGAATTAAAGAGTTCTCTATTATCAAACCATTCGAAACATAAAATATCTTATAATAACTTTATTTTTAGAAACAATTTGTCGACTAATTCTATTACTTCGTTAGGTGATATATTAGGGAATACATACTTGGGAAATTGTACATCAAAAAAATTACTTTGGATTTTTTTGTTAAATTGATATATTTTCTTTTATTGATAAGTTCATAAGTATTTAGAATGGCTAGAAAGAGCCCTTTCAATCAAATAATCAAATAAGCTCATTAAAATCATTTTACAATATATAAATTTTAAACCAAAAGATGTCATCATCAGACAATTGGCAATATCAGGAGTGACAGTTTGTTTGTGAGTGAGATTTGTTTCGACACACAGTAGCTCTTCACAAGGTATTTAGAATGGTTATAATGAGCCCGTTCAATCAATTTATCAAATAAGCTCATTAAAATTATTTTACACTATACGAATTTTAAACCAAAATATGCCATCACCAGACAATGTCAGAAGTGACAGTGATCCATAAAACATTGTTAATAACACCGACGATACGTGATAATAATAAACCTTTTAGCTTGCGGAAAGCCCCCAGAATAATAGAGACTAAGGTGAATAGGGTTTGAGGTTTAAAGTATAATAAAATCATATTGGGAGATTAGAATTCAAGGTTTAACATTAGAATGTTTAATTCAATTTCACTAAATAATAGGTGATATATGATGAGAAGATGTCATGAGAGACATTGAGCAGGTAGATAGGAGGTATCTTGAGAATTGGTCAATGTAAATACAGGGATAAATTTAATGTTCTCTTTCTCTCTTTAAACGAAAGAGAACAGATTGGTAGCTCACAAAAGGAGGATTTCCTCTCTAAAGAAGGATGATAAGAATTCTGTTTTAGAGTTGTTTTTAATTGTGAGTTTTTAAAAGGTTCTTTGGATATGGATGGTGGATAATTGTCTGGGGACAATATCTAACAAGGTATATTTAGAGTAGATCGATGATGAAACAACTCAAATAACAACCAAAACAGGACCGCTGAACTCAATAGAGAAACTTTTACTTACCGGTACGAACAAAACCTTTTAATTATTTGTTACTTTCTCTTTCTATCCCGTTGCAATGCTACCGTAATGTACTGCACATACCCGAAAATATACGTATTGATTTTTATCTCCTTCTGTCTCATTCATTAAAGAAAAAGAACATATTTCGGCATACTCGGCGGTTCAACTGTATATAGCTAACTGTATTTGTGTTTAAATAATCGTGTTGAATATTCACTGCGTATTCGCTTGGGATGTTTATCATCTCAACAATTACTTTAACTTTCACTCTGTGATCGGCCAACACAATTGTAATGTATTCTTTTGACAATTTCCTCAATAGTGACCTCAACTGAATGTCCTGAGCGCTGGGCGTCACTCATGCTGGTTCGACCACGTCGAAATTCAGTAAACCACTTATACACCATGAATTGTGAAGGAGCATACTTCCCATAATTCTTTTTCATTGTTTCTTTGGTTTACGCGATGTTTTTTCCACAAAAAAGTTATGTTTAATCAACGCACAAAATTCGATTTTTTCCATGATATATCGAATATATGAAATATCAAATCACAGTTCTTACTAATACATTTGTTGGTATAGACTAATAATGTCTATGGTGTTTTGAAGGGTAAATATACCCCATCAAAAACCAGTTTGTTATTAATTGTCATTTATCATCTCAAGAATTACTTTAACTTTCACTCTGTGATGGGCGAACACAATTGTAATGTATTCTTTTGACAATTTCCTCAATAGTGATCTCAACTGGGTATCCTGAGTGCTGAGCGTCACTCATGCTGGTTCACTGGTCACGAAGAAATTCAGTAAAATTATATACCATGAATTGTGAAGGAGCATACTTCCCATAATCTTTTTTCAATGTTTCTTTTATTTATGTTTATATATAACTTTTATTTATGGTTATATTATATTTAACGCACGAAATTCGATTTTTTCCATGATACATCGAATATATAAAATATCAAATCACAGTTCTTACTAATATATTTGTTGGTATAGACTAATAATGTCTATGGAGTTTTGGAGGGTAAATATACCCCATCAAAAACCAGTTTGCTATTAATTGTCATGTTCCTTCATCATGAACCTTCTTTCATTTGAAGAAAACGGCAGCTGAAAATTATCGATGAAGCTTAGAGCATAAGCAGCTGCTCTAATGATGCTCTAACCCAAGAAACTTGTAAATGATAGTTTAAATGCTTTAAAAGTGGTAATTTTGATTTAAAAGACAAGGAGCGTCTAGGACAGTCGAAAGTTTGAAGATGCAAATTTGCAAGAATATTGGATGAAGACTCGACTCAGACGTTGAAACAACTGACAGAAGCATTGAATGTTTTCTAATCCGTCATTTCCGAACGTTTACACGCATTGGGAAAGAAGCAAAAGGGAGGAAAAGGGGTTCTTTATGTATTGAAGGAAATATATATTGAAAGGCTACAAACCAGTTGTGAAATTTTGTTTTTCTGATTATGAATTTTTAACTGTTTTTTTTTGGATATGGGTGGTGGATGATTGTCTGAAGATGATATCGAACAAGGTATATTTAGAGTAGGTCAATGAATAAATTTGTTGGTAGAAATATTGAATACATTTAAAGATTGTTAACAAGGTATAAAGAAGGTGCGAAATTAATAAGAGAAAATTGTTAAGGAGATAGATAAAAATGAATCACGGGGGAAGGAGGAAGAGAATTATAGAGGAATGGGGTTAACGGTGGGTTCTTAGTGGATATAGGATGAGAAGGATGATGAGGTTTGAGAAACAAGAGGGTGAAAACGAGCAATCAATAGTGAGAAATTGAGATGAACACTTATATGGAGGTATTGGAAACTTCCTTGTATTGTAACTTGACTTGTATCCGACTTGTATGTTGAGGTATTGAAACTTGACTTGTAATCCGACGCGGTGGTCTCCTGTAATCCGACCACTCATTGGTCGAAATGCAACAGCGCTTATTGCAGATATTTCTTTCATAGGTAAATCTCCAAAGAGGCATAGGTGAATCTCAACTGGCAAGAGCATACAATTCGATAGGGAATAGTCTTTCTGCCACGTCATATTGAAGCTGGCTAAGATCGGATGTATTCTAGGATGAATTCTACGTCGTCCAATAGCTAGTCCAATATATTTTCTCCTTTATTTGGGTCTTTCGCCACTGTCTAAAACTCACAAAATATCAAAAATACCTGTTCTTATTTAAAGAAAGAATCACTGGGTACAATAAATAATTATAATATAAATAAATAATTTGTAATACAAAAAAATATATTTACTTTCACTCGTTACTTTATATATTACAAATTAATATAATTTATTTTTTAGTTAACGTTAACGTTAAAAGTTTGTAAATTTTTTATAACATTTTTATATCTTTAACATTTTGTTCGTTAGGCAAATTTATTACAAAAAAGAATCACTGAGAAATTTGTCTCGTTTGGTTTTTTGTTTTTACCCAGTGATTCTTTCTTTAAATAAGAACAGGTATTTTTGATATTTTTTGAGTTTTAGACAGTGGCGAAAAACCCAAATAAAGGAGAAAAAATATATGAACATGCCACAATCATTCAGACATTACTTAGCTAGTCCAATCTCTGCTTGGTAGCTAAAGACCGTGGTTGAAAGTTCACATTAAGCTGGACATTCTAGGTCTATTCCATATATATATAAGCACACACACAGTTTCCATAATTTATCCGCCATACGGCAACTGGTGATAATAGAGATCAAAATAAGAGGATTTAGTCTATAAATGTGTTGGCAAATGTTAATCATTTCAAATATACAGAATGTTGAAAGTTAAACAATTTTCAAAAAATTGAGATAACTTAAAACTGGTTGAAGTTATCAGGTTCAATATCGGGGTAGTTAGGTTTTCAAAGGCGACAAATCCGAATTTGGTACTACTTTGAGCCTAATTTCTAGAGGGCGCTAGCTACCTAGCGTGTGATGAATTGACTCGCTCATTATTTTTACGCATAAAGCTAGTAATATTTTGACTTCAAAATAGAGAAGAGTCATAATTTCCACGTAAAAAGGTATCCTTTCAATATTGATATCTCACTCCGTGTGCGAGATATTCGTGTTCGAATATTCCAGTGCACATCTTGTCGATGGCTCAAAAATATGCAATCACAAAGTGTAGCTTGAACGTTGTGTACAAATTATTACATTTCGATGACAACTGTCATTGTTTTCTATCTTTCCAATAGGAAATTTAATAAAACGTCCAAACAAGTTTATCCAATTTTGTGTTGGTATTATATAATCACTTTAGTTAGTTTACTTAATCAGTTTCATTAGTGTTATTTAAGGGATATACTCTGCGTTTATGCACAAGTAAATTACAATAGTCGCGCGGTAGTAAGAAGATATGAAGAGCTCTACCCAACCAGAATCATCGCAGATCGACAAATTGTATTACAACAATCTCGGTGGGCAACCGAAACGTATAAGAGTAGAACAAAAAAGGGACATTTTGGTGAGTACCGCTGAAAACCCTGAAATAAGCACTAGGTGTTTGAAGGCATCTACAGGAATTAGCAAATCTACCGCTTCAGGAGTTCTCCATAAAGAAAAATTGTTTTCCTACCATTTTTTTTCCTACCTGTTTAAAATTTATTGCCACAAGATTTGCCGGCTAGATCAGAATTTTGTCAAAATCTACTACATAAAAAAAACGAAGACCCCATATTCTTGAAAAATATATTGTTTACTTACTAGGCAACTTTTACCAGACGCGGAATATATAACTGGCGAAATAATCATATTACGCCCTGGAAAATCGACACCAACCAAGGGAGCGACCTTTCAAGCACGAATTTTCAATTAACATTTCCCTCTAGGAACCTGGCTCAAATCTGGTCGGCGTCTGTTCACCCAGAGGGTGCGGCTGTACACCACACTCGGGGAAATAACAATCCCTGGTTCTAAACTCCCAGCGGAAACACTGGACCTATAAGCATATAGACAACTATGACTCGTGCAAGTAATAACAATGATACCCCAGGTGGTAACCAATCCACCCATCGACAGACGGCAACCGGGTGCTCGGATTCTGGGGAACTTTCACGATCTCAAAAAAAGTCGGGGCTTTCCGGCAAATTTCTACGCAAAACCTTTACATATATTGACACCTTCAACATTAACACACTGATACAACCAGGAAAACTTTACAACCTAACTTTAGAACTTGACCGGCAAAAGATACTTGTGCTTGCCCTATAAGAAACACGATTTATGGATGAGGACACGGTGGGTTACGGAAACTATCGCATATTTAAAAGCAGGATAGACAAACGAGTCGCTAGGAGCGCTCCGCTTCTGGGCAAAGCATTTGGGGTACACAAAGGGATAGTTAACTCTATTAAGGAAATCACCCCCATAAACAATAGACTAATGACAATGCACATAGAGTGCGTCAATAAAAAATATACCAGGACCAACGTACATGCCCCCACAAACGGAGACAACAAGAAAAATCCCAAGTCTACAGAGAAATTCTGGGCAACACTAGAGAAAATAATGGAAAAGTTCCCAAAGGATGACATAAAAAATTCCTGACAAAATCTACACGAAATCAGAAGACATGGAGATCGCCATACAATAGATTGGAGAATTCCAGATAGACAACGTTCTCATCTCATAACATCTCATACCCACAACAAAGAGAAATCCAAGATGTCCAAGTCCGTAGGGGCGCAAACATTGACTCATACCACTACCTAACACGAATCAAAATCAAGTCCACCCTAAACAGAATTCATCACAAGAAAGCATATCTACAGAAACTCGACAAAAAAATGATCAAGGAATCCAACATAACAGATTAATGGGAAAAGAAACAGGCAGATACATGGGAAAAATTTCACAAAAAGCACAGAAACTGATCCTATTGAAAAATAACACAAAACACCCAAAACATTGGTGGGACTCGGAATGCGAAAGTTCATTGCAGCGACGCAAACGAGCATTTCAGGCGTGCGACACTAAAAAATCCCCAGACATTCAACAGTTTTTTGACATGACTAGAAAACAGATCGCAAACGTTATCAGGCAAACTAAGAGAAAGTACATAAAGGAACAACTAGACTCGATCCAGAAGAATTTCCGCAATTATAACACGAGAGACTTTTATAGGACTCTCGCAAGAGAAATTCGTGGATACACACCACAAAATCTTTGCTTCAGAAAGCGGAATGGGAGATTGGTGCTAACCAATCAGGAGAATTGTCAGGAGCTGGTACATTATTTCACTGATCTCCTCAATTGCTTCGAATGCGACAAAAGATTTTCCAAGGAAAATTGTATCTATACCCACTCAGAATCACCACCACAAACCTAGGAAGAAATCCGCAGGCACATACGCAAATTAAAGAATAACAGGACATCCGGTGAAGATGGTATCACCGCGGAACTATTGAAAAACTTCGGACCAAATTTATTGCAGAAACTTCCGCAAATTATCACAAACATCTGGCAAACAGAAAAATTACCAGATGAACGGAAATGTGCTCTTATCCACGAGCTGCACAAGAAGGCAGACAGAACAGAAGTGAACAATTACAGAAGAATCTCCTTACTACAAGTCATTTACAAAATCCTTCTTCTCCAGAGAGAACCTGTCTTCTCCAGAGAACACAAGAACAATTAGAACATAAAATTGGCGAGTACCAGGCAGTTTTTCGTCTTGGTCGCTCATACACTGAACAAATATTTAACTTAAAAACTGAAGTACAAAGCTATCAGGAACGTCCCAATCATCAGCACGTTCGTGGACTTCAAGAAAGCATATGACTGCATCGGCCCAAAATCTCTGTTCAACATCCTAGACGAACAAGGACTCGACTCCAAAACACTACGATTGATCAAGCAGACACTGACCGACACAATCTCTAAAGTGAAATTTATAGGAGAAATTTCCAAATCCTTTCTGATTAAAACCGGAGTACGCCAAGGAGATGGGCCATCCACACTCCTCTTCAATCTGGTCCTGGACAAAGTTATAAAGTAATAGGAAAAAGAACTGAAAAATCAAGGACACTGAATCGTATTGGTTCTACGACTCGGACGACCCAAAAACAATATAGAAATATCATGCCCAGCCTTCGGAGACGATCTAGCCATACTCGCAGACAATGAGAAAAGGGCAACCAAACATATAGAACTCATCAAGGAATGTGCGGAGAAAGTCAGCCTACAAATCTCCTTTCACAAAATAGAATTCTTTGTGCTCAAAATTAGACGTCCAAAATTTGAACACCAAATACGGTAAAATAAATAGGGTCACTCACTTCAAATACCTGGGCGAGATTCTCGAACCCATAGGAGGAGAGAAGATAGCACAGAAGACTCGATTACAGAAGATGAAGAGGGCAAGACGCACAATATATATAATAATAAATGCATATCCACACATGCAAAGATAAGACACTACAATACAGTAATCAAACCAGAGGTACTATACGCAAGCGAGACACTTACTCGCACACACACACTTACACTCCACAAAAAGGCGGCATAGAAAACATACTAAAAGAATAACGCAAAATTATGGGGAAAATTTTCGGCCCAAAACTGACAGAGGAAGGATACATATTACATTCTAGAAAGACCACAGAGAGAATGTCGAACGTAGCGGGGACATAAGAAAAAGAAGGTAGAAATTCTATGGACGTATCAGTAGACGCCCACCGACATGACTCACCAACAAAATTCTTACATACATATAAGAAGTCAAGTCAAGAGTACCGTGGATCGCACAAGTCATAGCTGATCTGGGAAAGGCATAAATGGGCCGACAGAGATTGAGATATGTGGAATGTTGAATCAGATAGCGATGTTTCGAGGAGATCGGAGACAAGTATCATTATCGTCATCATCATCATCATCATCAGACATTGCAGGCCGAAGGCCTCTTCAGCATGCTTCCAACCTTCACGGTCGTGGGTTTTCCTCTGCTACTCGGGCCCAATATACTTAACGATGTCATCAGTCTATCGTGCTTTCGGTCTTCTTAGTGGACGTTTGCGATCAAGCGGTATCCACTGCAGGATTGACTTGGTCTATTTATCGTTCCATCGCCTCGCTATATGGCCTGCCCATCTCCATTTCAATTGCTTTACTCTTCCAATGATGTCGCACACTTTTTTTTGATCCCTGGTCCATGTGCATGGCTTTCTGTGTCGTCTTGTAATACCAAGTACACATATTTCCATTCGTCTTTATGCTACCCGAAGTCCGTATGTGGTTTTCTCTATTTCTTGGTTTTCTCGAAGTCGGTAGTTGGTAGTTGGTAGTCGGTGTTGTGCTATTTATTTGTTTGGAGCTTAAGATTTTTTTTTATGATTTTTCTTTCTTTCTTTTCAATCTCCTCGATGTCTTTCGTTCTATTCGATATGGGCGTTTCTGCGCCATATATATATATATATATATATATATATATATATATATATATATATATATATATATATATATATTCTGGCTTAATAACTGTGTTGTAATGTCTCAGTTTTGTGTTTTTAGTTATGCATTTTTTGTTGTAAATATTTTGTGTAAGTCTCAATGCGGTTTCCATTTTTTAAATCTACCCTTATTGGCCGCTTTTTCCAACCCGTTTTTTATGATTATTTTACTCAAATACTTAAATTGAGAGAATCGTCTGATCTTACCATATTTTCTTATTAGAAATGTGTGAAAGAAAAGGTGTTCTTAGTCTGTTGCAGGTCATGTATCGTGTCTTTATAAAGGAAATTTGGAGTCTTACCTTTTTTGCTATTTCTTTTAGGATTTCAATCTGTTTTTGTGCCGTTAATATATTTTGAGCTAAAATTACTAGATCATCAGCAAACGCCAGACAATCAATTTTGATGTTGGTTCTCCCCAGTTTAATGGGCTGGTCAATATTCAGGGCCGATTTTTTTACACGCCACTCATGTATTACTTTTTCTAGAAAACAGTTAAATAAAAGTGGCGAGAGTTTATCCCCTTGTCTCAATCCAGTTTTAATTTTCGAAATGGCTTTGAGATGTCACCCATGAATTTAACTTTTGACCTTGTGTTAGTGCTGCTTTAATAACTGCCAGCGTTTTCAGATCTAGTCCTTATTCTTTCAATATTTGGAATAAAGTTTCGCGGTCAATAGAATCATATGCTTTTTTGAAATCCACAAATGTACAGACTATTTTTATTGTATAGTTTTTGATGTCTTAGGAACAACTTTATATTTAGTATCTACCTGGTCGATAACCTGCTTGATATTCATCAGTTTTAAGATCTAACTGTCCGTGTGCTCTCTCTAGTAGACATTGAGATATAATTTTGTAACAAAATCGGAGAAGAGATTAATTTCCAATCTTCCGGAATCCGTTTGTTTCGCCAAACTTTTTGTAGAATTTTGGTTATTTCCTTGATTGTACTTTACAGTGGATTTTAAAAGTTCAGCAGTGATTCCATCTTCACTCGAAGGTTTGTTATTTTTAAGTCGTTTGATTTGCCTGATTATTTCATCTTCATTCGGTGGTCATGAATCGGGGTTTGTTTGTTTAGGGTATAGTGTTGGTAATCTGTTTAAGGGCTCAAGACAGTTTAGTAGTTGTTCAAAATATTTGGCAAGTTCTTTGTTATTGTTTTGGTTATTTAGAGCTAATTGACCGTTTTCCTAATTGTCCGTTCGGAATCAAATACTTTGGGGTTGACAGCCTGTTAATTTAGTTTTAAATGTTTTGTAAAAATTTCAGGTGTTATTTTTTTGGAAATCTTTTCCTATTCATTATGTTTATTGTTTTCACATTTTCTATTAGTTTGTCTAATTAGCTTCGACGTTTCTTTTCTTACTTCCAAAAATATGTTATAGTGTATTTCTGTTTTTTGGGTGTTTCACTCCTTGAATGTCTTATTTCGTGTTAATAATGCTTGCTCGCAATGTCCATTCTACCACGGATGTTTTCTACGTTTTTGTAAAGGGACCAACTTTAGGGCTGTTTTAATAATTTTTTGTTTCAATTTTTGCCAGTCCTGTGCTGGTTGTTTATCAAGCTCTTCTTTTAGGGTTGGTTTTATTTTCGTAGGGTTGAACTTTGGGATTAGTAGTCTCTTTTGAATACGATTTCGCGGTTTTAAGGTAAGATTAATTCTAGTCAAGTAGTGATCTGTGTGTATGTTAGTCTATAGTTGCCGAAGTCCAAGATATTATCATCTGCCAACTTGTTTTCTTGCAGAGCTAAAATTTGGATTTTTTGCTGATTTAATGTTTGTCTCAATTCGTGTAGTTTTTCTGGGCGCAGGAGTGAGTATATATATGTCAATCCACGACATAAGTAGTTGTATACGCATGATGATCGCATATGATCTTACTGTGCTAGCTAGAGAGAATAAGCCTCCAAAAGATAACCAATCCAAAAAATTGGACAAGAAGCAAAGAAAAGGGGGCTCATAATAAATCAAGAAAAAAACAAATATATGGAAATAAGGATAGAAAATAGAAGAGTTACAACCAAATCATTAAAAATAGGAAATTACGAATTTGAAGTAGTTGAAAACTTTAAATATTTGGGAATAATAATAAATAGCAAATGTGATAGAAACATAGAGATTGCTCACAGAATACAGGGAGGACCCAGAACCTTTTATAAATTCAAAAGCATTATGAAAAGTAAAAACATAAGTATAAATACAAAAATGAAGGCATATAAAGTAGCTATTAGATCAGTGGTGACCTATGGGGCGGACCTAATTAATTTAACAAGCTTGGAACAGGAAAAGTTACGAATATTCGAAAGAAAAATAGTAAGACGAATATATGGATGAAAGAAAGTTGCAGAAGATGAACACAGAAGATTAATGAATTTTTAAATAAAAATCATTTTGAAAGGAGAATATATAGTAAAGAGCATAACAGTGCAAAAACTCTGCTGGTTTGACCATATAAGAATAATGAAAGACAACAAAGTAGTAAAGAAAATTACAATGTGGAGACTTGATAATAACAGAAGAAAAGGGACACCGAAAAGTAGGTTTGGTAGGAGGAGTAGGAAGATCAGGTGCGGGAAGACATAAGGAAATTGGGGAATAAGTCAAGAGCACAAAATAATCAAGCGGCTACAATTCCTAATGGAATGTAGAGTCATGTATGTATATATATATATATATATATATATATATATATATATATATATATATATATATATATATATATATATATACGGGGGATTGCTATTTATGTAGCATATACAATGTTGTTGCTAGGCGTCAACTGACATCTTATAAAACCTTTAATCATACTTGAGTGACTTGAATATTTCGTGGTCAAAAAATGGAATTAACTCGTGAGAATTTTCATCTGATGAAACAGCATCTAAAATTACTGTATATCACTAGTTTGGTGAATTCAATCGTGGCCGTCATTCGTTCACGGAGAAATTTAAAGAAGATCGTCCAAAATTGTTAAGGCAAGTTGTTAAGAACTGTTAAGGCAAGGTCGTCATGTGACATATCGTGAGATTGAGGCATCCCTGGACAAGTATGACAAGCATACACAACATATTACATGAACATTTAGCCGTGAAAAACATTTGTGCGCATTGGATTCAGCATAATTTGACAATCGCTTAAAAAGGCTAGTGAGGGTTGGTGTAAAGAAATGTTCAAAACCTAAAATCCTAGTGCATCAGAAGCTGTGTATAATATTTACATTTATACATCTACATAGGTGACGAATCTTAGATCTATGCCTATGAGCCCGAAAGTAAAAAGAAGTCGACTGTATAACTCTTTTAAAATGAGCCAAACCCAACAAAAGTTATTTGTACAAGAAGCACTTCGAAGCAAACGGTCGCCTGTGTTTTTTGGGGTAAATGCATCTGGCTGCAGTGCCACTAGAGAATCGTAGAATAAACTACATGGTCTACGATTTTCGAATGCGAAAATGCATGTTTTGGAGATACCTCAATCGGAATGGAAAAAGTGCTATGAAAATTGATTCAAACGTATGCAAAAGTGTAACGATCATCGCGAAGAATATTTTGAAAAACAATAAAACCATTTTCAATATTTTTTTTCTTCCGGATACATAAATGGTAACCCTCGTAAATATTCTTGAAATTTATATACGAATCAGTGGCGGCTCGTGAGGAAGGCCATTAGGGCGCCGTCCCTCCAGCATTTATCACAGTTAACGATTTTTCAGAGCAAAACACCATAATTTATTTCTGTTCAGTTTCTTTCCTTCAACTGATTTTCCAGGTTCACCTCCTATATAGGGTTTCAGTAGCACGAGAAGTAAAAAGAAGGAAGGGGAAAGCAAAAAAAAACTTTTTACCACTAATTTCTTCTACGCCCCCCACTTTAAAAACTCACGAACCGCCACTGATATGAATATACTAATTACAAGGCATACTAATGAAAGACGTTCTAATTTTTTAAGATTATATAAACAAAGTCATTATTCTGTACATAAGAATAAAACACATTAAATAAAATTTATCATATTTTTTTTCATTTAATTATTTGAATTGCAGTTTATAATGCTGAAAATAATACCGAATATATGAATGATTAAATATGAATTTTAAATTTAAAAGTATATGTATTTTTAATTATTATAGGTATTATTAATTTAAATAAAAATCAGTTATCTTAAACTGCAATATTGATAAGGCATATAAATAAGCCGCAAATGTATTTATGACATTTATAGTTTTTCTTAACTTATATCAGTAATAGATATCTGAATAAAGATGAATGCAATAATGCGGATTGTATACATCTTTTTTGCTATACCATTTGTTCTAGCAATAGACAGAAGCAACTTTATACACTTAGATGAATTTCATGTTTCAACAGTTAAGGTAAATATTTGGTAGATTATATTTAATTATATTCAAATAAATTAGAATTCTAATATTAGGCTACATGTTCTGCAGCCTTATTCGGTTGCAAAACATTGGGCTGGACATTAATAACTGAAGAAAGTGAAGCGAAAACATCGGTTCTTAATTCATTCCTAAGTGAACCTTCACTCCGTAGTAACAGTAAGGGAACTACAATTATTGAAAATTATAATTCTCGAGCAAATGTTAATTTTAGATACATGGTTAGGTGGTGTATATCAAGATATAACAGGGTTTAGTAAATGGATTTGGATTGAATCAGGCGAGCCATTTAATTATACCAACTGGGAATCAGGTGAACCGGGTATTAGCAGTAGTAATCCTTGTATCAGAAAAAATGCTCAAGCAAGTTTATATCCAGGTCAGTGGTATGCAACACCGTGTGAAACTTCAAATTTATATTATATTTGTCAAGATATTTAGTTAACAAATACTTATATAAATCTCTAGATTGGAATTTTTGTTGTAAAAACTTAAGTTTAGGAAATTTAATCATCATCTGATATTAAAATGGTCGATTTTAATTTGCTTAAAAATTAATTAATAAATACATATCATTAAATGAATATCGTTTATATTCTAATTTAAAGTTAAAAAAAAAACTCTGTTTACTATGATTTTTTGACTTAAAATGTATTCAATAAAGATAACTGAAGAAACATTCTATAGTTAAATTCGATGTGAAACATCAAAGTGGAACAAATTTTCCATTAAACACCAAATCACTTTTTAAAATTTTCCTGCGCATCTTGCTAATCATGTTAGCATCGTCATCGAATGATTTACCTAATGATAAAACTAAACTACGTTCTATTTATATGATAAAGCGTGTAAAAATCATGAACCGTGAAGTTAGCTAAGCGTTGTATTAATAATTCAAAAGGTTGACTGAATGGAACAGGTCCTTTATCCCGGTTCATGGTTTCCTAATTTTTTTCTTTTTGAAAGCTTTCAAACTTATCCAAAGCCCTATTAGTATATACCCTTTTAAAAAGTCTTAAGCTGTTAATTTCTATATTATATTTTATATGTATATTTCTATATTCTATTGTATATGTATATTTCTATATTATATTGCATATGTATATTTCTATATTATATTGTATATATTCGTCATGCTCGAGTTGGGCAATACAAGATTTTTCATTTCTTCCATATCTGGATAATGTGCTCAATTATTTACTTGTAAAGCGCCCCCTAGACCTGCAACTTGGTTGCCAACTTGTCATGTTGCAAAGTTGTAGGCCTATAGGCAGGTTGCAGTTGCAATACCATATTGCACCGATAGTATGAGAGCTAGCCACGTCGTGAAAAAGAGAATTTTAGGTAAGCTGGTTTTTTGATATGCCCTCTCTTTCGCTCTCTCGGTCAGCTTGCGTGCTACCTGGCTCGAGGTAGAGGTTGCATTTACCTGTACGCATAATACCTATACAGGTATAAATATTAACTTTTCAAATAATTTTAAGATTTTTTTTCACTGACTTTTGTCAACTTTTAGAAACATAAATTTATAATTACCAGACACTTTTATTATTGTTAATAATGTGCCATATGCTATTTCTTATTAAAAAAAATCAAAATATTTCAGTATGGCCGAAATTTTAATATGATATTATTTCAATATTAAAAAATTTAAAATTAATTTGCCAGATAATAATTTGATTGTTAAAGCAAGAGCCAGACCGATTTATAGCTGAATAGTATTACATGGTATTATGCCAATAGTCAGAGAGATAGTTCCAAATAGATTGCTGGGAAAGAAACAGAAAAATATTAACTTAATTTTTGTAGCGTTATAGCATGAAAATAATGAAATTTGAGCATTGAATGGAAAAATAGAATTAGAATCAGACTAACTGAAGAAAAGAAAGAACTCTTAGAAACTGAATAAAGTTTTTTCATTCTATAATTGTGTCACAAAAAACTTATGCATCTTCATAGTCTTCATCAACGTCAATGCTCTCATTCTCATAATTGTTGTCATCGTCTTTTGAAGTGTTGCCGCTTTCTAGTATTTTACCATCTGTAACGAAATTTAAAAAAATATAACATTAGGTAGTTACCGAGTCGTTAACGAGTTCGTTCTATTGGTTATTTTTAATTTTTACTATTCCAACTGAAAGCTAACGGTGATAAAAATGTTGGATGTTTCAAATGAGCGTTTTTCCAAAATTTTGTCACATAACGATCTCGTAATAAATACTGTTGCAATTTAGCTTTACAAATTGGTAGGTTTGATAAATCGAAATTTCGACATATTTTTTAAAAAATTATTACCAAATAAATAAAATCGAACGTCATTCACGTTCGAAGTGTCATGGACCACAAATAAATATCTCTAAGGTGACAAATGTACGCTCAAGTAATTTTTCGCCATCCTTAATAATATTTTGTCTTCTGGAAATGTTTTAATATTTTTTCTTCAATTTGTCATTGAACTTACATCCGATTGAGGCTGAAGTTTTAACTCATGTTCCAAAGTCATTATTGTACCTGTCGCAAAGAGAAGATAACAACAGATTTCAATAATACAATATTATGTCGTAATATTATATACAATACAATGTCGAAATCGATGCCATGTCGCTGGTGCCCTGTTCGATACCTTCAACTGCCGACTCTACATCTAGTCTGCAACAGGCCAGTTACCTGTTGCCTGTTACCTCATCTTTGACAACTGTAGCTAAGTTGGATGTTGGTTGTTACGCGAATCAAGAAAAAATCTTCGATGAATATTTTAAAGTCCAAATTTTAAAAACGCTATGAAACCCCCCCCGAGATTATAAGTTTCCTATTTCCACAAAACGAAACTTGCGCTTTCAATTGAAATGGTTAGAGAGATTCCCCTGGTTGTTATATTCGGAATATAAAAGTGGTTTTGCGTGGTAATGGGACGTTCGTTTGATAAAGGTAAAGACGGTTATCAAAGGATCGGCCAGTTGGTAACCGAACCTTTTTGTAAGTGGAAAAATGCCCTAGAAACATTTGAAGCTCATGCGAAATCGGGATACCACAAGGGAAATTCAAAACTGGCAGATAACTTTCTAAAAGTAATGTCTTCGCAGGCTTTTTCGGTCACTGAACAGCTGTCTTCTGAAAGAAAGAGACAACAAGAGGAGAATCGAAAGAAACTAATCCCTATCGTAAAAGCAATAATTTTTTGCGGCAAACAAGGCATCTCCTTGAGAGGTAAAATCGATTCGGGGCGCATACAAATTACACCAGAATCACCAGAACCTGAACAACCACTACAGAATGATGGTAATTTTAGAGCCCTGTTCACGTTTACGGCTAAGTCTGGAGATAAAAATCTGGCTGAGCATTTGAATACTTCACAGGAGAATGCCCTGTACACAAGCCCTCAGATCCAAAACGAAATAATTGACATTTGTGGTGAATTAATTCAACATAAAATAATTGAAGAAGTAAAGAAAGCCAAACTATTTGCGATTCTGGCTGACGAAACCACCGACATCGGACGTGTAGAACAAGTCTCGTTATGTCTTCGATACGTTGATTTTACAGATAATAAACACCATATACTTAAAGAGATGTTTACATTCCAACGGTCGACTTGAATGTTCTCATGTGGTTCTCATGTGATTCTTCAAAACGTTATGAGCTATACATTGTCGCTATCAAAACAATTACAGACAATTGACATCGATCTTATCACGGCATTCAAACATGTAGATGATGTTATTAATGTCTTACAACTCCTGAGAAACAACACTGACGTCGAATATCTTCATCTCTATGAAGACGCAAAGGTTTTACTGGAAGAAAATGTTGGTGTACTGCGAATGCCACGCGTCGTCGGAAGACAATTAAATAGACCGGACATTCCTGCATTAGATGTATGCATGTATTACAAAATTAATTTGTTCATTTCATTTCTTGATCATACAATTCAACAATTGGTTGAAAGGTTTACCAAACATCGTAACATAGTATCAGCATTATCTGGTGTGCTACCTTCAAATTTTACTGCCAGTTCTGAAATGGCAGAAGCAATTTCCATGTACTCGTCACTGCTTCCCGAAAGCAACATATCAGTGGTTAAAGCAGAACTTGAAGTATGGAAAACAGTGATGACAAGTATCTCGCCTACCCCGAAATCTAGTTTGAAATGCCTAGATATGTGCGATAAAAACCTTTATCCTATTATTTACACATTACTACAAATCTTGGCTACCATTCCTGTATCCACTGCTACCCCAGAAAGGTCTTTCTCGAGTCTAAGGAGACTGAAAAACTATTTACGAAACACTACAAGTAAAAACATACTTAATGGTTTGGCTCTCATGAACATTCACTATGGAACAGAAATTCATGTAGATGAAGTAGTGGATATATTTAAAAGAAAAATCCGAAGATTTCTTCTTTAATGGTTTTAGATTTAGCGCAGAGGAACGAAATTAATTTAACCATTTCATTTACAGTTAAGAACTTTATAAATATGTCGTAATTTTTCCGATGAATATATAGATATTAAATTTCATGTAAGTATATTTTTGTTGTTTTATTTACTTCAAACTAACCCCCCCCCCCCCCCCCCAAACTAAATCCTGGCTACGCCCGTGGTTTGGAGTATTTTTATTGCTGGCGGCCAATTGAATCTGTAGTCAAAAGTGATGCCGAGATATTTTACTTTACTTTGCCACTTGTTGCAAATCTTGTTATATTCTAATATTAATTCGAGACAATATCGTCTATTTGTTATAAAAAGTGCGGATGTTTTTTTATGGTGTTTTATATAGAAACGAACGGAACATAGCTGTTTCGTAAATTAAACCCACACAATATTTACGAAGTTATGTAGTTAATGATGGGCCATTCGAGGACTACGATCTTTTGTATATATTCAGGTGAATGAATATAAAGCCTGATATGTCCTGAGATATTTTGGGATAGCTGCGGTGAATATAGGGGGGAGAGTATTGGAGAATACCTGCTTGTCGCGAATAATTCTTTGAAGTAGCGTGTTAAAAAGGTATGTGGAAAAATTTTCAAAAAAGAACTGAATGATTAGTACGAAAGGAGTGTACAAATTATAATGATACATAATATCCTAAGCATTTTGAACATCGAACAGGACCAGCATTGCGTGCAAACGATTATCCATGACCAATATCCATATCCATTTTCAAAGGGATAAATTTAGTTGATTTTCTGCTCAGCCTTCATGTGGTAGTTTTTGTGATATGATGGCCATTTGTGATATGATGGCCATTCGAGATTTTATATTAAGCTGTGATGGAGGTAGACAGTTTTATTACAGTTTTTTGAACGGTGATGGGTATCAGTTTCATAATATCGTTGGCTAATGTATTTAGCTTGGAACTGGGCCTATTTGACGGAACGATGTGGTTAGCCCGGGGTAGCTGTTTTTTTGGCTGTTCATTTGTTTATCATTCGGCGATTGTTCGGGTGTTCACGATAATCCCCGATCTTTATGGTGTGCTTTCTACCGTAATTAACACACTTGCTGTGAGTGCTGTTGAGCTTCTTGTTTGAGGTTCCAAGAATATTGTGATTATTGTAGAGACGACCATAGACAGTAGTATATATATATATATATATATATATATATATATATATATATATATATATATATATATATATAAAGGGCGACCCATAACTTAGCCGCCATAGAGCAACTGGTGATAGTAGAGATTAAAATAAAGGGATTTAGTTAATAAATGTGTTGGCAAATACAGGGTGTTGAAAGTGAAACTAAATTTTTGAAAAATTGAGATAATTTAAAACCGGTTAAAGATATCAGGTTCAAAATCGGGATAGTTGGGTTTTCGAATAACCCAACACAAACAACAAACAAATCTGAGTTTGGTACTTGGTTTGAGCCTAGTTCGTAGAGGGCTCTTGCTACCTACTTTGTGAGGAATTAACTCGCTTATATTTTTACCCTATAAACTGGGAATATTTTGACTTCAAAATAGAGAAGATTCATAATTTCCACGTAGAAAGTACCCTTAGTCAATATGGATATCTCACGCCATTTGCAAGATATTCGTGTTCGAATATTCCATTAAAGATCTTGTCGATGGCTGACAAATCTGCAATTCACAAAGTGTACCTTCAATAGGAAGAAACAAAATATTCGGATGTCAAGAATACAACGCACATTATTTAAAATAACAATTTTTTGAAATTTACTTCAATAGGTGTTGAAAGTGTCCTCCGTTTATGGCAATACACTTTCGCTGGCTCTTTGTTAAGTGACACCTCACATTTGAGAATATATTTTCTTCATTACTAATAACATTGGCGGCCATTCAAATGATTTCGCACTGCAACAGCAAAATGCGGTGGCGACCCGTCTTGCATGAACCACATATCTTGTCTTAAGTTTAGAGGTATACCGTCCAAAAGGTCTAATAAATCATTTTCTAAAAACTGCACATACCTCCATTCAGTCTTTACAGAAACTCAAATGAGCCGATTAAAAAATTGTCGATAATGCCGCACCAAATGTTAATTGAAAATTCGTGCTGGAAATGTCGCTCTCTTGGAAAGTGTGGATTTTCCAGGGCGTAGTAATTATTATTTCGCCAGTTAAAAATTCCGCGTCCTGTAAAAGTTGCCTTTTCAGTAAACAAATTTCTTTTTCAGGAACGTGGGGTATTTGTTTTTTTTATGTACTAGATTTTAACAAAATTCTGATCAAGCCGGCAAATCTTGTGGCAATAAATTTTGAACAGGCAAAAAATGGTAGGGAAACATTTTTTTTTTATGGGGAATTCTTGAAATGGTAGATCAGCTAATTTCTATAGATGCCTCCAAACGCCTAGTGTTTAGTTCGGGATTTTTCGCGATACTAACCAAAATGTCCTCTTCTTGTTCTATTGTAATACGTTTCGGTTATCCACAAGGATTGTTGTAATAAAACGGATCTGTTTCGCCTAACTAATTCTTCTTTAAAAAATTCTCTTCTAAAAAATTCTTTGAAAAATTTGTTGATTTGGGATGATTCTAGTTGGGTAGATCTCTTCATACCTTCTAACTGCAGCACGGCTATTGTAATTTACTTGTACTTAAACGCAGATCATATCCCTCAAATCACGGTTAGAAAACTGATTAAGTCTGGGCATTTTTTACAAATTATTTAATACCAAGGCAAGATTGGAGAAACTTGTTTCCACGTAGGTTTAATAGGAGAGATAGAAAACAATGACTCTTCTCTATTTTGCAGTCAAAATATTCCTGGCTTTATAGGGTAAAAAATTATGAGCGAGCTCCTTCCTCATAAAGCAGGTAGCAAGCGCCCTCTAGGAACTAGGCACAAGCTAGTACTGAATTCGGATTTGTCGTCTTCGAAAACCTAACTACCCCATATAAGGAAAGTTATAGCGAATCGATGCAGAATCAAATTCTGCATTCGACCATACAATAATATACAAAGTGTCACTTTTGAAAGAAGAAACTTTTTCAACTTTGAATAGAATGTAATTCGTCATCAAATTTAGGACACCCTGTATGCGATAAATTAATTGTCAATGTGGACTTCTCCATAATAAGTTGCCACGAGACTAAAAATATTTTATATTCCAGGAAATCTCCAGGATATAGTCTCAAAGTCAAAAAAGTGTTAAAAAATTCTCCAGATAGGGACATTTTTAATGGAAATTACGCATTAAAGGATAGGACTTCATACCGATCAATCTCTATTTCAGTTATCTTTTAACTTTATAAGAAGCTACTTCTGAAAGGACTGAAACCACATCTTGATAAAAAAATCTATTTTTTTATTTTAGTTTTTCATGTACAAACGAACAAGCTACTTTGAATGAAACTGCCGTTATTGAAAAGGAGTTTGAAGCAATTCTGCGTCATTCTTTGTACGTGGCCGTACTATATTAATTGTTTTGTTTTAATGCCCTCCACTATTGTACGTTTGACATATATTATTCCTCGATATTTTTTATTTCGTACTCCTTTCCCGCTGACGATCTCTAGAAATACATTTCGGTTGTTAGCAGCATTTTCTCTGTACTGTACATACTTCATTGTCATATGTAACAATACTTTTCACAATAGTGTTATATGTATATTACATGTTTACTATTTTTAAACATTGATTCATCCCATGGTATTCCATTCATCAAAGCTAGAGCCTTTCTCCCTTACGTGTTTCTGTATTTTATTACCTTATCCAAAGTCTTATCTTTTACTATTCTAGAAGTGAGGTGTTTATATCCATCACATTGTTTAATTTAACAGGAATTAGACAGACTATTTGAAAGAGTTTTGTACCAAACTGTACCAAAAACTAAATTTTCTGTCTAAATGACTGTACGGTCTTGTATTTTCATTGTTAGTTAGAAGATTTTTAACTATCCCCACCTTTCGAGGTATAAAAAGGGAAAAGAGCAGTTAAATGCACTCTTTTGTCAGTCTCTTTTGTAGTCTCTTTGGTCGCTTTGCTTCGAGAGATAGAGTTATTGCACTTTTAGACAGGTTAAGCTTTTTTAGATATGTAATTCGGATTAAACAACATTGTCATTAACACACATTTGGTTAGTCCAGAACAGTGTTATGAGTGACATGAAATATAATGGTTGTTTTGTCACCCTTTTTACCAGGATAATAAATAAATAAATAATGTAAATCGTAGGCCGAAATGAATGGAGTACGGAAACATTTTCCTTGTTTTGGTATACTTTTAATATTTTCCACAATTCCACTATGTAATTTTGGATAATGCTTATATTTATAACTTTACAACTTAAATAGCTGATATACAGGTAAGAGTGGGCCAATTAGTCCAATCCCAAAAAAATCACAAATAGGTCTATTGGGGCATTTTTGCAGTCAGCATCTATGCAGACAGTTGGCTCGTGGTGCTTAAGAAAGCTGATTTGTTTACATCGAAAAACTATTCACACCATTGCTTATAACATTGTTTTTATAAAAGCAACATTTTAATGAAAAAGTCATTATACGATCAATCTCAAGATTGAAGTAGTAGTAGTGGCTAAATTAATATAAATTTTAATATGTTCACTTATTCTTTTGTAAATAATATTGTTGCAGAGGAAGAATACTACCATTAAAATAATGTGCATAAAAATACTTCTGGTAGTAATTTCATAGTGGTGTTACATTTTTAAAATATTTTTTCTTCGCCTTCCACAACTCCCCCGAAACTCAGAGCTTTCCCCTTTGTTAAGTAATTTTATACATTTTAGATAGTTATTTAATAAAATGAATGTTACTGTGAAATTATATTTTTATTCAAATAATCAATGAATAATTTGTTTATATGATTTGTTTATATATTTTCTGAGTGTCAGTTGTGTTTCGAGTGTATATCGTTTTATTTTGTTAACTACTGATATCTTTTTCAAGTATTTACATTATACATAACAACTAGC